>OU898276.1:58257376-58803409 GCA_918026665.1 Diabrotica balteata | reverse complement strand
CTCTTTTGTCGATCCATTTTCCTACAATAACTTTTGTGTTGCTCTGTAGGGCCATCATATCTCCTTTATTTAGCTTTGCTTCAAACACCGACTTAGGATTGTATTTCCTATTTTTACGAAGTGTTCTCAACTAGATGAATATTGTTATCATTTAGTTCGTGTGCCAAACTGACACTAGTATAAAAAATTGTCCGTAACCAAAAGTTCTTCCTGAGTGTAGAAAAGGTTGCATTAATTCCATGACCACTAGGGATGCTAGTGATTGTTCCTTTGGTCTATTTTGCTTTCCGCCATAAATTTTTGCGTGATATGTGTAGCCGCCTTTTCCGCAGAGTTTGAAAACTTTTACGCCATATTTATTACGTTTGCCAGATATGTACTGCAAAAATGACAGACGTCCTCTAAAGGGAATCATCGATTCATCAATGCAAACGTATTTGCCTGGTACCAAAGCAGATTGAAAACTTCTATTGAACGCCTGCAATAATGGTTCAACTTTGAACAATCTGCTTCCTTCAGGACAAGCTTCATTATCTGAAAAATGGAAGCAAGCAAGAAGAGCCTCAAATCTACACCTCGACATGTTTGTCGTCTTGTATATTGAGCAATGATGGATAAAATTAGTGCTCCAGTAATCTCGTAGTCGTGGTTTTGTATTCAAACCCATCCATATTAAAATTCCCAAAAATTTTAATATTTCTTCTCTGTTAGTATCATTCCAGTTAGTGAGATATGAATTTGTCTTAACGTTTTCACGATTTATAGCATCAATAATTTTTTGTTTAGCATATCGATTTGTTTCCTTCACTAAAATTACGAGTATCTCGTCTGTTAGGAGCAGTCTATAAAACGTTAAAGGTGTATCATTTTCCCTACTTTCTACAACTGTACCAAAAGAAGTATTTTCATGTATAACGTCAAATGTATTCAAATTTCCATCAACATTGTTCCATATAACATTTGCCTGTAAATTCCCTATACGAGGATTTACCATATCTATATTGTTTACATCTTCAATTTCAGATTCACTTTCGCTTATTTGCAAATTAAACTGTTCATGTTGAATTCTAGGTTGACTTGTAACATTATCATCCTAAAATAATTCAAAATTAGATATAACATTTGAAATTTATACGGAACTATAAACTTGCCTTAAGTGTTTCCATTTTCTGCCGTTTTGTTTGTGGTTCATAATCTGAATCTGAAGAGTATTCAAGGGTATCAGAACTATCAGTGTATAATGGATCGACATCTGAATCATCAAATTCACAATCACTTATTTCGCTAAGATTTTCAGCCAGATGCTCAAGTTCATGTAAAGAAAGGTTTCTTTTGTTATTTTTAGACATTGTACATAAACAAACCCGACTACAATGAAGGTCTAACAGTGACTGGTATGGTGGTATGCCTCTATTGCAACTCGACAATTTCGTTGGTCTCCAAATTTTTATCTACAATGTTGCCAATTTTAATATGCTAGGATTATCGAACTAACATTTAAAATTGGTTTACCACAGCCTAAAGGAATGATAATACACGTATAAATACACTACAACTGCGTTCGGACCACATTACACAGTCGCTTGAATGCGTTCTACTTCTTGTGTATCAAATTCATACACACAGACTCAGAGAGAGTACCTATTGTGTATTATGTATGATACACATAGGAGTCAAAGTGTTAAGTACCGCCTCCCAATCGGAGGTTGGATATCATCATCACTATCTTTACTTTATCTACTGCTGCTCTGAAGAGTTCTATAGAACTGCATTTAAACCAGTCCCTTAAATTCTTCAACCATGACACTCTCCTTCTTCCTATACTCCTTCCTCCTCTTATCTTTCCCTGTATTATCAGCCTTAGCAGTTCATATCGCTGTCCCCTCATTACGTGTCCCAGATATTGTAACTTTTTATTTTTATTGTGTTTATTATTTCGCATTCTTAGAATATTTCTCGCAATACTTCCGTGTTAGTTTTCTTCTGTGTCCATGCTATTCTAAGCATCCTCCTGTAACACCACATTTCAAAGGACTGTAACTTATTTATGTGTTCTTGCTTCAATGTCCAGCTTTCAAGTCCATATTGCAGTATCGAAAACACGTAGCATCTCAGTGCTCTTACTCTCAGTTCTAATCTAAGATCTTTGTTGCAGAGAATTGTTTTCATTTTTTCAAACGCATTTCTTGCTATTTCTATCCTAGCTCTTATTTCGGTTGTTTGATCATTATTGTCTGAAATCCAGGTTCCTAGGTATTTGTATTTATCAACCCTTTCTATCGGTACATTTCCCAAATGTATTTTGTTGGTATATTTGTTTTCTTTGTTATTATCATGTATTTGGTCTTTTTTATATTCATTTTTTAGTCCATATTTTTCACAGAAACTGTTTGTTTTGTTTAGCAGTAATTGGAGTTGTTCAGCAGAGCTTGCCATAATCACGGTGTCATCTGCATATCTTATGTTGTTAATAGATCTTCCGTTAATTATTATTCCTTTACTTTGAGATAGTAATGCTTCTTTAAAAATGGCTTCACTATATACATTAAATAGTAATGGGACATAATACATCCCTGCCTAACTCCTCTCCTGATTTCAATTTCTGGACTGGGTTCGTTATCTATTACGATTTGTGCTCTTTGATTCCAGTAGAGGTTTGTTATTATTCGTAAGTCCCTATGGTCTATGTTTTTTGTCTTTAGAATTTGGACTAATTTTTCATGTCTTACTTTGTCAAATGCTTTTTCAAAATCAATGTAACAAACATGCACATCAACATTCACATCCATGCATCTTATAGCTAACACATTAAAAGCAAATAACGCTTCTCTGGTTCCTAGTCCATTTCTGAACCCAAACTGACTATCATCTATTTCTTCTTCCAGTTTTTAATTTATACGACCATGTATTATTTTCAGAAATAATTTGAGAATGTGACTTATTAATGATATGGTTCTGTATTCACTGCAATATTTAGCGTTTTATTTTAAGGGATAGCACAAAAGGTGGAAAGTAACCATTGCTTCGGTATATGACCTGTTTTGTATACTGAGTTAAAAAAGTCTACTATAATGTCTAAGGTTATATCATTCATGCATTTTAAGATTTCTATAGGGATTTGGTCTGGACCTACTGCTTTAAATTTTTGCTGTTAATTAATGCCATTTTAATTTCCTCTTGCAATACCTTTAAAACCATTCCTCTTCTACTTGTATCTCCATCTGTTGTGTTCTATTGTCTTTGAACAGTTCATTGATGTATTCTGTCCATCTCTTTAATTTGTCGTTAGTATTTAACACAAGTTTCTTATTTGCATTTTTCAGTATCCCGGTTTTCTTGTTCTATTGTTGTGAGTTAAGTGACCAATATGAAAGTCATAAATTCTTTAATTTTTTATGTGTGTTGAAACTATCTTTTTTTTTTTGGTATGCTACGCATTGTTATTTTAACCATTGTCTTTTTTCTTTGTACATATGATTATCTTTGTTCTTACATTGACGTTTTTCTTTCATTAAATCCATAATGTCTTCGATTATCCATTGCTTCTGTTTATATATCTGGTTGGTATTAGAATTTTTCTCTATATTAATAACCATTATTTCTCTGTCCCAGTATTTTGCAGAATTTGTTTTTTAACAAAAAATTCAATCAAAATGGAAATACTTGATGATAGATGCGACCTAACAAATGGTTCCAAAGGAAAGTTGTCAGTTTTATTATTAAACATTGGCTCTCAACTTTCGGAGGTATTTACATTGTTACTCATTGGCATTTAGTATTTCGAAGGTTCTGTATCTGAAGATCAATGTTCGGAATGACACTTATAGACAAAAAAACACACAAATGGATTAAAAGCAAAACGAAAGTAAAAGATGTAGGAGAACAACCTGCCAAATTAAAATGAAGCTTCGCAGGACACAATGCCCGACTGAAAAATAAGAGAAGGAACCACGAAATACAACAATGGAGACCATGGTTAGGACAGAGAAGCAGAGGAAGACTACAAATAAGATCGGCAGATGATATTAAGATCATCGGAAGACATAATTGGAAGCAAGAGGCGCAAAATAAAAGACACTGAATTGATTTGGGGGAGGCCTATGTCCAAAGCTGGATTACTTAAGGATGAATAAAAAATAAGATGTAAGTATTCTAATGCCATGTCCGTCCTAGATTGCGTGAAGGAGTAGACATATATTAAGTAGTTGTTCTTTTGTATCTGAAAAACCACAAATATTGGAAGACAAAAGTAAATCCTGAAATTAATAAATACAGAAGGACAGAAGATTTATTCTAGAACATGCCACAAAAACGGTCAGCAATATTTAAGAAATACCAGGACGGAGCGGGAGAATAAAATGTATGTGCATGAGAGATAAAAATATCCATAGAATTAACGTGTATGAAGAACTGGAGCAACATGCAAACCAATATGAAAGTCATAAATTATTTAACAAAAAAGTTTAATATTTAGTCAAAGAGTTCAAGCCTCAACTTCAAACCATTCAAGACCATAACTAAAAAGTAAAAACCATCATAGAGAGCATTCCAGAGAATGCTTTCTAAGACGGTTTAGAAAAATCACTGTTCAGAATAAAGACACTTTAAAAGATGCATCACTCTCAGAATACAAGAAACGTGCAATCAGGAAGGCACAACCAATAATCTGACAAGCAGAAATTTAGAAAGCTCTCAACCAACTAATAAACAAACAATTCCCTGGGATCGATAGCATACCATTGAAGAGTCTAAGAACAATGTACAATAATGTCATAGCTGCATATGTGCAATATAACATGGATCACAGATGAATGGCCTAATAAGTGGTGCATATCAACCTTTATCCATATCCATAAAAAGGATTACTAACTGTATCCAGCAAATACTTGCCTTTACTCCTCATGCAAGCAAAGTCCTGCTACTTATAATCAATGAAAGGCAAAAGAACTGTTTACTTCCAGAGATAGCCGAAAAACAATGCTGATTCGTGACAGGAAAAAAAAAACGCAGGAGTAGATACCAAACATCAGACAGATAATAGAAAAAGTGAGAAAACACAACATACCAATGCTACTTTGTTTCGTAGACTTTCGATCCAGTAAAATAAGATCCCTCTGGAGTATATTGGAAAATATGCTAGTACCTTAAATCCTATCTAACCTAATAAGAATTCTGTATCACAAAACCTTAGTCAACGTTAAAATATATGAAATATATATTTAGGGCTGCATACTATCACTATTATTATACAAACATATATTCTGAATACAACGAAAGAATACAACTGCAAGTATTTGGAAATGATGATAAATGACCAATGGGATCCTCAACAAGAAATAAAATGCCGTACCGAACAAGCAAGACAAGCTTTTATTATATTTAATCCGTTACTACGTAATCGCAATCTTTCCTTTAATCTCCGCTACAGGATGGTTAAATGCTATGTATGGTCCATATTGTTATACGCCATGGAAACATAGACGTTAAGAGTATATTCTATTAATAAGTTGGAGGCCTTCGAAATGTGGACGTTGCGAATAATGTTCGGCATACCATGTACAGATAGGGTGAGAAACGAGAAAGTCTTGAGGCAAATACTGAGAGAGAACTACTCAATTTAATCAAGGTACGAAAAATTGAATACTTCGGCTATATTCTGAGAAAAAAAATACGCAATCCCTTAACTAATCATCCAGGAAAAGATTAGGTTGACAAGATTAGATTAGATCCAGGGCAAGATAAGAGTAGGTTGCAAAAAAGTGTCGTGGCTACGAAACATAAAGAAATGGGCAGGCATAAATAACACTGGTGATCTTTTGCATGTCGCAAAAGACAGACGTCTGGCCTTAAGATAATTCGCCAACGCACTATAGGTGCACGGTACTATAAGAAGAAGAATATTCTGAATATATAATGAGAAAATAGTCAGCTTCTTAACAGCCTTTCTTGCAAATAGTCAAGCAGAGCTGATGGAACTTATACGACTGATCGAAAAGGAAAGTGAAATATTTGGTCTGTAATTAAACATATCAAAGACAACGATCATGATAGTGGATAGACTACACAACAATCATCCACACATAACCACAATTGACCGGTTCGAGGTTGTGAGCTCATACTTATTATTGGGATTATTATTCACAAACACAGGGTCATTATAAGAAGAGATTAAACGTAGATGTGATCTAGCAAAAGTTTCCACAACAAAAATGACCAAAATATGGAACGACTGTCAAATTTCAAGAACGATAAAGATGAGATTGATCAACTGCTTAATATTCACAATACTGACCTACGGATGTGAATCTTGGACTCTGAGACAATCGGAGAGAAGAAAGATAGACGCCACTGAAATGTTCTGTTGGAGACGAATGTTACGAATTCCTTGGACCGACCGTAGAACAAATAGAGCTAAAGAGAGCTAAAAGTTAGCCAACGACTCTCTAGTAAAGTCCATCTCCAACAATAAAAATATTGGATATGGAAATATGGAAAGACTCATAATACAAGGAAAGGTAGAGGCCGAAGATCACGAGAAGATCCCCAACAAGATGGATAGATCAAATTACAGGATATGCCAAAGACCTATGCATGAATTTAGAACACCGGAAAAAACAAAAATATTGATGGTAGATAGAGCAAATAACAATTTATAGCATATACCCTAAGTGGCGACAGATTTATATACTTGGGCTACCTGATAACCAACAATGGCGTTGAAATATGGAAAAACCAGACATTAACAAGGAATACCAAGCTCACGTTGGTTAATGCCTTTATTTTTCCCATTGCTACATATGCAGTTGAAACATGGACTCTCAAAATGACCGATGGAAATAATATCGAAACCTTTTGAATGGGGGTCTATAGAAGAATTTTCTGCTTGTCCTTGACAGAAATACAGTAACCTGTATTCTAGAAGAGCTTAATATAAAAATACTAATTTACTTCAGCTACATAACTAGAAGAAACAGGCACCATTGGAAGATCTCCAGCACGATTAGACCCAATGAAAAACTCTGGTGTAAACATCCTTATATCAAGCCGTCCTTATGGCCACACGATCGCGCCAATGTAGGCAGCAAACAATATAGTATTTAGAGTGTCACTACTCCCTGACAAGGGCTCAAGGAATGAGAAGAGATTCTAGTACTATAATAGGATCATATTTCATAATTTTCCGGAATATACCTCCAGGAACAGATAACTTATTTTTCATTTGTTTCAACGAGTTCATGATTTGTTCAATAGTTGATAGTTATGATTTGTAAAAAATACTTTAATTTTTATATTAACAAATTAAATAAATTTTATATTACCAACACAGTCATAGTGTACATAGTTTCTTTAGAGTGTTATTAGTACACAAAAGTTCCAAGTAGCGTTACTACTTTAAATTTTTTGTGTTTCTGTTTTATAAATGTTTTATATGTGTGTATCTGTTTTATAATTTAAACGAAACTTATATCAAAATTTCCTAACATGATACCACGTGTCGAAAATTTTTGTAAAGTTCCACTGTACCGATTAATTATCTTAAAACTTGTTATCAAACAAGTTGCTAAAACTCGAATTTGGCGTCAGTTAGATTCCATTTTGTACGAGATGTTAATTAATAAAGTTGGGTACAGAAGTTTCTACAGAAAACACAGTGTATAGGGGGAGTCACCGACTGTATTACCAGATTTGCATTCAAATTAAATTTTAAATCTAATTAGGGCGGTTTAAGTGGATTAATACTCTGTAACCTTTTTCCAGCAAAAAAAATGGAGAAAGATATCTAAGTGATTTATGACTCACATAAATTTTAATGTTATTATCTGTATACTATATTTGTTTTAATTTATGAAAAAGGTGAGGTTATGATATACACATATTATAAAATCAATAAATAAACACAAAGTAAAGTAAAGAAATAACAAATGAATGTATAACTTGTACACAACTGATTCAATTATTCATATGTTATAACGCCTATTAAACCTAATAAGTCGTAATGGGGTTTAGTCAGCGAAAATCTAACAAATCACATTGAAAAAAATAACGAGAATGTACCAGTTTGACTTCTTAACAATACAACGAAAATAGATGTATCTACGCACTATAGTAAATTCTAAGTTCTAGTGTGATTTATGAAGTGATATTGTTTTTAAATTTAAATCAGCTGTTGGTCCATCAGTATATTATAAAAAACATTTCCCTCCTTTGTAGTTTTCCTTCTTCTTAGAGTGCCGTCTCCCTTCGGAAGTTGGCAATCATAATGTGTATTTTTATTTAAGAACTTGCTGCTCTAAAACAATCAATCCATCTGCATTGATACCAATCACGTAGATTCTTTAACCATGAGTTCTGCCTTCGGCCAACAGATCTTCTTCCTTGAATCTTTCCTGTATTATGAGTCTCAAAATTTCAGATTTTGGTCCCCTCATCACGTGGCCTAGGTATTCCAGTTTTCTGGTTTGTATAGTGGTGATTAGTTCTGTTTCTTTACCAACCCTCTCCAGTACTTCTTTATTTGTAATTCTATCAGTCCATGATATTTTAATACTCTGCGTATACCAGAGTTCGAAGGCCTCGATTCTTTTTAAATTACATTTTTTTAATGTCCAAGTCTCAGCTCCATATAATAATATTGAAAATATATAACAGCGAATGGTACGTAGTCTGATCTCCAAATTTAGATTTTTGCACGTTAGGAGTGGCTTCATTCGTATAAATGCTGATCTGGCAATCTCTATTCGCCTGTTTATTTCTACAGTATGATCATTGGTTTCATTGATCAAAGTTCCCAAGTACTGATATTTTTCTACTTGTTCTATCACGTTACCATTGATTGTCAATAGGTGATGTATATTTTGTGGTCTTTTTGTAATTAGCATGTACTTCGTTTTTTAGCGTTTATAGTAATTTCCATCTCAGCACTATTTATACTCAAGCTTTCGATAAGATGTTGTAGATCCTCTATACTCGTTGCTATGATCACAGTGTCGTCTGCATATCTTAAGTTGTTAATTAATTTTCCGTTAACGGTGACTCCCGCTTCGATATTATTGAGCGTGTTTTGGAATATTTCTTCAGAATATAAGTTAAACAAAAGTGACGATAAAACACATCCCTGTCTAACTCCTTTACAGATCCTCATTTCTTCTAAGTGTTGCTCATCAATTTGAACTATGGCACTTTGGTTCCAATATAATGTTTGCACTATATTTATGATTTTACTGCCAATGCGCTTATTCATAAGTATTGATATTAGTTTTTCATGTCTTACTTTATCGTAAGCTTTTTGGTAGTCAATAAAGCACAAGTGTAGATCAACATTTACATCCCGACATCGCTGAATCAATATGTTGATGGAACATAGTCCTTCTCGAGTACCCATTGCATTTCAGAACCCGAACTGCGTCTCGCTAATATCCTCCTATAGCCTTTCGTATATTCTCTTATGTATTATTTTTAGCAGAACTTTTAAAGTATGACTGATGAGGCTCAGTGTTTGATAATCACAGCGCTCTTTTGCTGCTTGTTTTTTAGGGATAGTTATAAATGCTGACTTTAGCCACTCTTGTAGTATTATTCCCGTATCGTACACCGTGTTAAATAAATCTGCCAATGCGTCCAAGTTATCATCTTCCACTAGTTTTAACAGTTCTACTGGTATTTCATCTAATCTACCTGCCTTATTGTCTTTAGAGTTTCTGATAGCATATTTGATTTCATCTATAGTGATTGTCTGTCTCTCTAAAGGATTTAATTCTTGTATTTTCTGGATTTCACCTCTTTCATCTTGGAAAAGTTCTCTAACGTACTCCTCCCATAGTCTTAACATCTCTGGTAAATCTATTAGTATTACTACTAGTACTAGATTGGACAATCGATTTTATTGAATTGATTTTCCAATCGACTCGATTATCGAATCAAATCGATTATAAAATTAAATTGAATCAATTATCGGATGAAATCTAATCGAATCGTTTATTGAATCAAATTGGAATACAATAAAATCGAATAAAATTAAATAAAGTTAAAGAAAATAAAATACAGTAATATAAAATAAAAATCAATCGAATCGATTCGGATTATCGAATCAAATCGATTATCGAATATATTAGAAATAAAATAAAATAGAATGGAATAGAAAATAAAATAAATTAAAACCATCGCTCCTTGCGTAGACGATAAGAAAGCTATGCTTCCTTTCCTTGGTCAATCCCAGATAGCCACACCCGTTTTTTTGTTTCAAAGATATCGTTAGTTGATATGTCGTAAAATAATTATATTAGTTACCTAATAAAAATGTTTGAAAACAATATTTTGAAACAATTACAAAAAATTATGGTAAATTATTTAATTGTATAACTAGGAAACGACCTAACTATGCTTGTATTATATACGATTATATAAAAAAAATAAATGAATCGTTTTGTTGTCATTTTTATATGTTATACCTATTCAAGATTGTGTACTATTTAATCCACCTTGCAAAAAATGTACTAGTTTAATGCCAAAAGCTTTTCACATGTGGCTAAGTACGATCCTGGCATCTGTCACATTCGTCAATAATTACACTAAATAATTTACAAAACATATCTAAAACAATATATGATGTCATAATTAATGGCGCACTGAAAGAAGGCTCTGAAAAGAACCGTGACATCTTAAATTATGTTGTTTATTGTTAATTGATATTTATTAACTTCATTAAAAAATTATCTGAATTAACTACCTGCTTTAATTTACAATTATAGACACAATTTTTTCATAATAGGGGCAGTTTTGATCCCTAAAAAATTAATATCAGCCAACAGCTTAAGCCCAAAAGTGAAGTGGGGGTAAGTAGAACCTAAATCCAAATTTTCGTGAAATTCGGTGGTGATACGGAAAATTACAGGATATCGCCGTATTTTACGTTCATTTACTGGCCTATTAGCAAAGTCCTGATTCAGAGTACAAAAAATAAGTACTATATTTTCAGTATAATTGAACTGTTTTAGGTTCAATCGTGGGAAAATTATTTTGATTTGTTTTTAACAAAAAAGAGTTGTATATTTTAAAAGAAATATAAAAAAAAATAAAAATTTCAAACCAAATCTATTCAAACATATCAATTATATATTAATTAATCAATAATTAGAGAATTTGGACACTGAATTGCAGCAGTTGTACATTTTATTAATTGTTCCGGAACTGTTTCCACGTTGTTGTGTCAGACCGACTACACTCATTAAAAACAAATTTAAAACACTCGAAACTGGTTATTTAAAAATTAAAAAGTGCCGAAACGTTTCCAACTGGTGAATAAGGTCAATTGTATGTAGTCGATAGGCTCAGGCTCGTAAAAAGGCTCCGTAAATCGTCCGGATTATTCAAATTTCCATCGAATGGAATGGCCGAAGTCAATCATTTATTCTAATGGGATTGGTCTCGTCGGATGCAACAAAAATGTTTTTGGAACGGTAGCAGATTGCCGGCCAAATATTTGTTTTGATCATAAGCGGTAAATTAGCTGTGAAAAACTCAACACTATTTCAATGTATAAGGAAGTTGGTGATTTAGAATAAATTTCTAAACAACATATAAATAATTTATATGTAGGGCTGTCGGTCAAAATTTGGAGAATAAAGGAAAGGATACTTGCTATTTTATCCTTTATTAAAGAAGACATTTCGTATAAGAAACCATACACATCATCGGTTCACTTAAAATCAGTTAAATGAGCATACATTCAAGAAAAAATGTATAAAAGTTTTATCTTACAAAAAGCTATAAAAAGATGGAATAAAGCAAAGTTTAAAATATGAACCTTGGTTTTTTTGTAAGAAAAATTAGAATGATATAAAACAGAAATATATAAAAAATTGAGTAAACCGACAGAATACTTTTTAACATGGAGCGCAAACAACGTTCCAAAAACACTGATATAATACTGTCAACTTATACTACTAGTAATAGCACTCAGGTATGTTTTTTTTAATTATTGTTTTGTTTCTTCTTCTTTAAGTATCGTCTCCCAATCGGAGGTTGGATATCATCATCACTATCTTTAATCTATCTTACTGCTGCTCTGAAAAGTTCTATAGAACTTCATTTTAACCAGTCTCTTAAATTCTTACTCTCTAGCTCTAATCTAAGGACTTTGTTGCAGAGAAATGTTTTTATTTTTACAAACGCATTTCTTGCCATTTCTATACCAGCTCTTATTTCTGTTGTTTGGTCATTATTGTCTGAAATTCAGGTTCCTAGGTATTTATATTTATCAACCTTTTCTATCGGTACATTTCCCGAATGTATGTTTATTATTATATTTATACTGCTCTGTTTTTTGGCGTCTATTTTATGCTTATGTCATTCTTCATCGGGTGTATTCGGAATTTAGTAACTACACATTTATAACTAGCACCCATAGATTTCCTTTTTCAGTTGGTCTTTGAATTGTTAGCTTAGCGAATACGATTTGCTGTATTAAATACCCTATTTTAATATAAAAAAATTTCAAAAGGGTTACATTTGAATTAACACCGTATGTACTATACAAAACGTACATTTATTAAAGAATGATATAAGCAATACAGTATTACAATTTAATAATGTATAGGTATGAAAAAATAATACACCCTATATTTAGCTTACATTAAAAAAAATCTGTCACCTTAGTATGTTTCCTTTTCCCTTTCCACAACACTGACCTGACCTTATCCTGAAAACGCAAATAATCTTTTACAACACTCATATCGTCTTTCTGGTGTATGAAAAACCGATGAAGTAATTGTAGGAAATCCTTGTTGAAACTTCAGCTGTTGTAGCTTCATTTTCACCATTTTCTTCAAAATCTGTTTGCTCTTTCGGTCCGTCGGTGATAGGAAATTCAAACTGTCTGATCCAAACAGATAACAGCAGGTCATCTTCATCATCAGTGAATCATTGATCTTCCAGCCATTGTGCGTGTTTAAAGAAATGTTTTATCGGATTGGTCATCACGCTGTCCCAGGATATGCTAATTATCAGGATTTTGTCAAGTACGTTTCGTTTTAGATCTCCATTGTTCTCAACCAACCTGTAATGGGTTCTCAAACTCTTGACATTTGGTCCATGGGCTGAACGAAACTCGTTGTGTTTTCTGATAGGAAACTAAGTTTAATGTTTTGAAGTTCGCACAATACAGGATACGCAAAACAATTGCTTACAAGCAAAAGAATTTGTCCCTTTAAGCTCGATATCCTATTTTCTTATCGCTTCTTAAAAAATTTATGAAGTCATTCACGCACTCTTGTTTGCTTTGTAGGTCTCTGGTAGATTTTTAATGTTTTTAAAGCATCGTGAGTATTTAGACTTTTCTATCAATGTTCATCAATGTTCTCTTTACTGAACCTGTTATGTTAGGGAACAGGATATGGCTGAACCAGTCTCATGAACATTAAAAATGTCGTGTGACACATATCGTGCCTTCAGTTCAGGCCACACCTTTTATATGAAATTATCCGTTACGTTTTCATTAACATTACGAGTTGCTCAGCTGATCTGCCTGTAGTTTACCTTGTGCCGCAGCTTCCACTTGCTCAGTCAACCGTCAAATGCTTTGAAATTTTTAATTCCGGGCTCGGATGCAAAAAACTAAGCTATTCTTTTGACCACACGCTCAGAAAATGTAATATAAACTGTTGCTGCTAGAACCACTGAAGCATAGCGAAATTCAAATCTTCGTACTAAGGTTTTCGCAATTTCTTCCTGCTATTGCCCTTTATTTCCGCTTTAAACTACTTTTTTCTATCCTTCCATATCGTAGCCACAGATAACTAAGAGAGCCCCGTACAGATAACGAGAGAGACCTTTCTTTATTGCCCAAGTTATTGATAAATTTTCTTTCACCGAGGGCACTTTCCGCTTTTTCGCAAACATGTTAACTGTTTAAAAACTGATACAGAACTGAAACTGAAAGTGAGAAGTCGTCAATAGATGACAAAATCTGCGTGAAAACAATTGGGCATGCCGTGCGAACATTAAAAGCCTCTTACTCAAGTTTTGGATAACAATGAGTAGGAGTAATGAGTAAAGGGTAATAACATGCTAAACGGATGGGCACTACAAAAAGAAGGAGAGATGGTCGCATTCCTTAAGAGCTAAAGTAAACAACCGCTGGACAATGATCTTGCCGATCGTGACTTGGTAGTCTGGGCTTTAAACACAATAACACATTTGCTATTGATTATTGAACGTTGAAAAGTCATCGTTATAAAGACAGAATGATACCGGTATATAGAAAGAATTAATACATTGTTAAGCCAGCAACTGTAACCTAAATCCAGATACAAAACTCAAATTATGTGGAGTATAATTTAAAAATCCTTACATATTTACATATTTAGAACTTATCAAGAAATAAACTAACTTAATCTTCTTAAGGTGCCTTCTCCACTACTCAAGGTTAGCTATAAGTACAGCAAATTGCTCTTTATCTTGAACTGTTCTTAGTATCGAATGTCCTAGCTACCTCGTTTCTCTGTTTTTTAATATATTTAGAAGTTCTTTCTAAGTACCCATTCTTCTTAGCAACTCGTTGTTGGTCACGTGCTCTGTCCAAGAGATCTTCAGCATCCTTCGACAAGCCTAAATTAACTTAATTAATAAAAAAGAAAAAATAAATACAGGAAAAAAGCAAGGTTAAAGCTTTTCGTCTTCTCAACGTGCCCTATCAAGTCCCCTTGACGTTGGCGATTAACATGGCGAAACTGTCTCTGTCTCGAGCTATTCTAAATAGTTGCTCAGCTTTCTTTATTCCTGTCCACTCCCTGATATTCTTCAACCAAGAGGCCTGCTTTCTACCAATTCCTCTGCGTCCTTCGATTTTACCCATCATAATAAGTTGAAGAATATTATATCGGTCTCCTCTTACTACGTGTCCAAAATAGGCCATCTTTCTACATTTGATGTTATCAAGCAGCTCGCGAGCAGCATTTGCTCTTTCAAGGACTGCCACATTTGTCAGCATAGCCGTCCATGGAATTTTTAGTATACGTCTGTGCAGCCACATCTCAAAGGCCTCCAGACGATTAATCGTGGATATTTTTAATGTCCATGCTTCGACACCGTATAAGAGGACTGACCAAATGTAGCATTTAACCATGCGCTTTCGAAGTTGAAGTTGCAAGTTATCATTACAGAAGAATGACCTCATTTTTAAAAATGTCGTGCGGGCTATCTCGATTCTACATTTTATCTCTTGATCTGGATCTAGTTGTTCAGTAATATGGCAACCAAGATATTTAAAACTGGACACTCTTTGAATTATATGACCATCAACATATAATCGTGCATCTTGATGTGCTAAACGGCTATACACCATGTGTTTTGTTTTTGAACAGTTTATGTTTAGGCCAAACTCTCTTCCCACTTTATCAATGGCATTTAAAAGGCATTGTAATCCATTCATGTCATCACTTAAAATAACTGTATCGTCTGCATATCTGATTGTATTTATCAGAATTCCATTAACTTTCACGCCCCATTCCAAATTATGCAGCGCTTCTTTAAATATTCTATCTGAATATAAATTAAATAACAGTGGGGATAGTATACAACCCTGTCTGACACCTCTTTGTATTTTACATATTTCTGTTGATTTTCCGTTTATGCAAGCTGTCGCTGTTTGACGCCAGTATAACTTTTCTATGAATCGTATGTCTTGACTATCAACTCCTTTATCTTTTAATATTGTAATTAATTTGTGATGCTGTACTCGATCAAAGGCCTTTTCATAGTCAATAAATACAGCAAAGACGTCTTTCCTTTGATCTCGACATTTCTGCAGTAATACATTTAGTGCAAAGAGGGCGTCCCGAGTTCCCAGTCCATTTCTGAAGCCAAATTGTGTTTCATCCTGATCTTCTTCACATTTATCTCTGATTCTACTGTGGATGATGCGTAGAAATATTTTCAAAGTGTGGCTCATAAGGCTTATCATTCTATAATCGCTACAGTTTTTCGGACGTTGTTTTTTTGGTAGTGTTATGAATTCGGACTTTAACCAATCTTCAGGGATACTGAACCAGTCGAATAAACATCATTGAAAAGTTTGACCAGTATTCCAATGTTCTCCTCATTTATAAGCTTTAACATCTCTGTCGGTATGTTATCAGGGCCAACGGCTTTCTTGTTCTTTGCTAACTTTATAGCATGCAGTATTTCTGATTTTAGTATTTCTGGTCCTTCACCTTCAACTAAAGTCTCCGGTTCGTCGGGTCTATCATCATTATACAGTTCACTTATATAATTACACCAGGTTGTTCGAATTTCATGTTCGTCTATTATCATTTTTCCCGAACGAATCGGTTATAGTATGTGGAGTTTTCTTATGATAAAGACCAGCTACTTCTCTAACTTTTTTAAACATATTAAACGTATCATGTTTTTCATTCAACTTTTCTAATTCCTTGCATTTATCCTCCATCCATTTTTCTTTAGCCACCTTTATTTTTTGTTTAATTAGTTTCTGTTTTTCCTTATATTCTGTCTTGTTACCTTTCAGTTTCCTTCTCTGCTCCATTAATTCCAGGATTTCATCAGTCATCCATTGTTGTTTTTTGTACCTGTGTAACGTTGTTGAATATTTTTCTATTACTTTCAAGGTAAGATCTTTAAATGTGTTCCATATTTCTGTGTTGTTTTCATTTATTGATTTCTTTAGCTCATTGTTTAAGTCATTTTCTATTAACGTTTTGTTGGATATTGAGATATTTAATTTTGGTGTTTTGAGGCTTTCTTGGACTTTTTTGAGCTTCACTTTGATGTCAGTTATTACAGGGTTATGGTCTGAACCGATATCTGCACCAGGATATGTCGTTACTCTGGTGACGCCATTCTTAAATCTCTTGTTTACCAGAATATAGTCTATCTGATTTCTAATCATATGTAGTGAATTATCTCCTGGTTCCCTCCATGTGTATAACCTTCTTTTGTGTAATTTGAACCATGTATTTGCGATTATCATGTCATGTTCTTGACAAAACTGGTATAATCTATCGCCTCTTTCATTGCTCTCCCCTAGTCCATATTCACCCACCAGGTCAGATCTTCGGCCTTGGCCAATTTTTGCGTTAAAATCTCCAATAATATATGTGACTTCGTTACTTTTTAGATTTTTAAGTGTCTGTTTTAATTGGCTATAGAATGATTCGACATCATTGTCATATTTGTTTTCTGCAGTAGGGGCATTTATCTGGATAACATTGACATTAAATGGTTTGCTATTTAATTTGAGTATTGGTAGTCTGTCGTTCACTGGTATGAAATGTTTCACATATTTCTTAAATATAGACGTTATAAATAAGCCAACTCCATTCCTATGATGTGTGTCATCTTCTGCACTTCCAGAATAGTATAGTGTGCCTTCATCTTGTTCACATATTCTCGTTCCAGGCCACCGGAGCTCAAAAAAGTTCACTTTATTTTAAATATGCTATATATTTAGGAGTAACCGATAATTATTTTAGAAATTAAAGCTTTGCCTTTATTGATTTCAGTAAAGGACTAACGTGTCGTCAGCAAAGCCTATAACAAAATGTATGATTCTGTTTGAGGAGACTTTTATTTCGCCCGTTTTATTACGTATGCAATAAAATATACAATGACAGCCCCGTCTTGGGCAAAACGTTTACGCGAATAATGTTTGTTTCTCTCAATAAACGTTTTATTGACAAAAGCACCCGATATAAGGAGAAACGACCCTCAGAAAATCGCACCCATACCTCCAGCAAACATTTCGCGATTGTCCTAGAGGAGCATAAAATTGTTCGGGAATTCTATAGGTCCTTTGTCAACAATAATTTGTTTGATTCTGAACTCTTAACCGTCGCCGGAGAAGCGGAAAAATGTTTAGAGACATCGTCATGTTGACCTCTTTCTGTCTGCGGCCGAAGGTTAAAGTAGCGAAACTGATATTTTATTTTATGCACTATCTCAAAATTTATGCACTAAGAAAACTGGAAGTTTTAATGTGAGGGCGTCCTGACATAAAAGAAATAACAAAGAAAAAGAAAAGGATAATGTTCTCCAAGCTTGTTATCAAAATTTCTAGCTGAATAGTTTTTGTTAAGAACTAAATACAAAATTATTGTGTGAGTTTCTATTTTAGACCACAATATACGGTTTATGAACCGAATAATCTTTGGAATTAGGTTTAATTGATTAAAACATTAATTCCTTAAAACATAAATTAAATAAATTTATGTTTTTTTCCACATCATTTTTTTTACCTACACCGTTAACTTCTTTCTATCGTTTCTCGGCCTCTCTTAATACCGTCATAGTTATTTATACTATTCTAATTGTTTTTCTCCTGAAAGGTATAATGTTGACGATGACCTACAACCAATATGTTTCTCATTGTTTTATGGATTAATAGTTAAACTAAGGTATCTTCTTCGTTACATTATTTATGTTGGGAATAATTTTTGTAACATGTTTATGACTGATAGATGTTCTTTTTACATTTAGTAATTGAGTTCCGTAATGTAATTCGGCTCTGGAGTTAGAAATAAGAGAGGAGAAACCTTGGTTAACTTCCTACAACCCCACAAATACTATGCAATGAACACATTCTATAAGAAAAACACTCAAAGAAAGTGGACGTGGTTATCCCTAGACGGAAAAACTCTGAACGAAATAGATTGCATACTGTGTATCAAAAGATATCATACAAAGTATTAAATCTAGATGAACTTAGCTTAAATGAAATCAATGTAGTCATGACAAAAGAATTATTAAATGCAAGCTCAGAAGTGGCAACCGCTAACAGTAAACAAAAATCCAAAATAGGTATAGAATAACAAAATATGCTGAAACAAAGAAAAAGTCATTAGAGACAAAACAAAAGAGATACTGCAGAATTTAAGAAACTTAATCGAGTAATAAGAAAACATTTAAAAGAGGGCAGTAAAAACATCAAGAAGACCGTATGGAACAAGTCACAGAGAAAAACCGAAGTCTTAAATGCACCAAACCGAAAGTAATATAAAAAATATAATATCCATTAAAAATAAACAAACACAACTAGAAAAAAGTAAATCTGATATAGCAAAATCAATTGAAAAGTTCTACGCCGATCTGTATCGTTCCAGAAACGATCCTCCTAACTCCTCAAAGCAGAATTTGAAAAGGCACATAATAAATGTCCACTCAGAAAGTGATGCCCGAAATAAGCCACGAAGAATTAAAAAAGGCAGTAGAAGAAGTAAAAAAGAAATAAAGTCCTGGAAGCGATGGATCTAGCCGAAATGCTGAAGGAAGACTGAGAAGAAGCCATCATATATCTAAAAAATACTTTTAATAAATGTCTATTCGAAGGCAACGTACCCTTTTTTTCTTATGGCGCCCTATCCAATTAGTGGATGTTGGCGACAATTCTGGAATACTCCTCTCGATCTTGTGTGGTCTTAAAAGTGCAAGGGCATCGAGATTTGTCAATCCCTTATGTTTTTAAGCCACGAGTATTCTTTCTTCCGATGCTCATTTTACTTCTTATTTCTTTCCTTCCATAATATGCTTTAACAAACTGGTACTGCAACATACTGCAAACATAACCGAATAATGGAATTGTTTTGGATTAAACTTGAGAGGTCGATGGTTAAATTATATCAGATAAATAATTATAACAGAAAAATGAAATATTGGTTGGTACATAAAAATTTGGTGAAAAACAGCAACTATAAATTGTGTAATAAGTTATGATTTAAATCCATACTGGTTTACTCATTATTTTGTTAGCATTCATAACCTTTGTTTTACATGTTAACAACGAAAGTATACTTACCCTTTGGTTCTTATTGATGAATTCATTACAACACGCTTGATAGAGTATGCAGTCAGTGTTTCTTGGATTTGAATAACGCCTCTAAGCGATGATCCTAGTAGAAATGCTGAGCAAGACGGAGAAGAACCATCATCTATCTAAAGATACTATTTAAAAAATCTATTCGAAGGCAATACCCTTCTTCTTCTATGGTGCCCTATCCAATTAGTGATGTTGGCGACAATTCTAGAATACTCCTTCGATCTTGTGTGGCTCTAAAAGTGCATGGCATCGAGATTTGTCCAATCCTTATTTTTAAGCCATGAGTATGTCTTTCTCCGATGCGCGTGTTCCTTCTATCTTTCCTTCCATGAATAGATTGAAGAACTGGTACTGCAACATACTGCAACATAACCGAATAATGGAATATTGCTTAAACAATACTAATACACAAAAAGGGAAACACGGCAGATCTAAAAAATTATCGACCAATTTCACTTCTTTCACAACTTTACAAAACCTTTACAAAGATTATTAAAAACAGGTTAACAATTAAATCTGAGATACAGATAGAATAGAAGAATAGAAGACAAATAGAATTAAATTGGATATAAACACATTTCTTTTCAAATTTATTTGTTATATTCAACCTCAAAACATTTTAGACCGGACAAATCTAAATTTGCAAACAATAATACAGCAACAGCAATTACATTTAAGTACATTTGCAAGGATCAAAACTCCCTATATCCAAGAAGAAGACCTAACCAGATATAAAATGATAGACATTGATGGCTTTTACATAATCGCAAACTTGTTTTTATTATACATGTTCCTATCTTCTATTTTAAATCGTTTACGTATATCCATTTATATTCACTTCTCAGTAATAATCATACAATAATCATTGCACCTGGTCCATATTTAGTCTACAACTCAGATCTTTTCCAATCAATTCAACCCAATTCACAGACAGGGCATCATCAGTTAATTTAATATAAATGTATGTAATTTTTGATGGATTCGACCGTTACTTTATGGAAATTCATTTTATGTAACAATAAAACACTGAAAACTTTGTTTTCAAACTTCCACAAAATTTATTTTAAAACTTATCACTACAGCTGTTTCGGCTGATTGCCTTTCTCAAGTGATCTATTTTTGGCTTGGGTTTACAAATTTATAGTCTCTAATGAAATAGGTTGAGGAAGGGAGAACTGTTTGTCTCAAGTTGGTCATTCAGAGTTATATCTGTGTTTTTTAATTTGTTGATTTCCATAGATTCTAACAAAGATAGCTTAAGGCCTTTATTTTGAATGTGAAGAATTTTAAATTTGTCATTAAAAGAATGATTATGATCTAGAAGGTGAAGTGCGTATGTCGAATCTGTTTTTCTATTCTTGAAAGCCCTTTTATGTTCTGTTATTCGTTTATCAAAGTTTCTACCAGTTTGACCGATGTAAGTTTTGGGCAGTCGCCACATTGAAGTTTGTACACACCACTATGTAAGTGGTTTTTATTTTGGCTCTTGTTATTTTTAATATATTTGCCTAGGTTGTTATTTGTTCGGAAAGCTGGTGTAATTCCTTTCTTTTATATATGTTTGGCAATTTTTGTTATTATTTTGCCTGTATATGTAATCGAGCAGAAGGTACTGGGTTTTTTCTCTGGTGGTGGAAACACAAGAAAGCCCTGAAATTAGTATTTTCACCACCAGAAAAAAAACCCAGTACCTTCTGCTCGATTACATATACAGGCAAAATAACAAAAATTGCCAAACACATAAAAAAGAAAGAAATTACAACAGCTTTCCGAACAAATAACAACTTAGGCAAATATATTAAAAATAACACGAGCCAAAATAAAAAACACTTAAATAGTGGTGTGTACAAACTTCAATGTGGCGACTGCCCAAAAACTTACATCGGTCAAACTGGTAGAAACTTTGATAAACGAATAACAGAACATAAAAAGGCTTTCAAGAATATAAAAAACGATTCGACATACGCACTTCACCTTCTAGATCATAATCATTCTTTTAATGACAAATTTAAAATTCTTCACATTCAAAATAAAGGCCTTAAGCCATCTTTGTTAGAATCTATGGAAATCAACAAATTAAAAACCACAGATATAATTCTGAATGACCAACTTGAGACAAACAGTTCTCCCCTCCTCAACCTATTTCATTAGAGACTATAAATTTGTAAACCCAATCCAAAAATAGATCACTTGAGAAAGGCAATCAGCCGAAACAGTTGTAGTGATAAGTTTTAAAATAAATTTTGTGGAAGTTTGAAAACAAAGTTTTCAGTATGTAATTTTCTATTTAAAAGTTCAGTTATAATTTAGTTAATAAAAATGCTGTTAGTTTCTTGGTTGTTCCTTTAAAAGGTCTTTTCAAAATAGTACCTTTGAATGTGACGACCCTTACCTAACATTACCAGTAACCCTTACTTGATCAGTTCAATTAAAAACTAATGAAATGTGAAGAAAGATGACTAACTGCAAAACTATGAATACAATATTTTCACATTGTTTCAATTGTTAACGAGTTTATAAGAGCTGAATTTATGGGGAAATAGCAATCACATTTCAATTGTGTTCAAAAAAATAATGCTTCAGTTGGAAATTTGATTGAGGATCCTGAGGTTTAAGAAATTGACTAAGGATTTTTCACTATTAGACGTTCTGAATAATACTCGGGAAGTGGTAATTTAAGTTCACTGAGTACTACCTCTAACTATGAATAGTACCATGAAAACTCATGATCAGATGGTATCGATAGATCCTGTATTATTTTTTTAACGAATGAGTTATACAAAGATATTTAAAGTTAAACTTGAAAAAGTATTTCATAATGAATTAGCCTCTTTTGAATGTGTGACATTGAAGTCGAGATCATAAATCACCATCGCGGAGTATATCTGTAATATCATGTTGTATGGGATCGAGAGGACCCATTAGATGGTATTTTGGACAAATATGTTTATTCAATGTTCAACACATTGATAAATAAGATTGGAAAATAAATTCTCAGGATAACGTTTTGTATTATTAAAGAAACGTTAGATCTGTTTAAACGCTTGTTTAAAAATGATCTCTTTAGGACTAAAAAAGTATTTCCGATAATGGTCAAAGTGCATAAATTTTATTGTTCTTCTTAGATATTTTGTAATTTATTTTCTAAAACAAATATTTTATTTTATTTATCTGTCTCAAA
This sequence comes from Diabrotica balteata, assembly GCA_918026665.1. Lineage (NCBI taxonomy): Eukaryota > Metazoa > Arthropoda > Insecta > Coleoptera > Chrysomelidae > Diabrotica > Diabrotica balteata. The sequence continues at coordinate 58,780,403 of OU898276.1, read as the reverse complement.
ATTTAAATAGTAAGCTCTCGTATTATCTCAAAAAATAGTAGGAGTTCAGGTGTCAGTTTCACCACTAAAAGCCACACACCTGCACGTTATGTTTGTTAAATTGAATTGTCAAAAAATACGTTGTGATAGGTAGGTAGTTTTAATAAATGGGTTCAGTAGTAGCTTATATCGCGCTAGTAGCTTCGGAATTTAGTGACAAAATTGTCTCTAGGCAGCAATTTGGAGCTTACGTAGTTTGTCATTCACTGCTGAAGGCAACGTGATAAGAAGATGGCTGTTGTGTGATACATTTTACTATTTTATTGTCACTTGATAAACGTAAACTATTTACAGCAAATAAGAGTTTTTAGAGCTTTTTAAAATCTAAAAAACTTATGAAATGATCCTAGTACTTACCCCTGAACACAATCTAATTACAGTCTTATTTAACTAGTATAATGTGTGGCAATATTAATTTCTAAGATTGCAAGCAATAATATGAAAACTCTGTGCAATTCAGATTTATTAAAAGGAACAAAATGGAATTGACAATCTTCTAAACCTACCGCTAAAGATAATAAAAAAATAAAAACATGGGTTTCAACAGTTACCGAATAAACTAATTTGTTCTAGGTATGATACATGCCAACTTATGTGCTTAAACTATTTTGTGATAATTTTTATTTATGACATTTCCAGCGTAAATCAATTGGATGATGGAGTTCAAATTTTCCTAACACAGCTAATAATACGAAACTCATACGGAACTACTCGATCTTTATTAGGCGTCAAAATGGTGTAATAATCAGAAAAATGTAATCATCATTATATTGGAAATTTTAGAATTATATTCGTTAAATAATCAAATACATTTGTTACTATTAATAATATAAATTTTACGAAATAACTCTTTAAGTTTAATATTCCACAAAATAATAATTTTAATTAAATATATTTAACAATTGTATTTATAATTGTAGGTAAAAATTTGTTTTTGTTATCGAAATGAAGAAATGGGAGATGTATGACGCGTTTTGATTGGATGAGAGTGAAAAACGGTGGGATGGTTGGTTTGAGAATGAGACTTTAGTTAGTTTTTGAAAAAAGAAAAGATAGTCAGTTGGTTTCCAAGGGTGCAAGGCGAACGGCCGTTGTTCTCGGGTAGTTTCCCAGAGTTAGGAAGCAGTAGCAGTGAAAGTTTGTGAGTTTTCGTGTAGTTAGTGTATCTGACAGAAGCTGATCCAGTAAAAGATTGTAAGTCATATTTTTCTACTTATATTCCAAGAGTCACTGTTCAGGCCAACGAGAGATTCAGTTTATCGTAAAAGAGAAGATATTCCAAGAGTCATTTTTCACTCAGGCCAACGAGAGATTCAGTTTATCGAGAGGAGAAGAGGCTAGCATAATTTGAACGATTCGTGCATTTGAAGGAGATCATTAAGGACGATAAACTTGCAACAATTTGTTGTAAGATTGCTGATTACCTAGGGAGCTGCTAAGAATAGATAGTATAGGCTACAGAGAACAAGGATTTGGACCACTCATCATCAGAGAGAGAGATAGTTTTGTTTTTCTGCAGTTTTTATTTTATTGATAACACAATTTTTACAATTACTTTAGAAAAGATATAAATATTTTGATTAGGAGATTTAGAATAATAATTGGGATTTTGAGATTTTAACTAATATTGTTTGTACCATTAATTTTGAAGGTTTACGTACGTAGAACAAAATTTTGAGAATCATTATATGAGATATTGTTTATTGAAAACATTTGAGTGTGAATTTTATTTCATTATTTTTATTTCAATATATAATGTTATATCCTATATGTTTTTTATTATTCCGCTATTCTTTGGACCTTACCTTTCACATGTAAAGCATAGATATTGAAGCACGAATATAACCCTGAGATAAGAGAATTAAAAAGTGTGATAGAATCATAGTCATATCATTTAAATAATTTTAATTAATTAATTAATTAATTAATTGCTAATTAATTGCTTGGCGCATTATGACTTTGTACATCACATAATATATATATATATATATATATATATATATATTATATTAAAATTGTATTTTTAAATACGTATTAAGTTTAGATTAAAAGGTTTAGAAACTAATTATTGTTGTGTATTGTGATTGTGATATGCGAAAACAAATAAGCTTTCATATAAGATAGATTATTTTTTGAACATTTGCAATTTGAGGGCGTTTTTACTATTAAAGCCCTAAAAGAGGTAAGTTTAAAATTTAGAATATATAATTTTGTATCAAAATATTTTCTGACGTATTTTAATGTGTTGCAGTAGTCTTAAAACTAAGTGTATTTACCGAAAATATAATAGTTTGACAAATAGTTGACATTTTAAAAATTCCTCACTTACTAACTATTCTGATGTTTTGGCAACGATATGGGGTTCTGACGACGTAAATCTTGAATGACGTGCTAGCTTTTTTAAATGAAAAATGCTATATTTGACCTATTTGATTTAAAATAGATTCAGGATTTTTTTATACTTTGAGCAATAGAAAAAGAGGTCAAAATTACTGATTCCATCAGTCCGCTAAATGTTGCAATAAGTATGCAAGAACTAAACGAAGCATTGCAAGGACTCTAGCCCTGGATCAGATGAGATTCCAAATTGTTTTTTAATTAATCTTCCTTTAGCTGCTAAGCATATTCTCTTAGATATATTAGGTTTTTTTTCGACTCAACAATTTCCTAAATACTGGAGTATTGCTATAATAATTCCTCTCTTGAAACCTAACAAAAACAAGTCAAACCCGGAATCTTATAGACAATCCTTAACATCTTTTTTATGTAAATACTGAATTTTTTAAATAGACGGTTACAATTCTTTTTAGTGTGTCGCTAGAATCGGCAGTTATAGCTGTCTTCATGATATAATTAAAGCTTATGATACTATATGGAAATATGACGTTATTGTTAAATTACAGCAGTGGGGCATAGATGGAAATTTTGTAGCATTCGTCGATAATTTCCTTGATGACAGAAATTTCTGAGTTAAATCTAATCAGGAACTTTCAGAATACTATACACAAGAAAATGGCATACCCCAAGGATCTACATTAAGCACAACACTCTTTTTAGTTGCAATTAACGATAACGATAACGAGAACAGTATCCGAAACCCTGTTAAAGCAATCCTATATTCAGATGACCTCGTAATCTATATTTCTCTTAATAATCTTAATATGACATCAAACATTATTCAAGTTTCCATTATTTCCCTACAAGAATGGTCTTAAACAACAGGACTGAAATTCTTTCAAAATTAACACTGTATGATCAAGTTTTAGAAAACGTAACTGACGCGCATACATATCACAGCTACTAAATATTTACAAATCCTTTTTCTGCAGTAAATTAGATTATGGATCAATTGTATATAATTCAGCTAAGGACCCAACATTTAAAAAATTAGATATTGTACAAAATACCTCACTACGACCAGCCCTAGGAACCTACAGAACCACTTTAGTTGAAGTCTTTATGTGTGTCGAAGCAAATGAACTTCACTTTATATTAAAAAATAACGTCTCAGTTTACAATACGCAAGCAAGCTATCAACTAATCCAAAAAACTTAGCCTACCCCTATGCTTACACCAAACGTTACCATTCTAATTAAAATCAAAATCCTAATCTTCCACATGACATGACAGTAATATTCACAGATTCCTTAAGTGAAATCCAGGAAATTCAGAAAATATATCCAAATCATCCGATTAAGAACAGATTAATAAGGACTTTGTGACTCAACAAAATAATCATAAACAACTACATATTGTATGAATACCATCTAATGTGGAAATACCAGGAAATGAGATAGCTGATCAAATACCTTATAGAATCTTGTAAAATGAAGAGATCCGATGATATAACTAACCAAATTCCTCACTCAGATATGAAAAAATGCATCAATGAGTGCACAAAAAACTTATGGTTACGAAGATGACAACTCTTACCAAATAATAAATTGCGGCAAGCAAACCCAGATCTATCAACGAAAACACCAATTTTAGTAAAGCGAAGGGACCAGGTTGTACTACATCGTATCCGAATAGGACATACCAGACTGACGCACGAACACCTACCAAGGAACGAACCTTCTAGAATATACTACGCCTGTGACACCAAAATAACTGTAGGCCACATTGTCATAGACTGTCAATTATATCAAATGGAAAGAGCTACTGGACTTCTAAGTGATATAAAGTGCGCTTAGACAGTGTGGATTGTAACAAAATCATTGGGTGTTTAAAGACAACGAAATTGTATAATCAAATATAAGTGATACTTTAAGAAAAATTCTAAATTATAATCAACTTTGTAAAAACTTTATAGTTTATATTTTATATTAATCATGATAATATTTCTCTCTCTTCAATCCTGACCCCCCAGGGGGAGTGTAGTTAGCGACGTCATGTCGTGTATTGTACGTCTTCAGAGATCTCTGTCTCTGGTCATTTCTTTTAATTCATGCATAGGTATTTGGCATATTCCTGTAATTTGATCTATCCATCTTGTTGGGGATCTTCCTCGTGATCTTCGGCCTTCTACCTTTCCTTGTATTAGGAGTCTTTCCATGTTTTCTGTGTTTGCTCTCATATCATGCCCAAAATATTTTAAATGATAATATTTATTATAATCTATATTGTACCACCGCTAATAACCTTCTATAGTTGATGTGAGATATTCCCCAATAAAAAAATGTTTAAAATGCACCAATAACTTCTGTTGATGATGAAAGAAGTTTTTCGAATATAACACTTCGAACTATAATACTAGTTTGACAAATTATCTACTATAAGTTTGATGTTATAATTTTGTTTCAAAGACTGAAATCATAATCTGAAAATTGTGCTGTTTTATTTAAAGCCGCTATTAGTTGACAAAATTCCTCGTTTATCTTCGCTTAGATTTGATTTCTATAATATTGTTTCTATATGTCGATAAGTTTATGTAGTATTTTTCTATTTTAATAAAGATTGTATCATTTTAATAAAGGCCAACCATAATAAATTATTACATGTGCGATATGGTCTCCTGAAAAATTTTGACTAACAAAATTGTTTAACGATATACTCTAAAATGTGCGTAAGAAAGTAAAGCTAATGTATTTGGAATATAAAATATATCAAAAAAATCTTCATCCAATATTTAAATCGATGACAGCAAGAAAACTTATAAAGATTAAAGATAAAAACTACCCAACGTACTTTTCGAAAAACGTTAATCGACTTTAAAGAGCCTTTTCCGTACCTCTGATAAAAACGTCGCCAAACTTTCTCCGAACAAGTGTTCAACTTCTACGCAACTTTGCACCCCACTTCTTTATCAATTAACAAACGTCTTTAGGGTCGTAATTGATACATCATTAAAACAGGAGGTTTATAGATTTAGCGGTGGATTTTATTAGGTTAAGGGCTAATAAAATAGCAAATATTGGACAAGTAAACAGTGCCATGATAACAAGAGACGAAAGCGCACATAATTGACTTATCCAATTTGATAATAATTGGGTTAGAGGCACTAAGTGGGTAGAGCGCGTGGAGAATCTGGGAAAACACTTGAAAGGAATTGCCGCAAATGCCGTAGTTTTACTGAAAATACGTGTTTGATTCTTTCTGAAGTCAAATAACACTTGATGGTATAGCTTTAACCAAAAAGATATTCATTATTAACATAATTATGCATAATTTAATACCAATACGTTTATAAAGGTATTGGATTGTTAAAAGTTATTTAGGAAATTTTGCTATTCTTGGGTATTTTTAAAAATTATAATTAAAGATAACCAATAATGAAAATTCTACGTGAAGAAAAAATGTCAAATTCGAGCATTAGGGAGCGTGACTAACCTCAAGTAGATCTAATGCTTATTCTAACCAAACAACGGACAGTATTTTTTCAAGACTAGAGAGTGTGACGCAAAAGTAATTGTATCTGAATAAAACCAGTTATTTATCAAGAAAATATTACGCTTTTAGTGAATTTGGCCTTCCAAACTTAAATTATTTTTTAGTATCCTGACATACAGTAGAACAGGAATTTCGTGACAAGGCGGAACTTCTTGTACCACTTGGTAGTCAATATCTAGATATTAAAAATTTTAAAGTGTTGTCAATATGTAAATGATTACAGTAATATTGGGTATTTTTAGTATGATATGTAAAAAAATGTGTTTCGATTAATTTACACAAAAATTTAACCCTCGAGCGGGCGTGCCCGTGTATTTTGTACACGTCCAATAGAAAAAGTCGTCTAAAAATAGAAGTGTCGTCAATCTGGCGATATCGTCACGTCTATTCGTTCAATAGAGATCTGTCGTTCGAATAGTTGAGTAATAATTTTTGTTACAGCTGAGTTTTGTGAGAATTCTTAGAAATACGAGAGTGTGACGGTTTTGTGTACATAATACACTTCTAGTATAAGTAGCCTTCTAGTGTATTTTATCCATTAAATATTTTACTTTATAAAAAGTTGTAATTCGAAATTAAAGTCAAATTAACTTTAGTTTTACTTTATTTTAGGTTGAACAGGATATTGTAACATAATTGAGAAGGAATATAACGGCTACGCTGAGAGAATATCATGTAAGAATTTAGTTGCATTGTTATATTATTATTTGTGTGTTACTTTTCTATTTTTGCAGGGCTAGAAAGAAGTTTTTAACTGAGGCTGAGTTATATAAAATTCTTAATGAAGACCCAGAAACAGAAACTAGTGAAATAGAATATTCCGATGAATCTGTGACAGATGAAGAAATAATACACCATGATGCCCACAATTCTGAATCTGAACAAGAACAGAATGACCACGATAGAGCCAGTAACTTCGAGGATAATACTGCAGTAAGTACGACTGCTTTCGAATATTTTTAAGGTAAAGATAAAAAACTGCATGGCGTAAGACTACGCTGTCGTCGCAATCAAAAATTAAAAAAATATATCAAAATACTTGAAGGACCAAAGGCAGTGGCTTCAAAAGTGACCTCAGAACTTTCAGCTTTTGAAAAAATTATACATTCTGATATATTAGAGAACATCGTACAATTAACTAATTTGTACATTGATAGTAAAAAAGAATCTGTTCAATATAAAAGAGAACGAGATATGAAACATACTTCAAAAAGTGAAATAATGTCGTTACTGGGAGTGTTTTTACCTCCTAGGCACTAAAAAGGCTAACCATACTAACGCACTTGAACTTTGGACATCTGATGGAACAGGTATACAAATTCTTAGAGCTGTAATGAGTTACAAAAGATTTTTATTTTTGTTACGTTCAATGCGCTTAGATTACAAAACCACAAGACATGAACGGAAAATATATGACAAACTTGCACCAATTAGAAAAATATTGGACGCATTTGTTGGTAACTGTAAAAATTCCTATAATCTTGGTGAATTTGATACAATAGACGAAAAACTAGAGGGATTCAGTGGACGTTGTAGTTTCATCCAGTATTTACCAAATAAATCAGCAAAATACGGTATCAAGCTGTTCATTTTGGGCGATGTACAAACTTACTTTGTTAGAAATTTAGAGGTTAATTGTGGACGGCAACCTGAGGGGGCTTATGCTGTATCAAACTCTCCCCGTAACATAGTAAATAGGCTTATTGATTATATAAAAGGTTCAAATCGCAATTTAAGAACCGATAGTTGGTATACCAGTTATCCTTTAGCTATTTCCCTTTTGGATAATAAAATAACTACAATTGGCACTTTGAGAAAAAACAAAAAGGAAATACCTATTGAGTTTTTACCCCAAAAACAAAAGAAGTGGGAACGTCACTCTTTGGATTCCAGAAAAATGTCACTTTGGTTTCATTTGGTCCAAAAAAAGTAAGTCGGTCATACTTTTATCCACGATGCATGACACTGCCACCGTAGACGTCGAAACTAAAAAACCAGAAATTATTTTAGATTATAATGCCACAAAAGGCGGTGTGGATACTATTGACCAAATGTGTGCATCATATTCTCTAAAAAGACTAACCAGAATGGCCATTTTAATAATTATATTTTTTTCTCTACTGGATATGGCGGGTATCAACGCACAGGTGTTGTTTTGTGCCAAAAAAACAAATCCCAAAATATGTCACCGAATTTTTCTAAAGAATTTAAGCTTAAGTTTAATGAAAGTACATCTTTCAGAAAGAGCGACAATGCGATATCTTCCTCATGATATTCAAGGTTTTCTAATGAAATATAAATCATGTGAAGAACCTACTAGAACAAAAGTGCAAAGCTCTAGAAAACGTGGACGTTGTGCAATATGTCCAGGCTCAAAAAATTCCAGCACAACAGTTAGATGTGGGCTATGTAGAATATTTGTATGTAAAATGCATTCAGAAACCACAATTACCTGCGAAATGTAAGAACAATGAACGGCAGCAATCAGAAGAAATCGAGTAAAGTAACCCGTAGGTACATGTTTTATGTTTATTATTTTATGTAACAATAAACTATTTTTGTAAAATCAACTAAAATGTGTTTTGTGTGCAAAATACACAGCGCGCCCGGTTATGAAACGGTAGTCGGCGCGCCTGCTGTCGGGTTAATATCTAAAAGGACAGGCGAATGATTTTTGATGAAGTATGAGGTACAGCGTGTCCAAAAAAAAAATTATATAAATCAAGAAAAAGTTTATCTTACATTGTACAAAAAAAAATTTCTTGACAGCTCATCATAGAAGAAAAACAAAAATATTCATTTGAATAAAATATTTATAATATTTACCAAACAATATAGTATATTATGTCATTACAATAGGTACAATTAAGAGACTTTCATTTTCAAAGATCCTTCTTGTAAAACTTCATTGTTTCACTGGTAATTGTGTTTAAAATAAATATTTAAATAAGGCAATACTTGAGGGGTCCGGCAGTAGAAATGGTAAGGGACAATAAAAAAGATTTGAGTTTTGAAGTGTTGAATTTTGAAAAAAAATATATGAATTATGCTAAAATTAGCTGATTATGTTGTTAATCCGTAGGTAAAATATGAAATACAAAATATTTTTTTTACAATCTTTATTGCGGAAAATCTGAAAATATGTACTACAATTTAACATTATTTACCTAAAATATTTAAAAAAGTTTAACGTAACATGTTAAGTGGTGTTAACTTAACATTATTTGGTAGTTCCTAGGAGTTTATTTTAAATTACTATACTATTCATGATAAATAGCTGGAATCCATTCCAAGAATGATTTTACATCTTGCAGTTTTTCTAGATGAATACTAAGGGTATGATTTTATTTTTGAGTAAGTGTAGGAAATTTTTCTTCTGCAGCTGTTGGTCTTTCTCTTTTATTCAAGGGCATGTCATTAAATATTCTGTTGTATGATGCTGAATATTATATATTTTTGGGATCTTCTGAAGATAGACATATTTTCACACTACTTTGCAAAATAATTACCGGTTGATTAAAATAGCTTTTCAGTACTAAACAATCCTATATATTCTCTTGCTGGAGCATAGTTACTAGAAAAGGTTTCTTTTTCTGACGCATCTTCAAAATATTTATATTTCCAGTGATTGGGTGAATAGACCATTTCACAATTTTTCTTGGCGTAATTTTCTACAACAGAAAAGTCTCTGTCGTTTGGCAACATTGTATATCCTACCTGAGGAAATAGATGAACTATTTCTTTAAAAAAGTTTTATTTTGTCTGCAGCAATTGTCTGAAATAGCGATTAGTTTTCTGCCACGAATATTATTTTTCTCTGTTTCGTTTTTTATTCAGCTATTTGGTCACACCTTTTTAAAACTTTTTGAGCAGTGGATTCATCCCACATAAAAAAGTGACCCTGACCATCTCCAAGGGAATGTATGCTTAAATTATAACATCAAAATTTGTTTGAGACCATGGGACCAGTGGTAGGCTTTGGTGTGGGAAAGGTTTGCTGTAGATCAAAACTTATAGCATGCACATCCGGATTTAAGTTTGCTTCCTCTACTGCGTCTCTGAGGGCCTGTAGACCTGCTTCAGCTTTTTTATGATGTAATTCTTGTTCAGTTTAAATTGTTTTAACATCAGTTTAATCATTGTGTAGCTTAGCATTTTCTAAAGCTACTTAAAACTTATCGCACGCTTGACATGTATCCATTTTTGGAGTTTTGAAACTTAAATTCTTCAGTAAATATTATTTAAATTTTTTTTTTGCAGAAGCTGGAGATTTCTTTTTCAAAATGCATTTTTCTACATATTTGTCATAACAAGTTTGAATAAAATATTCCATACTTATATATTCTCTAGAGCTGTCAGCACGGATGAAATGGCTTTTGTACTTAGGTAAGCTTCTTATAATAGATTTTAGAAAATCTATATCAGAGTTGGTACAGTTTTTATGATGATTTGAATGACGACCTTTTAGATCTAAGTTTGAAGTATTTGATCCAGTTTTTAATTGTTTTAAATAAGAACTAGATTTTTAACTCGACCCCGATTTTTCTGTAAGCCATGAATACTTAGGAAAACTATTTTGCATATCTTAACATATTTTTCTTGTGATTTTAATTTATATTAAATAGTTTAAAATCTTTGTGACACTAGTGCTTTAGTTTTCTTCCTAGTCACATTTTTAGATTTGATACTACCTTGGAAGTAATCATTTTGTGTATCAAAACTGTTCATATCCCAAAAATTAAAAAAATATATATTGTTATGAAGTGTTGCTTCTGTATGGACTATGAGTAAATTTGAATGATATATGTAAGTATTGGGTTTTTATCGCGGTTCTCAAAGAATTAGTTTGTAAGTACTTTTTTAAATTATCTTTTACACACCGGACGGACCGCAGACGTTCGGATACAATTAGCGTCTCTTAGCAAAGACAATGACGTCGACTTTGCTAAGTATCAAGACAATTACTCTACATACACACACACACCACACACACACACACACACACACACACACACACACACACACACACACACACACACACACACACACACTACACCTCAAATTGTAAGATTGGCGAATGGATTTAGTGTCCGCAGTCATTTAAACACAAACAAACAAACAACATAAATTATCTTTATTATAAATATTATGAAACAAACCTATCTATCTAATATAAGCAATATCAATTTAAAACAATCTATCTAAAATTTGAAATTCTTACAATTATTAAATTATTAACAAAATTTGGTACCTTTCTATCACTGAACGTCTACAGTTTTTCCAATAATTAAAGTTATTATCACCACTCGATATCTTCTTACTAAGCCTTGGTTATCCAACAATTTTTAATATGTTTCTTCTTAATTATCTCCACTCACCATATAAATATATAAATTTAAATCCTTGTAATTTCCATATAATGTACTTTCAAATATACTGGATCTTGTGGTTGTACTATTGAATACTTACTTCAATAAATTAACTTCATACTGTCACTATATTACTGTAGTAATAATTAATCTCCAACTGTATTTGAGTTAATTAATTCATTTAACTTAATCAATGCCTTCTTCTAGCTAATAATCTCTTCATAACCTCATAAATTCTTCTTAATTCTTCTTTGTAACTGACATAATAATAATAATGAATAATCTGACTTCTTCTAATAATCTTCTAACTTAATTCCATCATAACTAACATAATAATGAATTATCAATAATCAATAATCTTCATGACTTCTTAATAATCCCTTGTAACTGATTTAATAATCCCTGTAACTTAATGTCTTGAATTCTTCTTCCTTGCCTGCTCCAAATTACATAGTATTTATATCATTTCTTGGTTCCAGAATAATGTAGCAATAAATAAGGTTCGAATCATTCTATTTTTAACAATCGTAAAATAGTTTCGAAACACAATTCAGATTTCCGCTTTTATCTGTGCTTTCTAAAAATTGCAAAGCAAAACAGACGTTGATAAAGGTGTTAAAAGAGACGTGGGGAATCTAAAATTTGCATTCCACGACACATCTTTTCAACTAAGCAGAAATCCTTAGCGAATTGGTTTCTAGTACTCGTACAGAGTAAATCCGAAAAAAAGTGAAAAAGACAGCAAATATTTGATTTCACGCAAACAGCGCCTTTGTATCTGTTGATACGTATTTCGACCTAATAGGTCTCATCAGAACAGTTATTCAAAGGTGTTCTCAACGTGACAGATCAATATTTTCTGTCTTTTAAGAAGCAACAATAACATGGCTTCGATACGGACGCACTAGCGACATCTAATTTAACAATCGTAAAATAGTTTCGAAACACAATTCAGATTTCCGCTTTTATCTGTGCTTTCTAAAAATTGCAAAGCAAAACAGACGTTGATAAAGGTGTTAAAAGAGACGTGGGGAATCTAAAATTTGCATTCCACGACACATCTTTTCAACTAAGCAGAAATCCTTAGCGAATTGGTTTCTAGTACTCGTACAGAGTAAATCCGAAAAAAAGTGAAAAAGACAGCAAATATTTGATTTCACGCAAACAGCGCCTTTGTATCTGTTGATACGTATTTCGACCTAATAGGTCTCATCAGAACAGTTATTCAAAGGTAACTGTTCTGTATATATATATATATATATATATATATATATATATACATATATATATATATATATATATATATATATATATATATATATATACATATATTTATTAAGAAAACAAAGAAAAATATATATCAGGCTATGATTCAGCCGGTGCTGACGTATGGGTCAGAAGTGTGGGTCTTTAACAATAATATGTCACAAAAACTCCTCTCAACGGAAATGATGTACTGAAGAAGATGTTCCGGTTTAACTTTGTTTGACCACATAAGAAATGAAAACATAAGAGAGAGAATGAAAGTAAAGAACACAATAATGGATACGATAGCCGAAAAACAATTAAAATGGTATGGACACCTGAGACGGATGAACGAAGAAAGGATACCACGAAAGGTTTGGAACTGGAGACCTACACAGAGAAATAAAAGGGGAAGGCCAAGAAAGAAATGGATATCCAATATTCATATAGAAATGGAAAATAGAGGTCTTCAAGAAGGAGACTGGGCCGATAAGAAATTATGGCGATTGGGATGCGAGAAGCGACAAAAATTAAAGTTGCAAACACTCGCTATATATATATATATATATATATATTATATATATATATATATATTATATATATATAAATATATATATATATATATATATATATATATATATTTATATATATGTATAATTATTAAAAAAAAAACTTTTAACATTTATTATATGCTAGATTCTTAAAAATACCCTGATATCATTATTTTTTAATAATATTATCTAGTATATAACTTATAAATTTCCAGCTGTTCTCCGTGCGTAGAGGTTTTCTCCCCGGCTCTGGAACTCAATTTAACAATGTATGTTACCTGAAGTCATATTTAATTTAATACTGAACATCACAGTTTTTTAATATCAAGATGTATAATCTTGTATAACTATATGTAATTTAAAGGGTTTTTACCCATGTATTTTGGTGGCTCAGGCATTTTAACCTAGCGATTTTAAGCCTGATGATGGACTGTTTAGTCCGAAAACGTTTGTTTTTTTGATGTAGCCCTTTTAAGGGTTTTTAAATAAATATACCCACTTACGAAGACTAACCTCTTTTTTTGTGATACGTGGTATACAGCCAGCTACAGGAATTGTTTTCCTTGTGGATTTTATAAATTATGTCTTTAATTACTATTTAAATAAATTAATTAATTAACAGTGTATATCTGGTTGTATATACACATGGCTGACTTAAATATATTTCTATGCTAATTTTTTGTATTTCTGTCCTCATTACAATATATATATATATATTATATATATATATATATATATATATATATATATATATATATATATTATATATTTATATATATATATATATATATATATATATATATATATATATATATATATAGATATATATATATATATATATATATATATATATATATATTGGAAAAACTGTTTGCATTATTTTAAATAATATTATTGCCGATTATACCGAATGATTAAATTTTTAACCATAGATAAAATGTATACGGCGCGGCATAAGTTAAGAATATTGCCAATATAATGGTAATGGTACATCATTCTGTTTTAATTATTTGTAAGTTTACAATTAAAAATTATTATAGTTTTTAAAAAACACAAAAATTTGAAACCTTATAAAGATAATCAGACCAAAAAAAAGCCATTTGAAAATGACCTTTGTTCTCTCCCATGGGACAAATAAATCTAATTGTTTAAACTACGTGACCGATTGTAATTATCTTTTACAAATGTATTAACTACTCACATCATGAAATGTGTTTTAAAGGTCGTTATTGGTTATTTAAATAATTATAAACAATTCAAAAATATGCTTACTTTCGGGTGCAATAACTCTCTTGTTTATTAACATTTTTTAATTAATTTAGAAAATCTTATTTTAAAAAGAATGTATTTTCAAGAGAGTCATCTGTTGAACGGTTTTATCTAGAATGCGTAGTTTTTTCACAATATTGAAATAAATGAAAAAAGTCCCTTTTTTTCCTGAAATGTCTTGACGCAGTAAAAGTTTCGATAACCACGAGATAATACATCCTTTTTATCGACATCCCCCAGATATTTTAGTTGAAAAATAGCTCCCAGTATTTTTTTGATTTTTCAAGTGATTTTTGGGCTTCGTTTCATGGGATAATAAACTATAAACAACTGTACTAAAATAAATTTAATTATTTATTTCTTAACAAGAAATAAATAATTAAATAAATATTAAATAATCTTTATTCTTTAGAATAAAAAAAAACAAAAAAAATAGTAGATACGTGACTTTTGTTTGTAGATACCTTGATTTATACAGTGGTACAGTTGTTCTATTATTGTTTATTTAATATCAAGCTATATTCCTAAACTATGCCTTGCAGTTTTTGATGACAAGTATCAATTTAGAGGTAATCCAATCCAAGGCTAACAAATTATAATAGCAATTATTTCTCGACTTTCACTATTATTTATAGCCTGTCTAGCTAATTTGCTCGGAAGAGTCAGCAGAAACTAAGAGTGAGCATTTTAAATTATATCACGAGTTCTCCCGGGATGAATGCGACCTAGATATATTCAACAGACTTCTTTTAACATGACACCTACTATTTATTAACCAATTTAAGTAGCAAGAAACGGGTTCAGAAAAAATTTATTTTATTCTGAAACAATTCAAATGCTGTTACCGGGTGCCCTAAATACTGAGTCCGATATATCAAACACCGATGTCTGATGTATAAATAAAAACCTGTAAATATCTTGTTTATTTTAAATTTGATTTTTTTTAATGAAAAATACATGTAAATTTAAAAAAAAACAAATATTTTCCTTTGATTTGTACGAGTTTTAGTAGAAATCTGCTGTAAAATAATTTTGCGCAGTATCAACATAGTGTGAGCAGATCTGTTCCAAACAGGGCACGCATACACAGTTGTTGAAAAACACAGTGCCTGTGCCGTAGTTCTTAAAAATCCAGGCCCAGGACATGCACCTCGTTTACTTCCTGTTATCTTACTGAGTATCATACTATGTTTCTAGTTGTTATAATACTATACCCCTCGTTTTTCTGCAGTGCTTTTTGTCGGAGGGGGTTCAGTCAAGAGTTACTCCAAGTTACTCCATATAATTATAAATTAATAGATTTTTGTGTAGGAAGATACAGATTTGGATTTTAGAGGGTTTGGATCTCAGAGAATTTTGCAGGTAGTACGAAGTCATCGAGAGATAAAAATGTCTCTAAAAAAATTAATTTTAAACCATTTCTCCAAGAAATCAATAAATCATCATCTTCTTAATGCGTCATACCGTATACCGTCATACTTCTGTCAATGATAATGACATGCAACGGTAAGTAAATTAGATAAAGTATAAATCGCGAGCAAAATCGGATAAACTGAGATGTGGGCCATATAGGCCGCTCCAAAACCTTACATACAAAACTTTATTTTTAAATATACGACATTTATGATATTTTGTAAATTTCATAATCCACTATAATTATAATTGTGCGGATGGCTCTGTATAACTAGATTCAACTTCAATAGACATGAAAACTTTATTACCTCGAATTCATGCACTTTGTTTTTACATAAATGTGCAATTTAGCTCAAACGGTAAAGAACATTGCGACTTGTTCTAGAAATGCTAGTCTAATATAATTTCAGTTCAATTCATTTGAGAATTATTATGCTTTAACTTCAAATTCTAAAGTAAATTAAAGAGAACTGAGTAAAATTGAATAAGTTTACTGGTCGGTAAATTTACCGAAATGTGTTTAATTTTATAAATTGCAAGAAAGCAGAAATAAATAATTTGTTCTATTCTAATGTTACCAAAAATTACTAATGTTACTTACGTTTACACTCATACATATGTGAATAGGTTTATGAGCTAATCACAATAACCAACATGGTTTAAAAAAAAGCAAACTTAATACATTGACATTTTCTGTCCCTGTAATCCAGAGAACACTAGATGACGCCTGATATTTTTCATAAAATAAATAAGGAAATAAGAGTTTTTTTATAATAAACTAAAGAAGTACCACTACTTACAAAAAATATTAACAAATAATAAAGATTGTTGCCAAAATAAAGATTAGAATTGAAAAAGCTCGTGCACATCTATAAAATTGAACAAAATTCTTTGATATTCATGGAAAATTAATTTATTTCTAATCTTTCCAGGTATTTCCTAACCCGGAAAACTACAGTAAGATTCAACTTCAAGCTACGGCCAGTGTAAATAAATGCACATTGGAAACACGCGTTTGTTCAGGACCGGACTAGTAAATTAAAGCTGCAATAAAAAACCTGATATAATTTGTAGACGTCTGACAGGAACAGATTATAGTACACCAATTTTTTAAATATAAAAATAATTTACAAAGTCGAGAGTTATTAACAACAAAAAACAACAAAACAACAACAAAAACAACAAAATAAAGTATACAAAAAAAAGTTTATAAAATTACTGTATTTTATCTTAACTTTCAGAATCTGATGTACTGCTGTCATCGTTAAAGTTGATAATGATAGGCTCAATTTGTGCCTCAATTAAATTGTCCAACTCCCACATTTTTGGCTCCATTTCTTCTTTTACATGTTTGACGCAGTTTTTCCATTTTTCCATGTTTACAGCAGACACAGCTTCATGGAATAATTTTTTAATGTCAGCAAATTTAAATGTTGTGTTATGCGCTGCAACATAATTCTTGACTTCCGCCCATACAAGTTCGATTGGATTGAGCTCGCAGTGATACGGTAACAACCTTAAAACTATTCTATTTGTGCTTCTTACCAGTTCATCTACTATGTACTTATTATATTCGCCTTTATGTTGTTTAACGATTTCTAAAAGTTGCACCTTTAACATCGTTTCTTCAGAGGGAATGTCTTTTGAGCGAAGCCAGTTTTGAATATCTGCCTTTTTTGTAGCCATAATGGGAATTTTTTCCAATTTTCTGGAATGGTAAGGGGCATTGTCCATTACAATTATAGCATTTTTTTCCAGTGTTGGTAAAATCTTTTGGAGCCAATTTTCAAATGACTTCCCATCCATCTCCTCATGATAGTCTCCACTCTTGTTTGACTCAAAAGCCCACAGTGCATCCGGAACAGAACCATTCTCACTTCCGATGTGACAGATTATAAATCGTTTACCTTTTCCTTAAAGTGATATTAAAGATAATAAATAAAAAAATTTAAAGTTTATTTGAATTATCTGAGGGATTTCTTAAGCCAGTCGACAGCCCATCCAAAAATGCACGTCTTGCAGAAGTCACAGAAGCATCCGCCCAAACTTTTGGTTTTGTATGGCCAGCATTTATCCATGTTTCGTCTAAGTAATAAATGGTTCTATTTTCAGCTCTATATTTTCTTATCTTTTGCAAATAATTTCTCCGCCATAGCACAATTTCATTTTTGTCGAGTAGCAAACTGTTTCTTCCACGTTTTTTAAATTTAAAATTTAATTTTTGTAAGAGTTTGTAAAACGTGGTTATTTTAAAATTTGGTAAGTCATTATCATTATTTACATCTCTTAGGACTTTGTCAATTGTAGGAATTTCATTTCGGAAAAAATACTGATGAACCATTCTTATAGCTGACTTATCAAAATCACCTACAGCATCTATTGATTTTGAACGATTTTGGTTTGTTTTCGGTGCAGATAATGTATGGGTACTTTTATATTCTTTAATGACATTGAAAACAGTTTTCGAACAAACTCCAACTTTATCTGCAACCCTTTGTTGAATGTCCGTTAACGCTAAAGTAGGATTATCTTGTAATTCACATTTGTATGTATTAACCATTATTTCTTTGGTCCTTATATCTACGTGATTTTTCTTAGCTCTTTTCCTAGGAGGACTTAGCGTTAACAGTTCCTCATTTTCCTTTGCGACTCCGTATCAGACATATTAAATAAATCGATTTATTATACTTTTCTCAACTAAAATAACAAAATGGGCATTTTCAAATTACTTTTATAGTAGAGGATCCGATATAAGGTTTCGTCTAAATCGTCATCTATCGTTCTTCGCCTGTCAATTCTTTTTCGTCTGTCAA
Source organism: Diabrotica balteata (assembly GCA_918026665.1). NCBI lineage: Eukaryota > Metazoa > Arthropoda > Insecta > Coleoptera > Chrysomelidae > Diabrotica > Diabrotica balteata. The sequence goes on along the minus strand of OU898276.1, from coordinate 58,761,815 downwards.
TTTTTGTTTGTCTGTCAATTCTTCATTGCCTTCCAGTTTTAAATTATTTATAACTCAAACACGATCAACTTAGGAAAAATTACAAAATAAATTTTTGTTTTGAATGATCCAAAAAATCTAAAACAATATCTGCCCGGGTTGATTTTTTTTAAATATATAAAAAAAGGTATTTTTTAACTCTTTTCGGCACATCGGTTTGAAATTTGAACCACCAAATTTTTGCTACATGTTGTACAGTAGTCCACAAAATGAATCACTTATTAATCTCTTTTTATCTTCTTCTTCTTTTTGTGCCACTCCTATCGGAGATTGGAAATCATCAAGGCTATTCTGACCTTGTTTACGGCTGACCTAAAGAGTTCATTAGTGGTGCAGCCAAACCACTCTCTCAAATTCCGCAACCATGACATTCTTCTACGGCCTGGATTTCGTTTTCCTTCTATTTTTCCCTGCATTATATTTTGAAGTAATGCGTATTTATGTCCTCTCATCAGGTGACCAAAATATTCGAGTTTTCTTCGCTTTAGCGTTAACAGGGCTAACTGCATGACTTACGATCGTTCGACAATTTGGCCAATAGCAAGGCGTTCGTCACGTGTAGACTCGAATATCACGCGGTGACTTGTGTTGATTCTGTCCGTAAGTTGAAGTCGAATTTACGAAAAAGAGATTCCGGAATCATATAAAATAGGTATATAACTTTATTTATATAAAAAGGGTAATAATAAACGGTGCGAAAATTATTGAGGACTAAGTTTGACGTCATTTATACGTAGAATATATGGAATAATTTTAAGAAATTGACTAGAAAAATAAATGAAAGATGTAGAAAAGCAGAGCAGATTTAAAGCTAGCAGGTATTGTACAGATAACTTATTCCGTCTCAGATAGCTAATCAAGAGAACTATAGAATTTAATTATTAACTATTCTCTATTAGGTACTCTTCAAAATATTTGATTCAGCACTGAAACAATGGACAATGAAATGTAATCCTATGGGAGTTTTAATTGGAATCAGATTAATCTACATTAACTTTGATCAAATGAAGGGCAGATATTGAGCACAGTTTTATTAATTAAATCTTGCCCAAGTACCTTGAGCATCTTTAGGCGCATTTCGTTAATTTTGGCCTATCCAACAATCACAAAATGTCATAAACAAAATTGTACATAACACTACACTACATAAATGTTATGTTTATGACATTCTGTGATTGTTGGATAGGCCAAAATTGACGAAATGTCACTGCCTTCTATTTGATCAAAGTTCATTTATTCGAGGATTCAACCTTATATCAATTTAAATCTACATTATTTAATTTGTGGAAAGTCGGGTTGTCATTGTTAAAGATGAAGACGAAACAAACTACATGATAATTAATTTCTTGAAGAATAATCATAATGGATTCTAGAAATTAAGGCTAGAAAAACCTAAGTATCTTACAATGGGAAAATATTATGCACGGGATATAAAAACCAATGCACAGGAGATTAGAAGAACACAATGTGGCCAAAACTTTGGATTTCAGTTAAATAAAGATAAAAATGATAATCCAGATATACAAAAAAGAAAGAGATAAAGTAATAACAAGAAAATTATATTTCCTGATATGAAATAAAAGTTTATATGCAAAGCGCATTAATATTGAAATCCTCGGAACATTAAAAAAAATGAAAGAAGAAAGAATACCAAAAATATTAATAAATACAGAGATGGATAATAAAAGAAGAGTAAATCATCTAAGAAAGAAGTGGTTAGATAAAGCTGAGAAGAGAAAGGGAAGAGTGTTAGAAATTGTACCATGTATTGTCAGGTCTTCTCAGTAAATGTCCCGTTCACTGCCATTTTAAAGATTTTATTCTGTGGATTACATTAGCGATCTTGGTTTTCTGTGTAATCTATTTTATTTTTTCCGATCTCTCTTTTTATACCTAGCCTGCATCGCTCCATTGACCGAGTCACTTTGAGTTTAGCTAATAACTCTTTCTTTAGTGACGCGGCAAGTTTTGCAGCCGTATGTCATGATTGGTAGTATACACTGGTTAAATGATTTTTTCTTCAGATGAAATGGCATCCTGGATTTGAACATAAGTGCATTTTGACCAAAAGATTACCAGTCCAGTTTCATCCTTCTGTTGATTTTTGCCGGTAAGGAACCAGATTTATGTATTAAATGTGCTAGGTACACATAGCTACTCTTTTACTGCCTCAAGTGCTGTGTTGTTTAATATTACCTTAATATATACCTTGATATATATACATATATATATATATATATAATATATATATATATATATATATATATATATATATATATATATATATAAATATATACTACGCGTAAGTAGTAGTAAAAGTAAAAATGCTGATGTTTTTATCATTTTATGCAAGCAAATTAGAAACATGCTGGTTGTGATTTATTTCAATTTAAATTAAGTGAGATTGGAATACGTTGTGCTAAATATTCAGAGGCGGTTTTTTAAGTGTTTTTTAAGAACCAGCAGCAGCAAGAGAATCAAAATTGGCCAGACAGTGACTCGATTAAAAACGTTACTCTTTGCAACGAAGGATACTGTCAAGTTTAACTCGCTGAACGGTTTAATGTCACTCAGTCCACTACTTTCAGAGTCTTAAAACGTTTCGCTTTACTGGAAGTAACACGAGAATACCTGTTAAGGCCGTAGAAGAATTACAACCTCTAATCAAGACCAGTTTTTGACACTTTGTACGCTGAGACTATAGTTTGTTACCATATCTTCTCTACAAAATGAATTTTGGATCGTTATAACTTTAGACCAATCAGCCAAAACAGGATAAGGAGAAGACTTGTTGCATACAACCTACGCCCTGGAAGGGCATCCACTGGCCGAATATTGACCAGATGTCATAGAAGGTAAAGACTGCATTTTGCTTGTGAACATGTTGTTTGGCATACTGACGATTGGGAAAAATATTTTTCACCGATGAATCCAGGTACTACCTTTTTCTAACAAGCGGAACTGAGGATACAGAAGGCATGCGGAATGCAAAGCACAGTGTAAAACACTGTAAAGACTAAGCAGTGTGGCAGCAGCGCGGTAATGGTGTGTGGTGGGAATAATTTAGAGACTTTTAGACGGAGTAAGAATACATTACAAGTAGCTTAAATCACACAGATACATAAAAGATATTTTAAAAGAGCATATTGTGCTATTTACACCATTTATTAGGGATAATTTTATTCTTTTGCAAGATAATGTCAGGACTCACATTGTAACAATTATGCAGCAAGACGTCAGGAGGTTAGAATTTCTGTCATGGTTTGGCCTGCTAGGAGTCTCGACTTTAACCCAATATAACATGTTTGGGGCATCGTAGGGAGACGACTACGATAACTACCTAACACACCAAACACATTAGATTAACTGTTTTTGTGATTAGTTGAAATTTGTGATCAAAGAGAAACCACCAACGATTCTTGAAGTTAAAGATGCAGTTAAGAAACTAGCCAGCAACAAATCACCTAGAATAGATAATCTCCCAGCTGAACTATATAAAGAAGTTGGCCATAATACCGTACACCGTACACCGTACCATTACAGCAGCTTATAAGAGAAATAGGAATGCAGAAATCCCTATTTCCCCTCTCTTCTGTATACTGTTTAACCTGACTCTGGAAAAAGTATTAGGTATGTCACAAATCACAACCATTGGTTCAATATATAATAAATTAGTGCAAATCCTGGCCTATGCTAATGATATCAATATTATTTTGAGAACAGAAAATGCTGTACGAAAGGCGTATTTAGCAATAGAAGAATTAGCTACAAAAATGGGTTTAATAATAAACACCAACAAAACGAAGTATATAAAAATAAGCACGCAACCAAAAATCCTACACTTGGTATAGAAAATGACGATATCGAATCAGTTGACGAATTTGTATATATGGGAGCGCTCCTTAACACTGAAAAAAATACTACCGCAGAGATAATCCGCAGAATTTACACTACCAACAAATGCTATTATGGGCTTAACCTCCTCCCTAAATCCACAATTATATCTTCTTCTTCTTTAAGTTCCATCTTCTATCGAAGGTTGGAAATCATCATGGCTATGCGGACTCTGTTGACTGTCGCTCTAAAAAGTTCTGCACTACTGCATTCAAACCATTTCCTTAAGTTCTTAAGCCAGGATATTCTTCGTCTTCCCACATTTCGCTTTCCTCGGATTTTGCCCTGCATAATAAGTTGTAATAATGCACATTTTTGCCCTCTCATCACATGTCCCAAGTACTCAAGTTTTCGTCTTTTAATTGTTAATATTATTTCCGCCTCATTTCCTATCCTTCTAATTACTTCCATGTTTGACATTCTTTGAATCCATGATATTCGTAGGATTCTTCTGTAACACCAAAATTCAAAGGCGGCCAGCTTATTCAGATGAACTTGTTTGAGTGTCCAAGCTTCCAGACCATAAAGAAGAGTAGAGAACACGTAACATCGAAGCATTCTCAGGCGTAGTTCTAACCTTATATCCCGACAACAAAGAAACTTTTTAAGTTTATTAAATGATGTACGTGCTATTTCAATACGTGTCTTAATTTCTTTGGTTTGGTCTACATCTGATGTTATCCATGTTCCTAAATATTTATAGTTATTAACCTTCTCAATTGCAGTATCTTCAATAGTCAATTGGATATTTGCATGTGCAGATTTAGTCATGATCATGCATTTAGTTTTCTTTAAATTTATCTTCAGTCCGTACTCATGACAGCGTTCATTAAGGCGTTGCATTAGGTTCTGTAAATCATTGTTGTTATCCGTAATTATTACTGTATCGTCTGCAAAACGTAAGTAACTCAAAACTTCTCCATTGATAGATATACCTTCTATTGAGTCTTAGAGCGCTTCTTGAAATACCGCTTCACTGTAGACATTGAAAAGTAGTGGGAACAGCACGCAACCCTGGCGGACTCCTCTCTGTATTTTGATATTTTCGGTGTACTGGCTGTCAACTCTTACCTTGGCAGTTTGATTCCAATATAAATTAAATATAATTTTCAGATCACGACTGTCAATATTTTTGCTTTTTAATATATCTTTTATCTAATATATCTAGCTTTTTATGTTGAACTTTATCAAATGCCTTTTCATGCCTCACAATTATATCTAGAAATACAAAAATAAAATTTTACAAAACAATAACACGCCCAGTGTTAACATATGGTTCAGAGACCTGAACTCTAACAAAAAATAATTAAAACATGTTAGGATGTTTCGAAAGAAAAGTACTGAGGTAAATATATGGAGCAGTGAATGACAATGGAGTGTGGAGAAGACGATACAACTTTATAGAATATAGTAGGAGCCTGATATCGTAAAACATAATAAAATGGGACGTCTTAGGTGGATAGGACATGTAATGCGGATGGAACAAAATGACCCAGCTAGAAAAACGCTCCTTGATAAACCCATTGGTCATACAAGAAGAGGAAGACCTAGAACAAGGTTCCTTGATAACATCGCTGAAGACATGAGAAATATGAGAATACGTATTTGGCGGAGAAAGCCGATGGATAGGGACGTAATTCTCAGTATAAGAGAACGCTGTTAGCAGTAATAAATGCCAATATTATATGAGCAGCTACTGCGCGGCAAAAAAGTGGCCATACTATAAATTTCCAAAAAGAAAAAATTCATTAGAAGTTTTATGCACTGTTTCATATTGCATCTCAAATATAGAAAATAAAAATAGTTGTTGCGAACTTATATGCTTGTTTTTGACAGTTTTGACGTTTATGGTTGCGGTCGTAAAAGAATTACCTTGCAAAGAAATGATCGTTTTATTGTGATGGAACTTTTAAGAAATCGCCATTCTGCAATTGCTGAAGAAACCGTCTTCAGGAGGTTTAAAATTGGAATGAAAGTGAAAGAACAGTTAGAAGCGCCTTAGTGAAAGAGGACTAGTGGCAAGAAGGTAGGCTATTGTTTCCGAATTCCAACCTAGATACTGTAGAAATCGATTAGTTATTTCTCAACAACATCAACACTGGGATATACAGGATTGGAGTTGAATTCTCTTTATTGATGAGTCGTCGTTCTGTTTGAAGTGTGGCGGTGGCCCAGAAAGGGTTTGGAGGCAGAGAAATAAAAAATATGCCCAAGATTGTATGTCGCACAGAAGAAAGTTTAGCGGTGATAGGGTCATGGTATGGACTGAAATCTCACTTGAAGCTCGAACTAAACCTTTTTTCATCAATGGCCCCCTTAATGCTTACTGGTATGTAGAGGATATTATGGCAGAAGCAACAGTTTCATTTGTTTCTTTTATTGGGGAGAATTTCGTCTTTATGCAAGATAATGCACGGCCGCATACTGCAAGAATCTTGACATTTTACTTGGGAAAAGTTAGAATAAGGACTCTAGAATGGCCAGACTGCAGGTCCGATCTGAATGTCATCGAACATATTTGGGATGAACTTTATCGTAGGGTTATAAGTCAACAAGGCCAACCAGAAAGTCTTGCAGTACTTCAAAACATGCTTTGTGAACAATATGAACGTAGTCCTTAAGGTTTTCTCAAAATTATTTCCTTTCCCTTTAAAATCGTATGCAAACGATTATTGATATTTTAGGGCATAATACCCTATATTAGATATTTTTATTTAAGTTCAAAGTGCATAAAACGCCCAATAAAATTTTATTTTTGGAAATTTATAGGGTGGCCACTTTTTTGCCGGGAAGTGTAGTATAATTTTGTTAAACTGTTTTATTTTTTTTTTTAATTTTCAATTCTGTCATATATTTGTGATGTTAGGTAACTTTATTGCAATACATTTTTCGTAAAAAAAGAAAGGTTTTTTATTTCTGTTTGTTTAGTTACGTAAAAATTTTAGTAATTTTTTTTAGAAAGGTTGTTCTAAAAGCAAGCAAAAATTTTAAATTACAACAAATTATAATTTTTGCATGACATTTTTATCAATTTTAAACTTAAGGATACAATTCTAAATTTTATTTTTAAAATGTTTAAAGTCCTTTGGATCCGCTTTTATTTTCTAAAAAATTCGCCTTTATTTATGACATTTTTTGGATACTTTTGCATTTAAGTTTATTTTATAAATCGTCACAACGTCTCTAATTTTTACGATATTTTCCTAAATTCTGTACCTCTAAACAACGGAATAAACTCCCCCTTGCCGTATTGCGGCATTCCATAAGCACTTTCATGCCCCCATAAAACCGTTTTGCGCTGTTTTTATGTTCCTTTTTAACGCAGCAATTTTTAGAAAATAAAAGTCATTCATTTTTGGCTCCCATCGAATATTACGTGACCGAAATATAAAATATATAAGACTTTGCCCCACATGTTTTTTGTTTTTACACGTGTGGAAGATAATGTATACCAAATATCAATTTTATTTTTTATCGGTTTGGTTTAACACAAACTACTATTAGAATGTTTTATAGATTTATGATTTTAAACAATTTTGAGTACAGAATTAAAAAAATATTCAATAGTTACGACAAGTTTAATGAACGTTCTTTTGCATGACTTGTATATAATAGTTTTCCAGCTTTATTAAAAAAACAAAGAAAACTATAATATGACACAAGGGCCGATTGTTCGAACGCCAATCAGTACTTGATTGTAATCAAATACTTAATTAAAATCAAATACGTCACATTTTGAGGTTAGGTTGACTGATTTATCTGATTTAATTTTATTATTTTGCGTTTTAATTTAAAATAAACCATAATGAAACTCCATCTGATGACAATTTCATGTTTTTATTTAAAAATAAATAATAATATTAAGCAATTTTTAATAATTTTGACCTCTGCTGTGATGTATTTGATTGTAATTAAATATTTGATTATAATCAAGTTTTGATTAGCGTTCGAACAATCGGCCTTAGGAAAAGGTTATTTTTTTAGGAAATATTTAGGCGGTAGGTGTGTTATTTTTTAGAATCACTTTGCCGAGTACACTGGCATTACAGCCACTAGACATATTTTATTATACATATACGCGTAGAAATAATATTTAAAAATTTCTATTAATGTAAACTTAAAGACATACACAATAATATGTTTTATTTAATTTGTATAAATGCATTATAAAGCGTTTTTATGCAGAACATTTGTTCGGAACACACTGTAACTATAATCTAACGAAATTTTGGCATAAATTGGTAACACTTATTTCACAGTAGTTGAGGTGTTGACACCCTGTAAAAGTTCAACGTCTTTTCCAAAATCATAAAGCTTGTCGTTTAGAATTTGCAAAAAGACATATTCATTGGAACATCGACAACTGGAAAAATGTTCTTTTTACTGATGAGACTAGAATCCTATTATATAAGCCAGATGGTCGAAACCACGTCTACAGAAGAGTTGGAGAAGATTTGCTACCTGTAATCTTACCCAGACCGTTAGTTTTAAAAGTGGTGGCATAATGCTTTGGGGAGATATTAGTTGGGAGGGCCGCACCGCACTTGTGGAAGTGATTGGACGGATGACTAGTGACGCTTACAATCAAAATATCCTGCAAGATCATATTTTGCCATATGTTGGTTAAATTGTGTATGACAGATTCATGTTAATGCACGTTAATGCTCGACAACATGCTGCTGTCGTAGTAAGTAATTATCTTGATGAGATCCAAATTTAGAGATTTGATTGGCCACCATTTAATCCAGGCTTTAAATGCAATAGAGCACATGTGGGATCAGCTAAAACGCCGCATGTGATAAGAAAATTCCGTTCCAAATACGATAGAGCAGCTTCGGCTTGCTGCACGGGATGAATAAAATGCTATTTTTTAAGAGTATATCGAAAATTTGGCAAGCATGCATGCCAAGAAGTCTCTCTCTTCAATCCTGACCCCCCAGGGGGAGTGTAGTGGTCGGCGTGATGTCGTGTATTGTTCGTCTCCAGAGATCTCTGTCTCTGGCCATTTCTTTTAATTCATGCATAGGTCTTTGGCATATTTCTCTAGTTTGATCTATCCATCTTATTAGGGATCTTCCTCGTGATCTTCGGCCTTCTACCTTTCCTTGTATTATGAGTCTTTCCATGTTTTCTGTTTGCTCTCATAACATGCCCAAAATATTTTAGTTGTTGGAGATGGACTTTACTAGAGAGTCGTTGGCTAACTTTTAATGCAAGCAGTAATAAAAGCTAGAGGAGGGAATACTCGTTACTAGACAATATGCACGTGTTTCAATTAAAAAGACTTGTTTAAACAATTTAAATTAGCATTTAATTTTGGAGTAAAAAAACCTTATTTACCTAGCATAAAGCATTTTTTTCCACTTTTATCTGCATAAGAATTTAAAATAATTCATTAAACATTGTCAAAATAAACTCTTTTTCACAATAAACGATTTGATTGACCAGATTTTATTTTCAAAAATAAAAATTAGAAAATTCCAAAATATTCGATATTTTTGTCCATGACAATCATATCTACTTTATATCTACTTCTCTTCCATCAGTTATTAACACAGAGTGAACACAATCTTTCTGTTATTATTAGATTCATCTCTGCCCAAGAACACCATCTTTCTGTTATTATTAGATTCATCTCTGCCCAAGAAAACATTAAGTCACATTTCAATAACATTCCAGGAGCCTCGAATTCCGGGACCAAATCTCTGTTAAATCGGCAAATCGTTATAATGAGCGTTATAACGACCACACTTTTTAACTTTATTACCGCTATATGTGACTCTCGACGAAAATGTTTACTCCGCATCAAAGAGCTCTTTTCAATTGAAACTTTGAAACAGAAATATACCGAACAAGTATTATTTTAGTTCGTATTTGTTTAGTATTCAAAAAAGTTTTTATATTTTTCATTATATTAACTTTTAATATCTGAGAGATTGGTAGTTGTAGTATTGATATTAATTTTATTTAAATAGGTACAGATATTTATGATTATCATTCACTTGATATAATCTACTGAGAACTAAAATGATATATATTTTCTAATGCTTGGTAAGTTTGAACGTAATAAACGACAAAATAAAAGCAACTAAATATTCTCTAGAATAACCAGAAAGCTTCATATCATCTCCTCTTTTAATAAGATTAATGCTTTGGATGCCAAGAGTATATATAAGGCAGTTATTAACTTAGGCTGTAATTTGTGCCTTCTTTGTACACATTTCAGGTTGAACGTCTATTAGACTCATTGAAGTACATACATTTTCTTAAAGAGATTTCAACTCCTTGCTTTAGTACCTGGTGTTACCAGGTTGTAATTGTGTTGTTGCTCTTGGTATCGAAGTAAAATGTTTTAACATGATATTTTGTTGTCTTTCTGGGCAATTCTATGATCAAAATCTTTCTTTTAAGTGCTATCAGCGCAGATTAGCAATCATCATACCCACTCTAAGTTTCGATGCAACTCCTCCAAAGAGTTGTTTTGAGCTGCTGCTATACTAGTTTCATAGATTCTTTAAACTAAATATTCAACTTCTTCCTTCTGGTGTCTTACTACGAATCCCAAGATGACATATTTTCTCCACGTTTTACATGTCCAATATATTGCAGTCTTTTTTATTTTATTTTTTTAACTTCTGTTTCGCTCTTCGTTTCTCTCATAACCTTCCAATTCTTAACTTAAAACACCCATAAGGTTTTAGAATATTTCAGAAACTTTATCGATATTTCTTTACCTTTCATCCATACTTCCTTGAGTTACATGCAAGTTTTGTTTTGCGATTTTGCCATCGAGTTTTGTTTATATTTTCCACTTTTAGCTGTTGTATATTTGTAGTTGCTTTTAGAGTTAGTAGAGTTTTGTCATTTCTTTCAAATGTTTTGTTAAGTTTTTCGATTACTAAGAAATAATCACTATCTGCACCTGTTACTCCGTAAGATCTTGTATCTGTTATTTCATCTTCTTATAGTCCTTGGTCTATTTGATTGGTATATTTATCATTTCGAGCTAGCTATGAACTGTTTATATGGATGTCTTTATGGACAACCTTTGTGCTTATAACAAAATGTCCTTCTCTTGTTGCTCAAGTTTTCTAGTCTTTGTTCATTATCATCGGTAATTTGTTGTTTATTAAAACTACCGATTACTGACTTATACATTTCTTTCTTTCCAATCTTTTCATTGAGATTATTAATTGTTATTTACTTTATATCCCATTTTAAAGTAGAGACCAAGGCAAGAAGCAATACGGAGCAGAGGACGCCCACAAACTAGATGGACTGACGACCTGAAGCATGTCAGCAATAACTTGTTGCAAACTGCACAAGACACAGATATTTGGAAGGAGCTAAGGAATACCAGCAGTGGACGCATACAGGTTACTAATGATGATCCCATTTTATAAAGAGCTAAAATATGTTTTTATGTTTTTAAAAAAAGCTTATTTTTCTTCGTCCTCCTTATCCTGGCTTAGCTCATGCACATTCAGAATACTTATAAAATGTTCTTTCGTTTTTATTCTAAGACTGCATATTATCTCTGAATGTCTTCTGTCATCCCATCCACTATTGAAAACAATATATTCGTTTATGTTTATTGTGAAATTTTGCTTTTGTTTAGTATTTTGGAGCGCTAACACAATTTAATTTATATCTATTTACCTCTACTGTCAACTGCTCTAAAGCTTCCTCTTCAAAAGTACCTCTCACATTTAAAGTTCCAAGTATGAAAATCATGAATTTGTTGCTTGTGTGAGTCCATTTCAAATAGGTAAAGAAATAATAAATCAGACTTACTCACAATCAATTTAATTTAACTATCCGACGACCGGTTTCGCTTTCTACAATATGCAAAGCATCTTCAGGTCTCGGTACAAAGTTAAACAAATGCTGAAATGATAAAAACCCATATTAGGGTGTTGTCTAATAAAGATAAACAAATTAGATGTTATAAATTACAATAATTATGCCAATATTACCTGTCTGTGGTTTTATTTAAATGATTGAGTTGAATAAAAGGTATAAATATTTTTTAAAAAGTTAAAAGGACAAGGTAAGGTCCACAAGTTGTCATAAAATCTCTTCCATTGGAATAAATTAATGAATGAGCAAATAAATAAATGAAATAAAATAAAATTACTTACATGCCGGTACTCTATTAATAGATGGATGGTAGAACATGTTTGAAACTACTGTATATTGTTGAATGGAGAACTCAATACTATTATTGCAGTTGTTTGACAGTAAACGGGAAGTTCTTGAGGAGGTAGATTTGATCCAATGAACTTGAGATGTGTGTGAGATTGTTTGTTAAATGTAAGTGGTGTAATATATTATTGTGTTATTAAAAGTTATTTATACTTATTCCAGAGATATATTTTTGAAATGTGTGTTATTTAAATTGTTTTATGAAGGTGACATTTATGACAATGAATAAGTGTTGATGTAAAATTGTGTGGGTGTGCAATTATTTCCAAACTTGTAGTTATCAAATTACTTTGATAAAGTTCTATTGGCAATGTGTTAATTATTGGAATGGTCAAGAGAATAAAATGGTAAAAAAAAAATGGTAAAATACAAACACTTAAGGATAATTTAAACACACTAAAAACAGAAAACACTTAGAAGGGACGAAACAAACATTGAATTTAAAAGGGGAAGGACTTTAAAGTACTACATCATAGTCTTTGGCACAATGAGTTTTTTGTTGTTGTGTCTATTAGATTTTAGTGGTAAATTTTGACAGATGTAGGTTAGCATGTGACAGTTCTTCTTCTGTTTCTCAATACTGTAAGTTAAGTTATCTAGTTTCATAAAATATGCTGTTATTAATAATGAATGTCTATAAGCCTGTTTCAATTTAGATATATCAAAAGTAAATTGATGTGTTTAATATTGGCATACTTTAACAATCTTTAATTAATCAAATTTAGTGTAAAAATATGGTTAATTGAAATACATCCTACAAAATAACTAACTAAGTCTAATGTTTAACTTAATGGTCCATTTAAAATAAATTGTCTGGTAACTGAACATGTACATTTAATAATCAAATGTATAATAAGTTTGCAAGGTTTTTTTTTTTTTTTTCAGTTACCAGACAATTTATTTTAAATGGACCATTAAGTTAAACATTAGACTTAGTTAGTTATTTTGTAGGATGTATTTCAATTATTTCAATTAACCATATTTTTACACTAAATTTGATTAATTAAAGATTGTTAAAGTATGCCAATATTAAACACATCAATTTACTTTTGATATATCTAAATTGAAACAGGCTTATAGACATTCATTATTAATAACAGCATATTTTATGAAACTAGATAACTTAACTTACAGTATTGAGAAACAGAAGAAGAACTGTCACATGCTAACCTACATCTGTCAAAATTTACTACTAAAATCTAATAGACACAACAACAAAAAACTCATTGTGCCAAAGACTATGATGTAGTACTTTAAAGTCCTTCCCCTTTTAAATTCAATGTTTGTTTCGTCCCTTCTAAGTGTTTTCTGTTTTTAGTGTGTTTAAATTATCCTTAAGTGTTTGTATTTTACCATTTTTTTTTTACCATTTTATTCTCTTGACCATTCCAATAATTAACACATTGCCAATAGAACTTTATCAAAGTAATTTGATAACTACAAGTTTGGAAATAATTGCACACCCACACAATTTTACATCAACACTTATTCATTGTCATAAATGTCACCTTCATAAAACAATTTAAATAACACACATTTCAAAAATATATCTCTGGAATAAGTATAAATAACTTTTAATAACACAATAATATATTACACCACTTACATTTAACAAACAATCTCACACACATCTCAAGTTCATTGGATCAAATCTACCTCCTCAAGAACTTCCCGTTTACTGTCAAACAACTGCAATAATAGTATTGAGTTCTCCATTCAACAATATACAGTAGTTTCAAACATGTTCTACCATCCATCTATTAATAGAGTACCGGCATGTAAGTAATTTTATTTTATTTCATTTATTTATTTGCTCATTCATTAATTTATTCCAATGGAAGAGATTTTATGACAACTTGTGGGCCTTAACTTGTCCTTTTAACTTTTTAAAAAATATTTATACCTTTTATTCAACTCAATCATTTAAATAAAACCACAGACAGGTAATATTGGCATAATTATTGTAATTTATAACATCTAATTTGTTTATCTTTATTAGACAACACCCTAATATGGGTTTTTATCATTTCAGCATTTGTTTAACTTTGTACCGAGACCTGAAGATGCTTTGCATATTGTAGAAAGCGAAACCGGTCGTCGGATAGTTAAATTAAATTGATTGTGAGTAAGTCTGATTTATTATTTCTGTACCTATTTTCCAAGTATGAATTTTCTTTTAATTTCCAATATCCTTTTATTTTAAATTGCTAGGTCAATCTACGATACAGTAATAATTGGCTCTGTTTTAGTTTTTTTGTTTATATTTTTACTAGTTCTTGTTTGCTTGTGTTAAAGTTCTAAATTATTCTATCGTTATCTACCCTTGATCTATTTTCGTTTTTGTTTCTCCCTTTCCCCTGAAATTTTTTGTAAGGTTTTTTCTGTATTTCTTATCCTTTTTTGGTATTTATATTATTGATATATTATTGATATCCATCAATATTTTTTCATTCAATTAGGCATTTGCTTCTTTCGATTTTAATTCCTTTTTTGGCTTCCACTTGCACTCCCAAATATTTCTGAAACGAATCTGCTACTTCTTCTTCAGAGAGTTCATTAGTATTGCAAGACAGACCTTGAATAACTATATTATGTTCTTTATATTGTTTATCAACAATTTCCAGTCTGCTTTCCAAAATTACTACCTTTCTTTGAAATTTCTCATTTCCCTTTTTAATTTGTTATTTTCTTTTTTTATTATGTTTTTATGTCTTAGCTCGTGTATTTCTCGTTTGTAATTATAAAAGTTCTGTCGCATTTCTTGCACCTTCTTTTTAGTAACCTTAATATGTTCAAAGTCTGATTTTAATCATCTGATTTACTTGAATAATAAATAGAATTTATCTTCTTGTTGTTATTTTCTTTTCTAAGGTATTTTTGATGTCCTTTTGGACATTTAGAACAAATATTTTTGTGTTCTTGTTTTGCTTTCGTTGGTAGAATAATTTTCTGAGTCCGACTGCATTTAAACTATTTGTAGATCTTTGTATTAACAGATATTTTAAATTGTGCCTTATACAGATAATGCCTTAGTAACCAAGTTAAGGTCGACCATTCAGAGACCTGACTCTTCTCAGTCTTGTATGTTTAGATGGTAATATAGCAAAAATAGTGCAGATTTGAGTGGTGAATTTTTTATTTAATTTCTTGTAGTATTTTTTTGTTTATTAAGACTACCTATTTTCTTTTCTTCTTCTTTTTGTGCCACTCCTATCGGAGATTGGAAATCATCAAGGATATTCTGACCTTGTTTACGGCTGACCTAAAGAGTTCATTAGTGGTGCAGCCAAACCACTCTCTCAAATTCCGCAACCATGACATTCTTCTACGGCCTGGATTCCCTGGATTTTCTTTTCTAGACATGTTTAAAACCACTGATCATATAAACTGTTGATCCACACCTTGCCGCTCTTCTCTTAAATCATCAAGTTCTTGAAATATCCCTGACTAAGGCTTAAGAAATTTAAGTTGTCGTTGAAGACGATCCCAGATTTGTTCAATCGGATTAATCTGGCAAACGGTCACTTTCACAAGATAAGGGAGGTCTACGTCCAAAGATGGAATAAGGGAAATACTGAATAAAGACTAATAAAGATGAGATATGATAGCCAATACAACTGTTTAAATTGCCATATATGTACGGATCACATACCTGCTTTAGAAATGCCTAATTAACATTGTTTAATCACATCCCGAAACACC
Organism: Diabrotica balteata; assembly: GCA_918026665.1. NCBI lineage: Eukaryota > Metazoa > Arthropoda > Insecta > Coleoptera > Chrysomelidae > Diabrotica > Diabrotica balteata. The sequence continues at coordinate 58,745,975 of OU898276.1, read as the reverse complement.
TATATAGTTTACAGATTCATTCTTATTTTAAATAAACACGTGGAAAAAAGCGAATATTTACCTTTCCAGAGCTCACACCAGGACTTTTGCTTCGTACTTTTAAAAGTTTGACCTTAACTCTTTAGTCATCATCATCCAGCCGAATTTTCACATCCATTGTTGGATATAGGCCTCCTCCAAACGTCTCCAGTTCTCTCTATCTCTAGCTGCTGCAATCCAGTTTGTTTCTATTCTCTTTAGGTCGTCGGTCCATCGGGTGGGTGGTCTGCCTCGACTTCGCTTGTCGGCTCTTGGTCTCCACTCCAATAATCTCTTCGTCCATCTTCCGTCTTCCATTCTAGCAACATGTTCAGCCCACCTCCACTTTTGTTTATTGATTGGCAGTATAATATCGTCTACGCCAGTTCGTCGGCGTATTTCCTCATTTCTTACGCGATCTTTCAAGGTCAGGCCCAGCATTGATCTCTCCATTCGCCTTTGTGTTACCCTCAGTTTTTCGGCAGTAGCTTTCGTTAAAGTTGAGGTCTCTGCTCCGTAAGTCAAGACTGGTAAGATGCATTGGTTAAATGCCTTCCTTTTCAGAAGAATTGGGATATTTCTTTTAAAAATGTCTCTCATCCGTCCATATGCCGCCCATCCCAACGTGATTCGTCTATTTAGCTCGAAGGTTTGGTTGTCTCTGGTTATTCTAATTTCATGACCCAAGTATGTGTATTTATCGATTAATTCTACCTTGTTGTTATTGATCTGTATCTCTTTGCTGGGAACCATATTGGTCATCCTTTTGGTTTTCTCGAAATTTATCTCCAGCCCAGTTTATTGTAGTATGTCATTCAGTTCTTGGAGCATGTCTTTGATCTCTCCCAGATTATCTGACAGAAGCACGAAATCGTCCGCAAAACGTAGATGGTTTAATCTTTCTCCATCGATGGATATTCCTTTCTGTTGCCATGTTAGTCTTTTAAATGCATACTCAAGAACGGTAATGAACAGCTTTGGTGACATGGTATCACCTTGCCTGACTCCCCTTTTTATCTTTATTTTATTAGTTGCAGAATATAGACTTATGGTTGTTGTGGCATTTTCATATATATTTTTAATTATATTACAATATCTATATTGTAATATAATATATAATATAATATATTATATTACAATAATGTAATATAACTCTTTAATACGCAGTCGATAAAATAAGTGCGTGCTAGTAGTCTCCCAAGTTATAATAATTTGCATTAGTATAAGGTTTTTCCTTCGGTATTAGTGCATTAGTATAAGTAAAACGTTCGGTTGTTTGGTCAGTATTCGTTTATGCGGACTGATATTTCGCGTGCGAGAATTTGTGTACCAATATTGTTGGGCGAAGATTAATTTTAAATTTGGGTTCTTTAACATTTTAAAAGCTAATTGTAGTATTTTTATTTAGAAATATTCCAGATTTAGCCATATGGCTCACACTCCCTCTAAGGGGAAAATTTATTCATCCCAGATACCTAAGGTATCAAAAAAAGGACTGAGCTCTGGTTGACTTTTTCCGTGAAGTACAGCTTTCTGTATGGCCTTATAGAGATGGTCATTTAGACCTAGCTGTTTTATGTTCTCTACGAGGTTTTTAGGAATAACACCAGTAGTAGATAGAATAATAGGTTCTGTCTGCGTACTTTCCATTCTTCACAATATTATTATTATTATATAACAAATAAGGGCAGAGGATACATAGTTTGTAAACAAATACTATTTACTTGTAGATGTGTTCTTAGAAAACGAAACAAGAATATCTATAAAAGCTTATGTCGGAAGTCTTGGCTGAAGATGATATTTAGAAACCAATCGATTTTAATAATTAAGAAGAACAAGAAGAACAGAATTTGAATAAAGTTATTGAAGTTTATGTCGATATTGCTGATGATACGGAGGAGGAACTTTCTAATGTAGTAGAAAATAATATGGCTGAAATTCCTATTTCTACATTTATTGGCAAAGACGACACACTATGCGCCAAATATCCCATACCCAGATACGGTAGAACTAGTGCAGAGAACTTCTTTCAGAGAATAAAACATCTTGATGTAATAATGCCACTAAAACGGAGTTAAAAATTTGGAACTACTTTTTTTCTGATAGCATGATGAATCAAATTGTCGAGTGCGTAAATAAACACACTCAAATAAACTGGAAACAATACCAACGTGATAAAGATGTCAAAAACATAGATTTATTAGAAATCAAGGCTTTGTTTGGGTTATTATATCTTGCAGGAGTTCTCAAATCTAGCCGATTAAACTGTGAGGAAATATGGTACAAAAAACAGGCGTGGAAATGTGTAAACTAACAATGTCTTGTATTAGATTTGGATTTCTTTTTCAGCCTTTTAGGATTTGATGATGTGCTTACAAGTTGTGTCTATAAGGGAGACGTTTGATGATTTCATCAAAAACTGTCAAACCGCTTATTCACTTTTTAAATATATATCTATTGACGATAACTTCGAAGCATTTCGAGGAAAATGCAGCGTTCAACAGTATATGCCCACCAAACTTGCAAAATATGGGATCAACATATTTGCAATAACGGATTCGAAAACACTTTACACATTAGACATAGAAGTTGCCCGATGGACTATTTGCAATTAGCAATTCGCCCAAAAATGTTGTTCAGAAATTTGAAAGTCAATAAAAGGGACTGACAGAAATGTTACAGTTGACAACCGGTTCACAAGTTTAGAACTGCTCGAAAATTTATATAAAGATTAACTTAACTCTTAGAGGCACAGTTAGAAAAAACAAAACAAAGATACCACCGGAAATGTCCCGTCATGCAGAACGTTCTGTATCATCAAGCATGTTTGCTTCTGAGAAAAATACCACTTTTGTATCGTACATACCAAAGAAAGATAAACATGTACTTTTACTATCAAGTCTTCATTATGATAACAGCATCGATAGGAAAACAAATAATATACCAGATATAATTATGGATTACAATTCGACAAAAGTAGGGTTCAATTGTGTTGACAAATTGTGTCCTGCATATGATGTTTTTCGCAATAGCAGGATGTTGCTCGTGGTATTTTTTTAGTCATTGTTGAATGTAATTGGAATAAATGCATTCGTTATTCATTACATAAACAGTTCAAATCGGAATCGACAAAGAAGACAATTTTTACGAATATTATCGTTTCAACTTATTAAAAGCCATCTTCGTCGACGAGTGACACAACATATATTAGGAAGTATGCAAATTTGAATTCGAGAAATACAAAATGAATTCGAGAAATACTATAGTAGAAACCACAGTTAGAATTCAGTGTTGATCTTACCGCGCGCAGCGATGCCGCCCATGTCCGCACAGTGGTAGGTTTGTGGTATTTTGGCGATAGATTGAGAAATCAGGACCTTACGCGTTTCATTTCAAAAGTCTCTGATAGATAAAATATCTGATACCTATTATATACGTACAGTAAAAAACAAATAAGCCTTTAATCTATTTCTCGTTAATTAATACTAATAGCGACAGTAGCAATATAAATGGTTTTTATCCTCTGAATCATCTCCTATAATAATTATAACTGGTTTAATATCTTCCTGCAAATTGTCTACGCCAAACATTTTTTCTTCTACTTTATTGAAGTGGTTCACATAATTATGCCACTACTCTGTAGTATGCTTCTTTTATCAACCGTTCTAACATTTTTTCTTTAAAATCGACGTTTTGAAGTCACATAGCTTTTTACTTGACTCCGCACCATCTCAATAGGGTTCAGCTCGCAATGGTAAGGCTTCAGTCTCAAAATCTTAACGCCATATTTTTCCGCAATTGTTTCAATATTATACTTGCCATACTTGTCTCTAAATTGGGCCGCAGTATTCAGTAAATCACTTTTTAGGTAATCTTATTCAAAGAAAACGTTCTTTTCGATTAGCCAATCCTTGATTTGCCTTTTGTTTCATAACTTTTTTGGGAAATCAAATTCGCGGGAATGGTATGACATGTTATCCAAAACGACAACGTTTCTTTGTCTTTTGGCAAGTTTAGAATTACCGTCTTCTGTCTCTGTCCATTTTGCCGTGGTAATCAGCGGTTCTCTTCTTGGCCAAGAAGTTTAATTTGGCTCATGCCACAAAACCAGTTTCGGTTCCAGCATAAAGAAGAACAAACCAAGGACCTTCTTAGGTTAGATCTTTTAGTCCAGTAGAGATCCCTTTTATTAAGGCATCTCGTGGATTCTTGATAATTGTGTCCCCCAATTCCTTTTTACTGAAGCACTGACGTTAGTCCAAGTATAGGAATAGATACATTTCCACTTTCTAATATCACTCATAATGAACGTGCCAAAGTGTGTATAGTGATCGTAAAAAGAACCGACCAACACGATTTTTCTATGTGAAATGCAAAAAGTTTTTATGTTTAGAGCACTCATTGAATTTTTGTCGCGAATGTGTTGGTCCTGGATATGAAATACAAAAATGTGCGATAATAATCAGAATTTCAGAATCCACTCACTTTAGCTCAATGTGGCCACCTTTTGCCATGTGATCTTCCGGTATTTTGGCCCATTTACGTATAGTTGCTGTCTTCAGCGCATCCATACTGGCATATTTTTTAGTCCTCATCTTTATCTCCAAAATGGACCAGTCTATCGGAGTTGCATCTGACGAATTCAAAAGCCATTGTGTGGATGAAATGAGGTGTGAAACATGGGTTTTTAACCATTCTTGGTTCACACTAGCTTTATGAGACGATGCCGATTCTTGTTGGAATGTCCATGGTTTACAACCGAAATGCTTGCGTGCCCAGGGCTCTTAAGCAGCTTCTAAAACATTTTCTCGATAATAAGTTGCATTGACTTTGACACTAGTTTAAACAAAAACGATTGGAGAGCGTCCATCGGCGGTTACAGCTGCCCATACCATTACTTGAGATGTGAAATTACTTCGGGTGGCCGTTCGTAAGCTCAAACTTTGTAGGTACGTTCAGTCAAGTAAACACGATCATTTTGAAAGTTTATGAACTGCTCAATGGGAAAATTTTTCTCATCGGAGAACACTATGTTCGAAAATTTGCCACATGCGTGCAGGCGTAATAACTCCTTTGCTCCTTCAAGCCGAACTTTATTTTGCTTTGCTGTAAGATTGTGTGCTTTTTGAAACTTGTAAGGTTTGACCTTGACCTCCTTTTTAATATCTGTTGCATGCATCCCTGGGATATTTTCAGTTCTTTGGCCATTTAATTACCACTACGACGTGGATTTCACTCAAGTCGAGCCTTCACTTTCCGAGTCATTTCACGTAATGTTGCTGTTTTTTTTTTTTTTCGCCTACTACCATAGCGTTTGGTAATGCTACCAGTATCATTATAACGAGTTATGGTGCGATACATAAACATTTTATTCACTTTGAGGTGTTTCAGCTGACGAACAATAGCTGGTTGTGATTTTCCAGCCAAATATAACGTAATGACACTATTACGTTTAAATTTTATTGCGAAACTTTTGTTGTATAAATAAAACTTAAGCTATGGTTTGTTAGAACAGTGAGCGACGCATAACTTACAGTCAGTCGAACGCCGCATAACTCACAGTCAGTCAAACGCCGCGCAGTTCATCAAAATGAAAGAAATGGTTTACTTTAATAACGGTTTGTTAGGTTCTGCTGAACTATGCGCACTGCAGACCGATAGCCGTCTACGTCGACGGTGTGCGCTGGAATCAACTGCGATTTGATTTGGACGCAAACGTTCAGCTGAGCTGACAGCGTACACATCTATGCCGAAATTATAATTGTATTTTTATAGAGGTATTAATATTGTAGTAATTTAGTGATGTCTACTAAATCCCTGAAAAATCTAAAACATTCTCGAAATGTTTTCTCGTTTTGAAACAATCTTTCTTCGACTGTTAATTTAAAAACACCTTCTGTATTTTTATTTCTTTTATTTAAATTTAACGTTATCAACTCTCTTTCTTCCTCCTCTTCATGGAGTAATAAAATTATTGCATTAAGTTTGGGAGAATTCATTTTTTAAATGTACAATCTTGTTTTTCTAAAACCAATTTCTAAACTTGTTTTCCGAACGACAGAATATTTATGCGAAATAATCTAATACCCAAAAAATGCCGTGAGTAGAGTAAAACAGATTCTGCTGTGCGCTGCGCACTGTTCTAATAAACCGTAGTTTAAATGCAAATTTTTAACGCCTTATAAACAATATACTGAAGTGTTATCAGGCCAACTTTGACGTAGCTGCCATTATCGATTTGTCAGATATATCGATGTGAAGTTGGTAACAGTTCAATTGCGTAACCCCATGGACGTATAAATAAAGAAGGACCGGGCTATTTACATCTGTACATGAAGCCATGAGATCGTCACAGTCATAGACACAATTGACGTTGTCATAATAATTTTCGATTTTTAGTATAATTTAATTTTAATTTATAATAAAAATGTATTATTTAGTTAGTATAAACTATTTTTAGATATACTCATTTCGCAACCAAGGAATTAAAAGAAAAACATTAATTTTTGAATTTATTAAAAGAAAATATATTCTGATAATGTTAACTTTATGTAAAACTTGGCATTATTAGTAATATTAACCAATCGTAGTGACTTGACGAAAAGGAATATGGCGTTGTACTGTTTACCTTTGAGTTGATAATTTCATTTTTTGTGACATTTTAGTGAACTTGTTAATATTTTCATCCAGAACTGTCATTTCGTTCATAAGTAAACATTGGAATTACGTCCATGAGCGTAGTACAGGGATGTAATATTACTTAATTCTTGACATGAATTGAAATTAAATTTTTTGAAATAAAGTAAATCTTGTCGTATTATAAATACATTTATTTATTTTTTCTAATGTACACTATAATTGCTATAAATATATTAATTTCAAAGAAATATCATATGCAGGTTCACAGTAAAGAATCAACAGCTGCTAGATATGTGGTTGTCTATGTTCGGCTTAAATAAAGAACAAGTAACCAAAACTGCTATGGTCTGCTCAGAACACTTTAAAAAGCATAATCTAATTATACAACCAAGTAGACGGGTTAATATGAGGAAAGGAACTGTTCCAATAAATATTTATCATAAATCGTCAGAACTAAGGTAACTATAACGAATTTCTATGTAATTTACTGTACAGAGTATAATAAATATAATGCACACGTATAGCATATTAATTCAATGTTTCAGTTCTACAAACGATATGGAAAATAGAGAAACAACTTCCAGTAGTATTGATATGGATGATTTTTATGGACCGTCAAAAAGGTGAGTTTGGATCGAATTTGTTAATTAAATTTACAAATAAATCCAAATTTGGATTTTAATTACTTATTTCATTTTAATATTAAAATTACTCACAGTATTTTATGGAGATTAAAAAATGTAATATGGAGACAGACTTGGGCCTTAATGTAAAATCTAATTCTCCTAAAAAAAGTTGAGTTTTGGATAAATTTTGTATAAAATTATTTCAATCTTAAACCAGTTTTAATATTTTCTTTAATGTACATAAATTGATTATTCTAGATGGTTAAATGACAATGACGAAAACAAGAAAAGTATAGATATAGAAAATGCACCTTAGAGCACCATTAAAGCATCAGAAACTGAAACTGAAGAGTTGTTACTTGGTGATAATACTTTTTCATATGTTCCACGTAATATTTATAAAAAGTGAGTTCTTAATTTAATTTATAAAAACAAGTATTATAACTTTGAAAACCTAATTATATGTTTTAGAAATAAAACCATTGAAGACATGTCTAGCAGCGATTTTTCAACACCTGAAAGGATCAAAAAACATTTTAGAGTGTTAAAAAATACTGTTAAGAGTCAAAAAAGTAAAATAAAGTATTACCATTACATACATTTACATACAAATATGTAAGAAGAATGAAAACAAAAATTACATCCTATCTAAAATGATTAAAGATTTATAAGAGCCCGACTTATGTCCTTTCTTGTTGAAATGAACATTTTATCACGAAGTCAGTTCAGCTTTTTATCTAATAAATGTACCAGTGATGCTATGTTTTCTGTACTACATGAGGTCTATTAAGCACTAAACAGTAATCTTTACGCTGCCACTGTTTTTTTGAGACTATGCCAAATCTTTTGATTGTGTAATTCACGACATTTTGATAAAAAAACTAAATTTCTACGGAATTCGAGGTATTTCTTTGAATTGGTTCCAATCTTGCTTGAGAAATAGGAAACAAGCAGTTAGAGCAAATAATACTGACTCTAGACACAAAAGCATGTATGTAGAGTACCGCAATATTGAGTACTGGGTCCTCTACTTTTTCTTATATTTAGCTTTTCATGCAATTAAAACTTCTGATCAACTTAAAATAAAAACCTAGTCCGACTATAATTTACTTTCTTTTAACATGAATAAGACAGTAGCATTATCCTATAAAGGATCTCTTCAACCTTTGCTTCTTAATACAGTCAGATCAGTATCGTTGTTTCTTTAAAATTTCATGGTATTTTTACAGACAGCAACCTTAAATGGTTCCTTTATATCGATTTGTTAAGTAAGAAACTAATCTCAGCCAGCTATGCAATACGATCTGTTTCGAAGCTGAATTTAGCATCTTCCAAAATAACATATTTTTCTTTGTTCGAGTCTCATCTTCGATATGGCCTTCCTTTTTGCGGTTCTAGTACAGCTACCCAATATAATGTTATTTTTAAATTACAAAAAAGAGCAACACGGTATCTTTTTGGCCTCAGTAAAATAATACATTTTAGAAGCTACATAAAAAATCACGGGATTTTAACTTTTCCCTCTTTGTATATTCTAGAAACTGTTTTCTTAATTGGTAAACACCTACATGTTTTTTCAGCAAGACCCAATCATGAATTGTCCACCAGAAATTCAACCTTTGATATGTATTTATCGATTTCGTCCACTGAGTTAGTAAATAAATCTATATTATATTCGGCAAAAAAATTATACAATTAATTCCCTTTGCAACTTAAATCTACAACTTCTTTCCTTAAGTTCTGTAAATTAACAAAAGCCTATCTATCTGAAAGACCATATTATTCAGTGGAAGAGTTTCTTAACGAGAAATTAAGAAATTACAGTACGTTTAGGTACAAGCAACTAAAGTATTATATATTTGGGTATCAAATGCAGCAACTAAAACTTATTCGTAAACTACTTCCTAAGGTTTTATTATGCAATTTGCAATTTAGTTAGATTTTGCAATGAATTGTAAATTTTATTATCTTTTATTATATGACATTGACCATTTTTGTAATTTTAGTAAATTTTAATTGTTATTGTTATTTTTTTTTACTTTTTGTAAGTTTTGTTCATAAAATTGTACAATTTTCAGTGACAATAAAGCATATTTCTATTTTAGAAACCTACCCCATCCATAAGGTTTAATGTGTTTTATATATTGTTGTATATGTGGTTTGTTGTTCATGTTTTGTTAAACAATAGTTTATGTTTTCTTACGTTTATTAATATTTTCTTAAATACATATTCCTGAACTTTTATCTTTCTTCTGCCTACTGCTATGTCTAACATGACTTCTAATGTTGCCAAATAACAATTAATCTGGAGTTATAAACCATAATTCACTACATTTTTTCAACGTATCACTCACTGGATAAGAGAAGAACATACTCAATACCCTGAACAGGTTAATGTTTGGGGAAGAATTTTTTAAACTTTTTATTGCTTGTGTATTATTTTAGTTTAAATAAAATATTATATAAAGTACTTTGCGATTTTATTTACCCCATCTTTATTCTTTTGTGTAAATCAATTTTTATAAATATATTTATTTCTATACACTGAAAATTAAAATTATTTATCGTTCGTTGTTTCTCACTTATTCGAAATATTTTATATGTTTACGATATTAAAAATAAAAGCAATCAAACCAATAGTCATTATTTATTCAAATAAAAAAACTGTTTCAAATACCTTTCAATTATTGGAAGGTACGCCGATGACTTAAAAGGTAATGTCAAAGTCTATCACCTCGCCTCTTTCCCCGCGCCTATAAACTTTTCGACTTCAAATTTAGGCGAACAGAGTGCAGGGCATGCCCAGTCCATCTTTATTTATACGTCCATGCGTAACCCTGTATTTTTATTTATTTTTGTTTATTTAATAAAAATACTTTCTTTTCTTTTCTTTCTTTTGTTTCTTTTTAATTAAATATTGTACTCTTTAATTTTGTATTGTATTACCCCCACCTTTAATTAACTTCAGTAATAAGTAAATAAATAAGTTGTGTACTCTTAGTCCGCACGCAAGCAATTAAGTTTTAAAACTGAACGCTCGCACCGAAAGGTCAAAATTAATAAATAATTATAGAACCAACAACATAATATTGTTAAATAAGGTATATCAGAGTTTAACTTGTTTAAGACTATAGAGAATACCTACTAACGGCAGAAACTGTTTGGAATAGTTGAAAATTCATGACTAGGAATTTCAACGTGTTTATGTATATAACAAGCGATTTGTATATAATCCCGTCTTCGCTACTCGAATCGATATTGTATTTATTTTGGATGATACCTGTTTCTATTAAATTCGTAAATATTTTGATAGATATTTCGTGTATTGTGAATTATGCATACAAAACATTCAAAGTAAATAAATAGATAATGATGTGGAATACAAATGACGAAATAAAAATAATGTATTTAATAATATAACAATACATTGTTATTAATAATATTATTGGTTATTTGGCAACCACACATGGAGTACCAATTTATTAATAAAATAAATTGCTTACACTTGCAAACTATTTATCATTCTCCTTTTTGATCCCTTGTAAAACTTTTGTACCACAAAACTGTCGTCAGTTTTTTTATATGCATAGCCTCGAAATTGTCTCGAGGCCTAAGAATTTTATTTTTATTATCCTTAGTTGTTCCTCTGTTCGGCAATAGAAATGTGTCTGTTTCTTTGATTTCTCTTCTTTCATTTTTATCTTTCTGATCTACAGTTTTCTTATATTGTTGCTTTGTAACCATTCATCCCATTGACAATACCCAAGAGATTAAATGTCGCATCGAAAAGGCCAAAAGTGCATTCTTGGCTATGAGCTCTGTGTTCAAAAGCCATGACCTCGCCCTGAAAACAAAAATAAGGCTCCTTAAATGTAACGTATACTCAGTGCTTCTGTATGGAGTAGAAACGTGGACATTGAAGGCGGAACTCATCGAAGAATCCTGAAGATACCATGGACAGACAAAGTCACCAATGAAGAAGTACTGCGGAGGATGAACACAACCGCGGATTTGGTCAACATTGTGAAGAGCCGTAAGCTGGAGTACTTGAGACATATTATGAGAAATCAAGGCAGATACGGGCTACTCCAATGCATTTTGCAGGGTAAAATTGAAGGAAAAAGAGCCCTAGGACGAAGAAGAATATCCTGGCTTGCTAACCTGAGAGCATGGTATAGAAAGACCTCAACACAGCTATTTCGTATAGCAACCAACAAAATCATCATAACCAGAATTATCGCCAACGTTCGGAACGGACAGACACCCTAAGAAGAAGAATAACCATTCATCGACCGGACGAAATAAAATTATTACACAAATACGCTGGTGAGGCCTGTGAGGACCAAACTGAAAAATTTCGAAAAAAAATTAAAGTAAAATTAATTTACTATTTAACTCTTAGATCCAACTATTTATTCCTTGTGTATTTTTGTAATAGTTTTATTCCTTGTGTATTTTAGTTCTACTGTTTCAATACAATTGATTTTTAAAAAATCATCAAGCATTAAAATGCTGAATTCTGAACTTAAACCTAAACTAAAACTAAATTTAAATTCTAATCATTTTTGGCATTTTGCTTTTATTTTTAGTTTACAACAAAATAAGAAAAGGTTACCAAAAAAGTAACTCCATTTGAAAGGAAAATAACATTAAATCAATGTATAAAAAACAATGTCCAAATTCAGTCAGCACATTTTCTGCAGTATGCTGTTATAAATATGTAAAATACACGGCCAACACTTACAGAATTTACTATAACATCTGGCTGGTCTTCAATATTTGCAATGACCTCTTTTGTTTGGAGCAGTTGTTGGGTTCTCTTCCCGAAAAATTCCGGCGTATTTTGCAGTTCTTTCCGCGCTACTATCCTACCTCACTCCGGAAGCTCATATCCCCTGGAGCTAGGATTTACATTGTTGTATATCAATGTGTATTCTATGAGGACAAGGTGTATTGGAAATATCACATACTACTTAAAGACAAACCTAAGCAAAAAAAAACACGACAAAAATATGACTAAGACCGGTGTAACTAGACCGGTGACAGCATATGGAGCGAAAGTAACATGTAATTAATATTAAAATAGGAATAAGCCACAATTAAAGGTTAAAATACGTTTATTGACGATTCAATTTCCACTTCGGAAATCGTTCTCAAAATACAAACATTAGTAAATTTACTAATGTTTTTTGGATTAGTTTTAATAGTTGTTTGGTTAGATCTGGTCCTCCGTTCTATTTTTTAATTTTCTTAATGCTGCCTTTACTTTTTCCTCCTCGAAATATATTTCGTCGTTTGTCGTCACCTTTGGTGTTTACCCATGTTTGTAATGACAACTACTGTAAGTTGCACTGACTGCTTTGTTCCGACATCCGTCCTAACATGTCAATATTGTCATTTTTATCAGTTGTTATCAATAGGTCCTCGAAGACACTTTGTATCAGGACCATATAATCTATGTAGAGTCATACGTCGCCATGTTACCAATTCCAACAGTAACTTCTTAATTTTTAATAATACATAATGTAACAAAACTTTAAATTAGCAACATTTAACGTGTTTTTACCCATATGTTTTAGTGGCTCATAGCATTTTTACTTCGTAAGTTTAACCTCGTTTTGCATTAACCTTAGTCAACATTTCAAATTTTACGTTCTTTTAATTAAAGTGGTCATATATTTTTAGGTTACACAAGTGATGGAATTTACATTCCGAAAACGTTTTGTAATGTAATTATTGTGATATAGCATGTTTGTGAGATATGTGATAGCATGTAAAAACTTCATGTGAGATTATAGCGAGGAGCTATGTTGTAAAAAAAAGTTTGTATTTGTGGAGGATAACGTCCGCCCACATAAGATTTAAGCGGTTAATGACTGTCTGGAGGCAAAAGGTACTAAAGGAGCCACTCCGTTTGAAGTGGCTTGCGATGTCTATAGAGATCAACCCAGGAATCTTCTTTGTACCCATCATGAACTTACAATTGCCTGTAAAAATAATAGGAAAATTTGCCACTGGAAATAATTGATCGGCTCGTTAGCAGTATTAGAGCTCGAATCCACACTATTAGTAACAAAATCTAATTAATTTTGGTAAATTGGTTTTAATGTTAAATCTGCAGTTCCTCGCATTCGAAGAATAGCCACCAGCAAGAAACTACATGGAAGGTTAACGTTCGAAACTATTAGATATGTTAAAAAGGGTTAGACTATAGAATATAATGTAGGACTAGATAAACACAATAAAATTGAAAAGATCAGATCAGAACAATATTGAGTATCTGAGTAGGTTTAACAAATCTTTTCGGTCGGTTTAAAACCACCGGTTTCGTCGTACCTTTAGTTTTAATCAGATCAGATGCTTAATTATGTACCATTTAACCTTTTTTTCCTTTTGATTTACATTTGAACTAGAATGATTAGAACTGCATATAGAAAGGCGAGACATACATTCATAATAACATATCTATACATGTTTTTAATCCGCTTTTGTAATATCAAAAAAATCTTTATGTTCTTGTTTAATAGTTGGGTAAGTTTAAAGTATATCATTAAAACGTTATTATTTAATATTAGAAACCCACTGCCATTTTTAGTTTGTATCTTTTAGTAAAGTGGCTCCCCGTCAAGAATCACCGGAGCATTTCTCAAGAATCACCGGATTCGGGATGAAGCAGACCCTCTAGAAATGGAACTAGAATCTAATAAATGTGTCTCTATTCCTAAGAGAAAGAACCGAAAAACTTGGGAAAGCCAAATTTTGGAAACCCGATTTGTAAGGAACTCACAAAAAATTTTTTAATAATTCGTTCTTTCTAAAATTTTGATTTACAATATTGTATTACTTTGTTTTGCTTAATTCATATAAATATTTTGATTTATAAGACTTTCTATTATGTAAGTCTTCTTCTTCTTCGTCTAGCCATTCACGTCCACATCTGAACATAAGCCTCTTCAAGTCTTCCTTTCCATTGTTTTTTATTGTATGCTACTTGTAGACAATTTTTCCCGGCAGTCCTTTTCAGATCATCTGTCCATCTCGTAGGAGGTCTGCCTCTGGGTCTTTTGTGTTGGTATGGTCTCCAGCTTAAAATTGATCTGTGCCATTTGTTTAGATCGCTCCTAGCTACATGTCCAGCGTATTTCCATTTCAACTTTAATGATTTTTGCACCACATCGGTGACTTTGGTTTTCTGTCTTATCCATGTGTTTGTTTTCTTGTCCTTAAGTGATATACCTAGCATTGCTCTTTCCATCGCGTGTTGAGTGACTCTAAGTATATTGATGTTTATTCCCCTATATTTCCAATTTAGGTTTTTAAAAACGTCCTCCAAAACTAAGGTGAACAGTTTGGGTGATAAAGTATCTCCCTGTTTGACTCTCCTGTTTAATGGTACAGGGTTCGTGTGTTCATTTTCATTTAGGTAGTATGTAGCTGTAGCTTGGTTCATAGTTTATTTTATTAAGTTAATATATCTGCTGTCTATTCTACAATTTTGCATTGCGTTTATTACGTCCGTGTGTTCTATGGTATCGAAAGCTTTTTCGTAGTCTACAAATGCTAGGAAAACTGGAAACTTGTATTCGATACATTTTTCTATTAATATTTATGTGGTTGATCAGTTGAAACAGATGATCGGAAGTTGAGTAGCCTTTTCTAAAACCTGCCTATTCATATGGTTGGTATTCGTCTAATTTCCTTGTTAGTCGAGTAGTTATGACTTTGGTGAGTATTTTAAACAGGTGTGATAGTAGGCTGATGGGTCTGTAGTTTTCCAATTTTCGACTATCACCTTTCTTGTGTAATAAGATTACTTTAGAGTTGTTCCAGCTCTTAGGGACTTTGCCCTGATGTAAACAACTGTCCACAAGTTTAGATACAATTGCAATTAGTTCCTTACCTCCTTCTAATATCATATCTGTGGTAATACTATCTTCTCCTGCAGCTTTATTTCTCTTCATATTTTCCAATGCTCCTCTGAAATTGTTACTTTTGGCATTATTTCGGATCCAACATTTTTTATTTATTTCCGTGCTGGTCTCATCTCATCATCTTGTTGATGGGATCTGTAAAGTTTTGTGTAAAATTCTTCTATTCGTGTCAGTATGTTTTCTCTACTTGTGATTTCATTTTCGTCTTTTCCCATTAATGATATCATCTGACGTCCTAGTGTCGGTTTGAGGCATTACATACTCTTATTTTTTTCAATAGTTGTTGTTATTAATTTTTCGTTTTCGTTTCTTTTTTGTTGTCTCATTCCTTTTCTAATCTGCCCATTAAGTTTCTCTATATTCCTCGGTTCCCCTTTTAGATTTATTTAAGATCTTCCTTCTTTCTATTTGTTGTAATATTTCTTTGTCTAATTCATTGTATGTTCTTTTTGGTTTTTTTTAGTTGCAAAAGGCTTTTATTCACTGTTTCGGTAATAAGGTTATTCAAATCATCAATATCATTGGAGTTTATCTGCTGCATGCTAACTTGATTTAATGCATGCACTATCTTTTTATTAAATTCACTATTTTTAATTTCTTCAGATGTCCATTTGTATCTTTTTTCATGTATTCTTTTTCTTTCTAGTTTTTTGGTAATTATTAGTTTTGTTCTTATTAGTCTATGATCGCTTCCTAGGTCAAACTGATTAAATACTGATACGTCTTCTACTAGGTTTCTATTCTTCGTTAAGATATAATCTATTTCATTCTTTGTCTTTTGTATTATGTAAGTATAGACCATATAATTGTATACATGTCGATATTAATTTTTCCTAGAAATAAGTGAAATTGATATATGTCAGGAGGACGCTCATACGCGTGCAAATACGTTTCAATAGAAAATGCGTGTAACGGCGGGTTAATTTTATGAATGAGGATCATTTTAATATAATTTTTTCCTTGTCCTCTTGTACAATGCTGACACCTGAACTGTGAGCTTCCTGAGAATGTGATATCTTGGAATTACAAAAATATGAAGATAATAAGCACATATATTTTAAACAAATTGATTCAATAATACAGAAACAAAGTTTGAAGTTAAACACAGAAAGACAGCACGTGATTACAAAGAGCAGGATGAACATCGAAACGAAAAGCAGAGTAATTAAAAATGTTAAAAAAAATAAAGCCAAACTGGTTAAAATAAATTCTGAAATTTAAAAACTTTTTAACAAAGAATTTGCCGTTTAGTTAGTTTCCATTTCAAGCAGGCTTTTATGATCTACAACTTAATAGTTTGGACTCGGGAGTCGAAAATAACTTACAATGAAAATATTGCTTCCATTAGGATAGTTTAAAACAAGTAGAAGGGCAGGTGTTGTTTTTTAGTAAATATTAAGAAAATATAGACCAGTTATTAAAGTAAAAAAAATAATAAATAAATCTTAAAACTAAAAGGATTATTTAGGAGAAGGGAATGGGAAATAATGTTAAGAATATAATTCGTTTGATAATTAATTATGTAGTATATTTATTATATATACTTTCATGTACTTATAGAGACTGTGTAATTTGAGGCTTGGCACCACTTCTATGTTCAGCCGGAATTCTTGTAAAGAAACCAACTATTAACAACTATTAGATCTAGTAGATAGTAAAATATTCTAAAACAACATTTTTTACTCCTTAGAATAATTTCATTGACATTAAAATCGACAGCGCACATATGACGGTTGTACAAGATATGGACAACTTACTTCGTTTATTTTCGTTTCTATCTTGTCACATCCCTTAGTCGTAGTTTTAGGAACTTCGCCAGTGAAAGTTGACGTGCACTTGACTAATTTGTTTTCTTTTCAGACTAAGCTACTTATTTCGACACCATGGTAAATACCAACACACTCTACACTATCTCCTTTTTCTTCATTTTTCATAGCCTTTTCACCCGGAAGCTTACAATTTGGAATCGTACTCCTCCTTATGGAGAATAATATCACCACAACATTTGCAGTTACTCCATATCAGATTCAAAAGTAGATCTCCTTTTTTGATCATTTTCTTGTCTTATACATAATTCTACATGGTACGCATATCCAATAAACCAAAATCGATTGACAGATATTGTTCGAAAGTAATTCCGTTTGAAAATGCTTCATTAAAGGGGGCAATTATTGGTCTAATTTTATTAACTTTATCGTAGTTTAGATAGTGTTGTATAGTGTTGATTCTGTAAGGGCGAAAAGTTATTTGTTTATTTCTTATTTTCTTAACAAAAAAACAAATTTCTTTCATTTTTTTCAATAGTAAAATGGGAAAAAGAGTTCAAAGTTTCTATTTATGTGTTAGTTTTTTGTATTTATTTATAATAATAATATATTTTATCTGTGCTTAAATCTTACAGATTTTATATCCACCAGATCATGAGAAGTTATTTTCCAGGATCTGAATCCTGTTAATAGGAGATAATTTGCCATAGTGAGTGTGATAGTGTTTATAGAAAACAAAGGTATGTCTCTAAGAATTCTGGTGTTACATCTAAAGTTGATAAGACTTAATAAATCAGAACAGCCGGTGGTATAGTCAAGTAGTTTATGGAGAAAAACTAGATCACATTTAGTTCTGTAGTTTTCTAAGGAACTGATATTTAGCCTTGAACTTAGTTCTACCGAAGACATGTTCCTTAAGTTTAATCTATAAGCACAAATCCGGAGAAACTTATTTTGAATTTTTTCAAGATTGTGATTATGGTTAAAATAGTATGGTGACCATACTATAGAAGCGTAAGACAGGATGCTACGGACGAAAGTAAAATATAAAATTCTATATGTGGGTACTGAAAAATCTCGAGAGTTTCTTGTGATAAAAAATTGATTTCGGTAAGCTTTATTTAACAAATTTTTGATGTAGGTGATCAATGATAAGGAACTGTCAAATAACACTCCCAAATCTTTTATTTCAGTCACTTTTGACAGAAGGCTTGTATTAATGTGATAGACAAACCCAACATTATTTTTAGATTTGCTAAAATAAATAACAAAACACTTATCTTTATTTAACTGAAGACCATTGAAAAGAGACAATTATACAGAGAAGTAAGGTCTTTCTGGATCCATAGACAATCAGATAGATTTGAAATTTTAAAATATAACTTAAGATCATCAGCAAATAGCAAATACTGACAAAACTTTATTACCTCAGAAATATCATTAATAAACAAATTAAACAGAAGATCACCCATATGTGAACCTTGTGGGACCCCTGAACTGACCAAGATAGGCATTGAAAGTGAACCCTTTATAAAAACAAACTGAATTCTTTCATCAAGATAACTACTTAACCATGAAAGAAACCACTCAGGAAAGCCAATACATATTAATTTAAAGATGAGTAAAGAATAGATTACTGTGTCAAAAGCTTTCAAGAAATCAGTATAGATGAAGTCCACTTGGTACCCATCCTCGAAAGCCCTGATAATGTAATCATGAAACAAAACAAGATTAGTAGATGTAGATTTACCCTGCCTAAATCCATTTTGCTTATTTATCAAAAGATTCCCACAATGCCCAGTAGGATATTTATTGAAAATTAGTTTAAAAAGTTTAGGTATGGCAGATAACATAAAAACAGCCCTATAATTTTTGATATTGTCTCTGTCACCGTTTTTAAATACAGGAGTTATATGTCAATTGTCACGTCACTTACTAGGGAAGGTGTGTAGTCTCAAGATAAATTAAATAATACATGTAAAGGTTTGGATAGACTGTAGACACATCTTTTTAAGAAATATTTAGGTATATTATCATTACCATAACTAAGTTTATCTTTTAGACCATTTATAGACTCAAAGACTTCAGAAAGTAAAAATTGGATAAATGGAATGTTAACAGAATTTTTTACTTTAAAATTGTAATAAGTTACTTAAATTAACTTTGTCTGATCGATTTTATAATGATATGTACTATTTAAAAAGATATTAGAATTCAAAGGTAGGATAACTCTTCAATTTCTTGACTTCAAATTTTTATATAATTATAAACTATAAACTTTTTGTATAAAACACATATATTATTTCCAATTATATTTTTAGCTGTACTTTACGATGAGACTATACTTTGTCTCAAAGTGACTTGTCTGTACAGGGTAAGATATAATATGCTAACCTTATGGGTATTTCGCCAAGACGTTGCCAGTTTTATGCTGCGAGTGATAGCGTTTCCTATTGTCTATCTTTCAAAATAAACGGAATAAACCAGGAGGTCTCAGCAAGTCCTCACGTACAATTTTATGTAATTTATAAATATCGTTTGCTAATAATTTTATGCTAATAATAAGGGAAGATAGAAGGCAAACGAGGCATCGGAAGAAAGAAATACTCATGGCTTAAAAACATAAGGGATTGGACAAAAATCTCGATGCACATGCACTTTTTAGAGCCACACGAGATCGCGAGTATTCCAGAATTGTCGCCAACATCCACTAATTGGATAGGGCACCATAAGAAGAAGAACAAGCAAAAAAAAAACTTCGTAACTCATGAATATATAATGCATTATTATTATAATGTATTACCATACATTATTTGTTTCTTATAGTAACTTATCAACGTTTATCTTTTATTAGTAGCAGTAGTATAAGAAAATGTGCATTAAATAAATATTTGTTTCAAAGTTTTTCAAATACTTTCTTCTATGTTATTCAGTAATTAAGAAGCAATTAGAGTAATTCTTGTACAGAATATGTTTACAAGCTTGATACATCCAGGGCCTTAATTAGTCTTTATTTGTTCTTCGGAGCGCGTAAACATATTCGAGTTACGACTATTTGTACTATATTGGATGTACTGTTACTGTTTTGTTATTGTTATTATTTACTATTATTGGCAGTAAACGTGGCAGAAATTCAATTTTGATTGAAAAATCAGAAATCATCTCGTGGCGTCATCGGTATTTACGCGTAATTCGTAAATACCGTACAGAAGGATACAAAAGAGTGTATTTGGATGAATCATGGGTAAATATCGGACACAGTGTAAAAAAAGAATGGGTGAATAAAACAATTACATCTTATCGCGATGCTTTTGTTCGTGGTCTGACAACAGGATTAAAAGCTCCAACAGCTCGTGGTGCACGGTTTGTTTTCCTTGCACGCACGATCTACCAGTGGATTTATTGATGGAGCAGAGCTCACGTTTTTGGCAACGAAAAATACTCAAGACTACCACGACGACATGGATGGACCGAATTTCGAAGATTGGTTTAAAAATAACTGAATGCTAATTTGCCAGAAAAAACTGTTATGGTAATGGACAATGCCTCCTATCACAGCAGAAAATCAGAACAAATTCCTAACAGTTTAGCGCTTAAAAATGATATTCAAGAATGGCTTCTGTCAAAGGACCTATTTTTTTAAGAAGACTACCTAAAATGCGAGTTACTTGATATAGTCAAGGCCTTCAAAGCAAAATATGACAGGTACATACTAAAAGATATTGCAAAAAACCACAATTTGAAGATTCTAAGTCTCCCACCCTATCACTGTGAACTGAATCCCATCAAAATGGTTTAGAGTGAAGTGAAGCGGTATATAGCAGAACGCAACGCGAATTTTAAAGAAGATGAAATGCGAAATTTAATTACAGCAGCGTACCAGGTCATTACGCCAGAGAAATGGAAAAACTATGTAAACCACGTAATAGCAACAGAAAAAAAAATGTAGGAAATTGACAATTTAATAAATGATATTGAACCAATTATTATAAATATAAATAACGGAGATAGTGATGACAGTGACGATAATAATGGTGATGATGATACTTAAGCAGAAACTACAGTCCCTGTCCAAATTATTAGACACCGTCCTGTTTTTTATAATTTGATGTTTTATCCGAGTTTATATGCAGTTCTTTCGCATACAAACATACATAAAATGGATTTTTGTTCAGAAAATTCATTGTATATTTTGTATTTGTCATAAATGGCAACACTGTTTTAATCAATTCTTGCCGGAACGTAAACAAGTCTAAACCTGCTCCCATCGCGTTCACAGGTGCTTCAGTTGCGAACCTGTCTGTGTGGCTTTATGTGCTGTGTTTGTTTATTAAACAGTTTTATATTACGCAGTTATTTGTTTATTTCATGTGCAGAGTTTAAATAATCTGTTTGTACGCATTCATCATGGGTAAAAAAACGCCATCTTTCACCACGTAAAAAAGGTGAGATAAAGGCCCTAGTGAATACTAAAATATTTTCAAACCCCGAAATATCAAAAAGCTGAATCTAGTGTACGACGCATAAATGAGAAGATTGAATTAGGGAAAGAAATGAGCCCAAAACGAAAGAAAAAATGCGGCAGAAAGCAATTTTCACTCCAAGGTCAGAAAGATCTTTAAAGAAAATGTGCCTGGAAAAAATATTTGCTACCACAAAATTGATTAAATCGCAACTCCAAGATGTCAATGTGAATACTTCTGAACGTACTGTGCGAAGAAAATTAAAAGATTTGGGTTTTATGGCCTGCCGCCCCGCCAGGAAGCCAAAGTTAACACCTGCAATAAAAACAAAGCGTCTGAATTGGGCCAAACAGTTGCGTGATAAAGATGTTGACTTCTGGAGGTCGGTAAGTTCATGATTTCTTGCATATACTTTCATATTTCTTTCAAAAATATGCATTTAACCATTTAGCCAACATAAAGACCAGCACATATTTTTTTTTTATTGTTGACAGGTCTGCTTCAGTGATGAAAGCACTTTTGAAATTTTGCAAAACAAAGCTAGTTTTTGCGTCGTCGTCATTGGGAAAAGTTTTATCCTGACTGTGTTGTTCAGACTCTGAAGTACCCTACAAAAGTGATGATTTGATCAGTCATTAGCAGCAAGGGTACTGGACGTCTGTACGCGGAAAAGGAATGATGCGGCAAGACCAGTACAAAGATGTCTTGCAAAGATGGTTGATTCCGCAGGTCAAAGACTGGTTTTCAAATAGGGAACCATTCATTGTTATGCAAGATGGAGCTTTCTGCCATACAGCATGATCTGTCATTTTGGCAGAACAAAAAATCTCTTTGTTGGATTGACGGGAGATAGCCCGATATGAACCTCATAGAAACGTTTGGGATTTGATGAAAAGAGAAGTGATCAAAGACATGACTACAAAAAAACGAAGCTTTTAGGAAGAAAAGTTTACATGTGAGATCATCATCAAGAGACAGTAGAGGCTTGCATTGATAGTATGCCGCGCAGAATTAAAGCTCTATAGCGGCTAAAGGTGGCTAACAAAATATTAATACTTCATCATCATCATCATCTTGGTGCTACAGCCCTTAGAGGGCCTCGACCTTCTCAAGCTTTCTACGCCATTCTGTTCTGTCCCTTGCTTGAATTTTCCAGTTGCCGAATCCGATCTTCTCCGCATCTTGTGTTACCCCATCCATCCACCTCAGCTTTGGTCTACCCCGTCGTCTCATTCCCACAGGTTGCGCTGTTAGAATCTTTTTTATCATGTTCGATTCAGGGGCCCGGGCTACATGTCCTGCCCACTGCAGGCGGTTTCGCTTAATTATAGTGGTAATATCTTTACCACCAAACGTATGCTTGTAGATATTCTGCAGTTCGAAGTTATATCTACGCCTCCATATTCCGTTCTCACAGACCGCTCCAAATATCTTGCGTAGCACCTTTCTTTCAAAAATGGATAGAGCGGATTCATCTGTTTTCGTTAGCGTCCATGCCTCTGATCCGTATGTGAGAACGGGGACTATCAGTGTTCTATACAGCCTTATACGAGTTTTTTGAGACAGACGTTTGTTAGCTAAGTACTTTGATAGACCATAATAACACCTGTTTGCAATTATTATTCGCCTTTTTATTTCCTCAGATGTATTATTATTGGGGTTAACCGATGTCCCTAGATATATGAACTCATTGACTGCTTCGAAGTTTTGGTCATTGATGATTAAATTTGTGTCAACATTTCCAGCTCTTGTGTTTGTGTTAGTCGCCATGAATTTGGTTTTATTTTGATTTATATGTAACCCCATTCGTTCTGCTGCTGCTACTAGCTCGGTTAGGATTTCCGCAGTTCTCGCCCTAGTTCTTGTTATAATGTCCACGTCGTCTGCATATGCTAGAATTTGGACTGATCTATTAAATATTGTTCCCCTGCTATCTAAATTAGCGTCTCGTACAACTTTTTCTAAGGCGACATTAAAAAGCTGACACGCCAGCGCATCTCCCTGCCTTAACCCCCTATGTATTTGAAATGGGGTTGACGAGTCGTTTTGAATTTTTACTGCTGATAGCATTTTCGCCATTGTCACTTTTATCAAACGTATGAGTTTTTTTGGAATTCCTAACTCATTCATAGCGTTGTAAAGACTTGGTCTTAAGACACTGTCATATGCCGCTTTAAAATCGACAAAAATATGATACATATCTATGTTAAACTCTTGCGCTTTTTCGAGGATCTGTCGTAGTGTAAAGATCTGGTTAATGGTTGAACGTCCAGGCCTGAATCCTGCCTGATATTCCCCTAGAAACATTTCAGTATAAGGCTTTAATCTCTCGTGCAAAATATTTGATAATATCTTGTATGCTGTATTTAGGAGAGTTATTCCGCGGTAATTATTGCATTCCAGTTGGTTTCCCTTTTTGTGTAACGGGCAAATTAAGCCTAAG
Source organism: Diabrotica balteata (assembly GCA_918026665.1). NCBI lineage: Eukaryota > Metazoa > Arthropoda > Insecta > Coleoptera > Chrysomelidae > Diabrotica > Diabrotica balteata. The sequence goes on along the minus strand of OU898276.1, from coordinate 58,722,089 downwards.
CTCCATTCTTCTGGCATTTGCTCCTCAGACCAAATTCTACAAACAATTTCTCGCATCACCTTGGTGAGCTGCTCTCCACCGTGCTTAAATAACTCTGCTGGGATGCCATCGCTACCTGGGGACCTATGGTTCCTTAGTTTTTCTATAGATGTTTTTACTTCATCTACCGAGGGGGGTTCCACGAGTTCCTCATTTCGGTATTCCAGCTCTATATTGTTAGTAGGTTCCCCTTCCAGCAAATCTCGAAAGTGCTCTACCCATCGTAAAAGGATGTCCTCTTTGTTGGTAAGTAAGTTGCCTTCCTTATCATTACAATAGTTGATTCTTGGTTTGAATTCTTTTCTAATACTATTTATTTGATGAGTAGAACTTTCTTGTTTCTCCGTGACTCATATGGCTTTCGAGCCGTTCTAACATGTCATTTTCCGAGTCTCGTTTCTTTTTTCGGTGTATGCGTTTTTCCTCTCTCCTTAAGTTTTTGTATCTATCTATTGTTGTTCTAGTTTTTTCGTTGCTGCATGGTTCTAAATGCCTCGTTCTTCTCATCTGTTATTTTTTTGCAGTCTTGGTCGAACCAGTCGTTTCTTTCTTGGGTTCGGGATATTCCCAATGTGCTTTCGGCTGCTAATTTCAGAGCCTCCTTGCAGTTGTTCCACATTTCCGTGCTTGACTGGTCGACTGCCCAGGTGTGTTCTAGGGTTTCTTTTATATGTGACTGGAACTGTTTCTCATTATTTTCGTTTTTTAGCATATGTAAATTATATTTACTTGTCTTAGTGGTATATATTATATATATATATATTATATATATATATATATATATATATATATATATATATGTATATCATAATACTTAATGGTAGTTATTTGTGTTTTCTTTCAAGAGTCAATAATTACATATTTGTTCATTAAAAATGTGTTTTATTGGTAATAATATATAGACGATTAAATGGACAACCAAATAACATTACATTGTTTCTGGTATATAAAGAAAACCTATTTAGCATCAGCTCATAACTAACATTTTTTATAAAATCTTATAGTGCGTCTAATAATTTGGTCAGGGACTGTAAATGTGACAGCGATTGACAGAAAAATGGAACTAAAATATAGTGGTGTACAATTACGATTACTTACACATGAAATTAAATACACTGACTTCTTTTATTTTCAACCTAATTATTAGTTTTATTTTCGGATATTTCTACGTTTTATTACTGCCAACATATACAGTGCGGTTTTTTAAAAGTCCTCCCCCACTTAACTTCTCAACGGAGCAATACATCAATAAAATGTTTCTTTATATTTTAATTTTATTTTATTCGATTTTATTTAAATCTATAAACAAATGGTTTGTGTCTCTAGCACATACTGTAGAATTAAAAACAAACTACTTGTGTGAGACAAATAAAACGCATTTCTTAATTTTTATTTTATTTTAATTTATCCCAAGTATGTTGTACCAAATATTATTTATGTTTGACAACCACTGGCAGCAGGAAGCCAGGCAGGGTCGTTAGTGGGCATTAGTACTTAATCTACCTCAACACAAAAGATAGATAGGCTAAGTAGTAAGAAGTGACGTTTATTTTAATACAAGTTAGCAAAGAAGTATGGCAGCGATGTTTTTTATTAAAAATTAGTACCACTTTTTGAGATGGAGGCAGTACATATTCGTATTTAGTGAAAAATGTTACATAAGATAGAATAGTTTTTAACTATCAATGATTCCATGCATACAGAAAGGTATCCAGCTGCCGGACTATATAAAGATGTATAATATACGGTGTAAGTAATTTTGTTGCTAAAACTCATTACTTTTTGTCTAAAAAACTTTGATACAGTTAATTAAAAATATTTTTTTGTTATGTGTGTATAAGTTTATTACAGTTTAAGAAATTAAGCTTCTTATCGTAAATGGCATAGTATTTATTAAATCATCCTCCAGTTATATTACAGAATACCTTTCGTTGCTTATTAAAACCATCTCAAAACATGTTCCTCTAAATATTACGTTCCTTCTCTTTTTCATTCGCAACGTATCGATTAGATACTTCCATGAGGATCAGCAATATTTTACGAACGGCTCCTAATCTATAGCCATTCAAAAGTTCTTCAATTGCTTTTTAAGGTATAAGCTGAACGGTGGAAAATATACGATGATGGCAAAATACTTCAACTTTCTAAAGAATGTTTTGAAAAAACTCTGCTACACTTTGGATTGCTTCTGAGGAAATACTTAGACAACTTCTTTAAACGATAGAGAAATGGTGAATTATTATAGGACGCGGTAATGGTGGTCAATACTATTTTATTTATTAAATGAGAAACTGATAACGGCTAAAAAAATACCTAACGGCTTTGTAGTTGAACATTTTATTTTTATGCACAAAATTCCTGATTTACTAGTATATCCCAATATACGGGAACAAAATAGCAAAAGGTTGAATACCTGGAAAAATATATTTATATACAGGATGATTGATTAGTGAGGTAAAGCTCAGTAGATTCGCTAAAATAATAATTAGCAATAAAAGTTGATAACAAGAATTGAAGGCAACTTTGAGGTTCATAGTACAAAATTAGTTACAATATTACAGGATCGGTTTAACCGCACAAATTATTATTATATCTATAGCAAATTGCTCTCTATCTTGAGCTGTTCTTAGTATCGAATGTGTGTCCATGCCTGTTCAGTCTCTTACATTCTTCAACCCAGAAGCATTTTCTTCTGCCTGGATCTCTTCTTTCTTCCACTTTTCCTTTTATTATAAGTCCGTATGAAGTTGTATTTTCTCTTCTGTAAATATGTCCTAGATAACTCGTTTTTTTTTGTTTTTTAAAATATTTGGGAGTTCTCTCCCAGTACCCATTCTTCTTAGCACCTCGTTGTTTGTCACGTGCCCTATCCAACAGATCTTCAGCATCCTTCGAAAATCCCACATCTCAAAGGCTTCTATACGCCTCATACTTGTAATTTCGAGAGTACATGTTTCCACTTCCTATAGCAATCCGTATAGCCAATATGGAATAAATTAACGTTTTTAAAAAATGCTATCGGATATCCAACGATAACGTAGAGTTTATTAGGAAGTTTTTTATTCGTTGAAATGCGGACCTTACATATTCTATACGAGCACGTATTTCGACCTCGTGGTAAAGATCGTTTGTTATCCAGCAACCAAGATACTGGAATCTTTGTACTGGTTTTATATGTTTTATATGGTTTTAACAGACAATTTTTAATACTTGGGAGTCCAAATAACATTAAAAGCAGGAAGTAGCGAAGAAATACATTCCAGGATTGGCCAAGCAAAATCAGCCACCAAACAGCTACACGGACTATTATGGAACAAAAAAATAACAAAAGAAAATAAAAGAAGAATTTATAAAACAATAATAGAAAGTATTGGACTGTACGGTGCCGAACTCTGAGAAATAAACCAAAGAAACAAATAAAAAATTAAGGCCATGGAAATGAACTACTGGAGACGATGATACTAGCTCACTAGACTTAATAGGGTGAGAAACGAAGATATTCGGAGAGAAATGGAAATCGATCTAGACATAATAAACACAATCGAAGCCAAAAGACTTAACTGGTATGGACACCTTCAAGAATGCCGGAAAATAGATGGCAAAAAAAATAGAAGAATGAACTCCGCCAACTAGAAGAAAACGAGGTAGACCAAGACAAACCTGGAGAGACGATATCGACGATGCAATGACCGCCAAAGATCTAACAACTGAAGATTGCTTCGATAGGAAACGCTGGAAATTAGGATGCGAGACTCGGTTGTTATATGTTATATATGAAGGGCCACGGGTAAGAACGATCAGACTCCATTTTTGGTCGGAATTTAGATATTGACGTCATAATTTAGCTTTTCTTGGAAATAACCAAAGCATGGTTTCGTTTGTACAATAACGATCACCGTACAGAAGATAATAAAGGGGAAAGATATAAACCAACGGAGAAGAACGATCAGGTTCCTCGCGCTGACGGCTAATAACGATCAGATTCAGACGACCTTTTAACTAAACGTAGATTGTCGTTTTCATCTATAGCATCTTAGCGTCAGTTTTATTCTGTAATCGCTAAGCGAGCTGGTGCTGTTTTCCAGTTTTCATTAGTTTGTTTTTGAGAAAATTCATAATGTCAAGTGATCTTAGTGATAGTGATATATCTAATGGAAATAATCAGCCAGGAAATGTCAAAAAGCGTAGAAAAACCGGCAAAATGAGTGAAGTAATGAAAAAAATTACGCATCAACACTCACGAGGTCGGGGAAGACAACGATTAATTTCTCATTTTAATGAGTTAGGGGATTACAATGTACAAAACAAATATTTAACAGGTCTTGTCAAGATTATACCTGTTGGCAGACGGAGAAGCCAAACCCTGATGCTGAACCAAGTTTTAAGCGATCTTCGTATAGCTATAGAGTTCGGTAAATGTGAGTGGCTCGTTACAAGATACTGTTGTTTGCTATAAAGCATTTTTTGTCTTTACACATGTGTCCCATCTTTATGTACCAAAATGTCCTACGGCGACTAGGCCTATCAGGATTTAAAAATAGAAAAAAAACCACCCACGGTTTGTGTTACACAAAGACCATCATTTTAGCCTATATCTTAAGAGAAAATTCAAACTGTTCCACTAAAGAAGCTATATAATGAACTTCTGCCTATTAAGACATGATTTGCATGATTTATTGCACCTAACCCAATTCCTGACAAATCCTGAAGCGCATTCCTTTTACCAAGGACTAGTTTCCGATGGCGGTACGAATGAAGGTAGTGATGTGGAATTTGCCGAAGATCCACCAATGGACATTTAACGCGCAAAATAGATCCGAGTCCAGTTCCTTAATTAAAAATTTGAAGATTTTAAGTACATATATAATAAGCAAACTTCTTTTTTCCATTTTTGTATTAAAAAGTCATATAGTAATAAACTGATAACTAAATATTTTGCATTTAGTTTTCCTGAACCAAAATAAACGACTTAAAACTTTAAAATTCGATTTGTCCAAAATGAACAAAATGTGAGTCTGATCGTTCTTTCCCGTGGCCCTTCATGTATATATATATATATATATATATATACTTCTAGCGGTTAATATGGGCTCCGTACTAAAAACGGTATTATACTAACTCCAGGAGAATATACGCCGTGTATATTATTATCTGAGTAGCGCTTTATGTAGACTCCGACCAACACGTCGGATCAAGTGGACTCCGTAACTGAATAAAACATTTTTGGGATCCGTATACAGCTTTTAGCGTACACAACTAAGCTCCTGCGATGTTGCCAGTAGTTGTATTAGTCGTAGATTTTCAAATTTTAGAGCAGGTACATTTTAGAACTTAAAATTTATTTAAATATCCACCAGGTTAGTCATCGAGGAATTCCAAGAATATTTGGCTACTGTTTTTAAATATATTATAATATAAATTGTTAATATAATTTTATTTTATTTTTATGTTTAATAAGCACTTTGATAATTTAAATTACTTGCTCTAATTATTTTCAAACTTCATCCATTATAAACTTATTAATGCTAATATATAGCATTATTTTATAGCATTCCAATATTTTAGCTATGGAATAGATCCGAATAGCTTTTTGATATTACTTTACTTTCTCGGAGACATTATATTGTAACACAAGGATCTTATTAAATTACCAAAACCTTCCTTTCATATTTTATTCACTTATAAGGGGCAGCACTAACATCAGTAAGATAGTAAGGCGTACCTGTAGTTCTGGGCAGCTTAATAGAAAACTTGAATGAAGCAATTTTATTGGTTTCGGGACTGCTAACTGGATTGGGGAAGCAGGATATCAGCATTAAGTTAATGCATATAGGAATTGTTGCTTGACGGTTGAAATATCAAATACCAGAAGGTACGACGGTGGCAGTCTGAGAAAGCAAAGCAAAACAAATTAACTATTATAAGACAATATCATATTTCCTAATAAACTAATATTCACTTTATAACGAGACAAAAAGATATCGAAACAGTATGTACATACCAACGGGTTTCCTATGTCGGCATCCAGCAAAATTGTTGTAATATTGATACGGGAAACAAAACCTTCAGAGAGAAATTGGCCCCAAGAAACTCTGCTTTAATAAACAGTCGAATAAAATACAGATTCTCGATTTAAATAGTAAAAAAATTAAAGAACAATTTATTAAAATAGAAACAGCGCCGATTTACGACGTAATCCATTAACGGCCCAAGGTACAAAGCAGCTCTAGTTATGCTGATGATTACATCTATAAATATGTAAACGACATACTGAACAAAGTCCAGAGAGCACGAAAAAAGTTTCAAGTAAACTCAACGAAGTGAAAACCAAATACCAGCGCATAAACATAAGAGACCGTCAGTAAATCTAGATACAACGTTAAAGTCAACAATTTCAATTTCGAAAGTATGGAAGACATTAAATATCTTAGAACAATAATCGCAGTTGGTAATACTACCACTGAAGGAGTTTAGAGCATAATACAAGCATTAGACCTATTTTTATGTACGGATGCGAATCATTACAATGACTAAAACAAATAAAAAAAGACTTCAAATATTGATAGATAATTGATAGGGAATAAGCACATCTATAGATAAGAATGAACAGATCATACAAGGTGGATAGCAAGGATTTCGGATTGGAGCCCAATAGGAAGGAGAAAAAGAGGTAGACCCCGAAGATCATGGAGGGATGAAGTGGACGAGGCCATGGAAAAACGAGACCTTAGAGATGGAGAATGGCAGAACAGAGAGGACTGGAGACGTTGGCTGAAAGAAAGAAGGCGGCGACAGCTTTAAAAATCCTTATATAGATAGATAGATAGATAGATAGATAAGAATGAATAACATATCTTAGATAAATAAGCGGAACAAAAGAAATTGTGTATAAACTTGAAATTTCAGAAATAATAATTAAATGAATTAATGTAAATCGTAGGAAAAGAAATAAGAGGAGCCATGACACAGTGAAAAACTAGAATTCTTATGAAAAAATACAATAAACTATTACATTTGCTCTTTAGCACCGTAAGAAGATCAAAATTACAAATCTGCATATATAATTATATTAAAGAAAAGTTAATAAAAACTTCTGTTCGTCAGCAGCCAGAGAAATTACACATTATAATATATTGAATAATGCTTTTAGCATAAAAAAAAAACGGTGTTATAGTCAATAACAAGAAAACCAAATAAAAGTTCATTAACAGACAAAAGGTATGATATAGAATGGAGCATTAATGTAACAATAAAACCATATACTTTTGAAGGATTTAGATATCGCTGATAACTTTGTCACATAAAAGATAAAAGCGAAAATGCATGTAGCAAACCATAGACATATAGTACAAATAGACTGAATACTGCCATACATTCACGTTTCCGCAATGCGACAGAGAAAAACTGACGAAAAGCAATATCTGTATCTTTTTCTAATGGGACGGGTTTATCGACCACGTGACCTTCTCATTGGTCATTTAGGTCACGCGTTCGATAAACCTGGTAAATTAGAAAGAGATGCAGGGACTGCTTTTCGCCAGTTTTCTCTGTCGCAGTGAGGAAACGGACCTGTATTGCAACAGTCAGTCTATTTGTATTTTATGTATATGTAGCAAACTGATATCTCATATCACTATTAAATCTACAAAAAGAAGAAACTGCAATATACACAAAATTTGTTTAGTACGTGTCTAGAAAAGAACTCTAAAAAAGAATTTGGAGATAGAAACGTCAACTACATGTGTAATATAAAAATCAAATTTATTCTTTTAACCAAAATGTTCACACCAAGTTTTAATGTATTTAAATATCCGGTAGCTCAAACTACTTGTATGCTATGCTATAATAGTATTCAGTAATCCATCTCAATATGTCTGACTTTATTTTTTTTTAATTTTTGGATAGAATGAAAGAAATATGCCACAATATTTATTATGTACTACATATTTTATTTGACGCTTCAATGTGCAAATAGGAGTTCGTTCTTAAAAATGTACAATATTATTTTTACAAGGTATTACGTATAAGATGTTATTTATGTTTTTACTTTATCTAGTTGGTCATAATAATCAATTAGTTCGCGGTTGTTTCGCACTCTGTATTGATTTGTAATATTATCGATAACAGGTTTATATATTTCTCTAATAATTCTTTTTTCTGCGATGCTCAATCGGCTCTTATTTTGTTTTTTCGTCGTCCATGTTTCACGTTTTAATTCTCCCCGTATAATTAGCCCATTAACAGAGAGTCATTCCATCCAATAAGAGTGAAGGCTGCTCAGACATCAAAGACAATCATTCCATCCAGTAAGGATGAAGACTGCTTAGTCATCAAAGACAGTCGTTCTATCCAGTAGGGGTGAAGGCTGCCTAGTCGTCGAAGAGACAAGTGCTATCTGCCAAACAAGAGAGTCGTGTCTTGGTTAAGGGGTAGCTGCCCTTTGCGCTATCGCCGATTCTTTTGTGGTTGCTGTATGTCAAGGGGTAAGGTCGGCCTACATATCTGTTGCTAAAATTACTTCGCTGCTGTAACGAGTACCATTTACTGGTATATGAATTTTGTTACGAATTTATCTTATCTGCTAAATAAACTCTAATAAATCTTTTACCGCGAATTAAAAAACATGTTTTAACCTTTACGTTTATCTAAATAAATATTTACTATGTTGTATAATAGTTGTTTATTATGTTTGTTATTTGTCTTATATACAAAATCATACGATTTGCGTTACATTGATATTTATGTGGCAATTAGCTATAGAGTCATTGGTCTTTCCTGTCATATCATATTTTCCTTAATCAACAAACCATAATCAAGCGGTTTAATTTGTGTAATACAATATCCCAATTCGTCTCATAATATTTAGTTTTCAAAACAGCTGTTACGCTAATAATTCGTTAACCTTTGTTAAAACACTTTGGATTACGACTACTTTTTCTTGGCTACGCAATTTTAGTTTTTAAATTACAGTATTTATTGATATGTTATTGATAGGTTATGCAAGTGTTGAGGAATAGTTTGGGATTGATATATGAGGTTGTGAAATATTAGGTATTGTTGATAACTGGGTAGTTGTTATATTTTTATCTGTGTATGTAGTTTGAGAACTTGGGAATAATGTTAAGGGTGATATTTGAGATGGAGTTAATATTGGTATAGTTAATTAAGTAGGTATAGTCGAGGGTTGTAAGGAAAAGGACTTCGCTGAAGATGCTGATGTGATCAGGACGTCATGTGTGGAAGAGTATTAACTACTGTATTTATAGTAGTAGTTGGCACTGTTGTTGTAAAGTTCTGATTTGGATTTGTACAGAATGACCAATTTGCTACAAAATGGTCAGATTTTTTACAATAGTAACACATCTGTTTTCTAAAGATAAGAAAATACGATTAGATGTTTGATCGTGGTTTCTGACAATTGAGGGAGGAATTAATGTAGCTTTCAAAGGAAAGATAAATGTATGTCTTGGAAAACTCAATATTGTATATCTATTTACTGGGTTTGTTGTACCTCTTCGTAAAAAATTAATTGGAGGTAATAAATTGAGGCCTAATTTTTTAAGTTCATATTCTATGAAAGTGTGATAAATACTAGGACAAACATTAGAGATCAGTAATCTTTCATTTGGTGTAATTAAGCGTCGAGCATAAATTATTTGATGATTGATAGTTATTCTTTCGTTGTCAGCCTTCATGACAGTTTTTTCTAATTCTTCACTAGCTAGGTAAATACAAATATGGTGATTTGAAATTCATGATGAAAAAATGTATATATCTTGGTTCTATAATTTTTCACAGTGCAAGTAGATATTGGAATTTTGGAATTGAATTGATTAAAGCTACAGAATATGAAGAAGTTTTATATGATGTCAATAACGTTTGGGGCCTCGACGCCACTGGACTATTAACATCATCCATTTTCGTTGTTTAATGACATCAGGTTATATAAATAATATGAACTTGTTTTGAAGTAAGTATCTAATTAGATTAAAATTCCTTACCGATTTTCTCCATTGTTATTCTCCATTGTTATTTACGGTATCACAACAATTTATTACACTTTTAATATTAACTGGATATAAATAAAAGCACAAAAACTAGGTGCGATTAGGCTGGTAATTAAATAAATCTAGCTTCGACGAAGGTTCAAATCGTTGTCTCTTATTATTTTCTTTTCAAATATTCGGAGTTCTTCCTCACTTGCTTTAGTCATTTGCTATTACTCGTATCCATGTATTAAAATAGGTTTGAAATTAGTAGCAATATTATTTCTCCGAGAAAGTGAAGAATATCTATTTGCTATCCAGATTTAATCCATAGAATAAATATTGGAATGCTATAAAATAATGCTATTAGCACCAAAAAAATTTGCTGATAATCAGTAAAAAACTAAATAAATGTCCTTTAACGTGCAAAAAAAGATGATATAGAGTAGAGCATAATGTTACAATAAACCCATATCATTTTAAAACATTGCAGTATTTAGTATATCGTAGATAAAGTTCTCAAATAAGAAATGAAAATGAATATTTAGGTAGCTAACTGATGTATATATTATAACCCTTATAACACTTTTAAATCCAGAAGTCTAATAGGAATCTATAAAATCAGGATTATATAAGAAAATAATTAAATCAGTGCTACTGTGTGGATATGTGACGAGAACACTGTCAAAACAATGTAAGTAAAACTCAAGTAGTAATTAGATCAGGATTGCTAGAAATGTCATCGGAAGTATTTTCCAACCTATATAGGTCCGAGTACTAACCAATACCAAACGGAACTAATGCCAAGGTCAAACACATATACAAAGGTAGCAACGTCGTACAAGAAACTAAATCTCAACGCCAAAGTTGCGCCAAGCTTGCGCTGGCTATATCCAAAGGCTCTCTAATAACTGCATTGTCAAGCTAAATTGGGAGGATGGAGAAAAAAAATGCCCTTAGGACGTCCACGAATGAAGGAGGGAAGTAACATATGGTCAGATTTAGGAATAATGAGACTACCTACATCTTATCAACACATCCCTGTTCAATCACATGCTATCCTACCTACAATCAACAACTTATTTGTTAGGGATTATCAAATCAATTACAAGTAATCAAATGAACTAGACTTAAAAAAGTTATCCCAGGAAAGGCACTTCAGAAATAGGGAAATAAATTTTTACAACGTCATTTACGTGGCTGAGTTTTCAATACTAATGAGGAGACAAAAAGAAGAAAAGGTAATAGAACCTTGTTCCGTTCTGACTATATGATGACGATGACCTTTATATAACATATAGGGAGAAAGAGAGACGAATGTCTATGTTCAATCTAGAACTGGCTGGTTTTTCTCCATTTCGAATTGGGTTTGTATATGTATTACTATAGAAAATAAACGGAAGAGAACTATAATTATGAAATTTTATCTAAAATTTAAAATCAATAAACAAATTATATATACAAAAAGATTATATAAATCCCTAATATTCACACATTAAAATATGCCCGATAGAAGTATGTCTTCTAAAAATACAAAAAAGTAGTTATTCATAACTCAGGTGGCTTTACAAAAGGTAAACGAATGAGCATAAAAGCACAGCTGTTTTTAAAACTTAATATTATTAGACAAATTGTGGATATCCATTACCGCTTGTCTATAAAATGAATCAGAAGACTATGCTAAAATATGATACGGCAGGAAAAAACGGCAATGTAAAGCAAATATGATGATTTTGTCACAGCATAAGAATATTGCCTCGTACTGTTATATAGCAATTTGTTGTCACAAGTTTATAGTTTTTCGAAAAATGAACTCAGATTTAAATATTTAAACGTCAAATAAAATATAAAAACCTATTTAACCTTATTCCCAGCATTATTCTTAAACACTGACATAACGTCACAAGAAAATAATTTTAAAAAATCATTGCGAAATTCAAAATTTATATTTATACCGGTATCTCAGAAAATAATAATATTTGTATAAAGTACAGTCATATTTTGAGATAAAATCTTCAATTCAGAGCAAAAAACTGAGCACACAAATATTTATTATTTTATGTACTATGTTGTAAAATAGGTATACTCAAAACAAATAAATATTATCTACCAAGTGCTCTACTCCAGTTTAATATCTTCTTCTTCTTTCTTCTTTATAAATAGGCTTAATGCCTGTTTTACTTCGGTTTTGAGCCTCAATTGACGTTGTCTGACCATCTTTTCCTCGGTCGTCCCAATGATCTCCTTCCATTTGGCGATTTGTCTCTTGCTATTCGTACTATTCTATTTTCTGTCATTCTTTCGAAGTGTTGATTCCATTCCGCTTTTTTCTTTTGGTCCACGCGTTTATTTCCTCTAAACCACATCTCGCTCGTATTTCTTCACTTCTTACTCTTTCTCTTAGAGTTTAGTTTGTTATTTTTCGTAAGACTTTCATTTTCTGTTGTTTCTAGCAGTCTGTGTTTTCGCCGTATCTGCTCTTGTTTCCGCTATGTACGTCATTATCGGTCTTATTGTTCATTTTTATATCCTCAGTTTAATATCAGTTTAGTATCAATGCATAAAATATTATAAAAATTTCGTCATAGTTGTAAATTTATATTAGATAAAACCAAATGTAGAGCATATAGTGAAATCTGAATATCTTAGAATAACTATTACGAACGAGAACATTATTGATAAGAAAAAGCCAGGCCCATCGCTAAGAAAGTGAGAAAGCAATTGGCAAAAGCAAAGGGTACTTTGTACTAAAGTAGCCGTACTCTAAAGCATAAGCATGTCATTTTCTACTCTTTTAGTAAGTGATGGATCCGACCGTTACTTGATAAAAATTCATTTTATCTAACAATAAAAGATGTATGCGTTTACACGTTATAGTTTGTAACTGAATAAGTTAAGGACGGGAGAATTGTTTGTCTCAAGTTGGCCATTCAGAATTATGTCTTTATTTTTTAATTTTCTAATTTCCATAGATTCTACTTTTCATAGAATCTAAAGGTAGCTTCAGGGCTTTATTATAAATATACTTTTTTAGGAATGAAAATAGAACCTGGAATATGCATGTAACGTAACCTTTGATCTCTGAGATCCAACTCCTGAACAATGGCGTCGATATATGTAGTTAAAATTTTGTACACCTATTTTAACCGTTTATTTCCTTATTATCCATATATGAGTTGTGACCGATATTACAAACTCATTTATTTTTCACAAAGAGACTGTATATTAACTACATTTTTTACTATACAAATCTGATCGAAATATTGTCTAAAAGTAACAGTATGTAAAATTAAAATTTTTAATGAAAAGTAAAAGATTAGCCATATTTTATAGGGTTTAAAGATCGGCCAAATCGGCCTTATTAATTCCAACTATCCTAATTATGTCTATAAACATTAGAGAAGGGAATATCCAGAGATAAAGATAGGTACTTTCCTTTACTTAACTTTATCAGACATATGCGGTTAACACATATGTGACGTATTTCTAGTGCAGGAAACACATTGAGGGCCAAACATAGGCAAACAAGAAAAGAAAAACTTAAAATGAGAGGGGACAAAACCAGTCAGCTAAGGGAATCTTTCAACGGTGTTGAGCTTGGATCTGCTATCTACGTATATACCTAATGAACAATATTACGGCTCCCGACTAAAGATCTGAGCACAAAACTAATTCTAAAATTTGGAAAAAAAATACAACAATGGCTTGTATTGTCCGGGTATGCCTACACAACAGAAGATTTTTCCTATCATTCAATGGTAAAAATAACAGATGGAAAACGCAGAAGAACGGTCTCCTTTGGGGTAGCGTAATGGTACCTACACTGTATAATATTTACACAACCCATACCAGTAAATACTAGGACTTTTATTATGTAGACGATACATCGATATTGTGGCACAACCAAAAACTTTTGTTGCTGAAGTATAGAAAAATCTAAATCATACTTTAAACACAATAAAAATAGACTATGAATCAATTTTAAGCCAAACCTCAGAAAAAGTCAGAGGTCCTGCTTTAATGTCCCTAACAGAATTGCTTTTAAAAATCTAAACATCCAATAGTGTCATGAAATTTTTAAACTCTGGACTTGCTATAAATACCTTGAAGATAGTTTGTATCACACTTTGTCATTCATAGAACATTGTTTAAAACTAAAAGGCAAACTGAGGACCAGAAAAATAATCTCTGCAAACTTGTCAGCTAAAAATGAGAAGCATCCTTTCATCCTTAAAACGTAGACGCTTGCACTCTATGCTTCTGCTACCGAATATACCTTGCAAGTATGGATGACACCAACACATATTTAACACGTAGATTTAGCTATAAATTAGACAGCCAAATTTAGCGATTATTAAGACACACACACACACACATCCATACATAAGCTCTACAATATCGTAGCTATCAATTCACCTAATATCCGAAGATTAGTAGCTAGACTGCTAGAGACTAAAAGATACAAAGTCTAGAATCGCAACATCCACTCAACGAATACCAGCTCAATTTATGACTAAAATTGAGAAAAAACTGACCAAAGATTATTGCAAATTTGACACTAACTCCACATTTATTGATTACATATTACCCCTAAATAGCAGATAAAACATTTAGAAGTATGTAATATTGGTGAACTGGTACATTCTTCTTATATAAATTAAGCATTCTTCCCTCTTTTGTGCACTACTACCAATTTTTACATAAAAATATCTATTTTTGCACTTAAATATTTATTTTAAGATAACCTATCCAGAATTATATGTAGTACACAGATAAAACCAGAAATAAAATAATAAAGAAGCTGTATACAAGATATCGTAAAACAATGGATTAACTAAAAGTTCTTATTAATCGTATTCTTCAATAAAACGTATAAAGACATATTCATGTTAACAAAATACATTAGGAAATATTCGCATATGAAAAAACACGTCCAACTTGGTAATGAAATCCTTTTGCATTTATAAAGCTATTTTTAGAATAGCAGGTACCTACCAAAAACAGGTATTTGGTATTATACATATCTATTACATATTGTCAATATGATCGCCAACATTCATAACGGATAGGCACATCAAGAAGAAGAAGAAGATTACATATTGTAATGCATATGAAAAGGAGTCCGTATGAACCGTTTAAAATATATAAAATATATATATCAAGAACGCTGGCCTAAGTGCATAGTTGCCAAACTATCAGAGCTTACTTAAACCGATATTCCTATGGTTCCAATATACAGTGAAAAAGATCTGAACGACCCCTATAATATATACACGTGAACTAAGCGAAATACATTTATGATACAGGGGTACTTATGAGCTCCAAAATTTTATTAAGAATTATGAAACTATACATCTTAACGAATCGACAGAGCCAATATTATGGAATGGTCATGTGAGCTCCGTATATCGGTGTCCACTTGACCACGGAGCTCACTTGAACCTGAATTTTAACATGGGCGGAGTTCACTTTATGCCGTAAATATATATATATATATATATATATATATATATATATATATAACACAGTTTTTGATGGGTTGGAGTCAATAAAAGGTGCTATTTGTTGACTATTTTTTACTCGAGCTTTCAATTGTGATTACAATTTTTATCAAGAGCTTCTAAAAAATACAAAATGTCTTACAAAGTTGAACTAGAAATAAAAAATTTTTTGTTAACTCACCAAATAAAATTAGTTTCTTATATAAAACTACTGCTTACATAATAAATACAAAAAATATTAATAAAAAAAATGCCTTATTCTAATAAATGTTTCTCTGAAAAATTTAGATGAAGTGTCTTAAGAAAAAATTGAATTTATAAACAAAAATAGAGTAGCTACAATAGTCTTTTTTCTTACTCTTATATATATTATATATATATATATATATATATATATATATATATATATATATATATATATATATATATATAAGGATCACTCAGACGAGTGGTGGGTTCTTATATCGGTCTCTAGGTGGAGAAATAAAAGACAAAGTTGATAGGCTACTTTATCTATTTTGAAGACGTTTCGCTTTCGAGTTTTGAAAGCATCATCAGTTCATCTAAAAAATTATTACAATATGAGAACCACACAATCATGGAAACGATGTTAATTGTTACCTTAAAAAGATATGTAGCAGTCAATGTTATTAACAAATATGTGAATGAAACTAAGTAAATGGACATAGTACGCTGATCTTGTATAAACAGTTAAGCAACTAACAACATATATGAACTTGTACAAAAATTAGCACAGCAATTGACCATGTGGTCCAAATTGCTGTGCTAATTTTTGTACAAGTTCATATATGTTGTTAGTTGCTTAACTGTTTATACAAGATCAGCGTACTATGTCCATTTACTTAGTTTCATTCACATATTTGTTAATAACATTGACTGCTACATATCTTTTTAAGGTAACAATTAACATCGTTTCCATGATTGTGTGGTTCTCATATTGTAATAATTTTTTAGATGAACTGATGATGCTTTCAAAACTCGAAAGCGAAACGTCTTCAAAATAGATAAAGTAGCCTATCAACTTTGTCTTTTATTTCTCCACCTAGAGACCGATATAAGAACCCACCACTCGTCTGAGTGATCCTTATATATATATTGGATTGACGGTCGTACTCCTTTTTCCGATATATATATATATATATATATATATATATATATATATATATATATATATATATATATATATATGAAGAATGTTTGTTATAGATACGAATATTAATGTCAACATTTGGTGCACGTGTAACAGCCATTACTTTTGTTTTAGTTGTATTTATATTTAGTTCCAAGCTATCGCTCTCTCTGGTTATGACATTCAAAAGTCGTTGTAAACCCTCAGCACTGTCCGCAATAATGACGGTGTCGTCTGCGTATCTTAAGTTGTTTACGTATTCTCTGTTGATTTTTGTTCCTTCTTCAAAATTTTCGAGGCCATTTTGAAAGATCTTTTCTGAATATATATATATATATATATTAAAGTGGAGAAAGTACACAGGTCTGAGGAACTCCTCTTTTTATTGGCAATTCCGCTGTCAGACGATTGTATATTTTGATGAAAGCACTTTGATCCCAATATAGTTTTTTAATAAGTGCTACGGTGTTATGGTCTATACCATGTTGTGTTAGGATTTCTATGAGTTCTGTGTGTTTTACTCGATCAAACGCTTTTTCGTAGTCGATAAAACAGAGAAACAAGTCTTTTCGCTGATGTCGGCATTTTTGTAGGGATATCTGGAGGCCAAATAATGCCTTCCTTGTACCAAGCCCCATACGAAATACAAATTGATTGTCGCTCAGGTTTCTTTCGCATTCTCTGTATATTATAATAATAGTATTAACGTCTGAAGATTTTCTTCATTGATAAGCTTTATCATCTCTACGTATATTAATTTGGACCTGAGGCTTTTCGTGGCTTTGCCATATTGATTGTTTTTGTAACTTCCGATGTTAATATATCAAGTATTGTTTCTTGTACTATATTCACTTGTGGTTATATTCTCTTGTCATCAACAGATCTTTAATGTATTTTTTTCACACATCTCCTACATTTTCTGGCATAGATACTATTTGGGTGTTATCATCTACTAAAGTTGTTGTAGTGATTTTTCCTTTATATCTGTGACTTCCTTAATGTTTTGTATGCATTAAAGTAGTCATGCTTTTTTAGTAAATCTCTTACTTTCTTTATATTTTTCTTTTGCAAAAGTAAGCTTTGCAAAAAAGAACGAACAAGAAGTATTGTAACAGAGAAAAACTTAATAAATGTGTTTCTCGCAGTTACTGAAAATTTAAATACAAGTATTGGGATAACCTGTACTCGTACTCCCTCCACATTGCCAAAGTGCCATGTCTATCGTCGAGTTCTACTGTGCTGCAGCTTACATTGTATTATACAGAAAAGTTTGATTTTTCTTTCAAGAATGTTGAACGGTGTTGATAACACTTTCATTATCCACAATCTTCTTCTTCTTCTTCTTCACTGGCTTTACAACTCGGGGTGAGTCTTGGCCCTCAATCCTCTACGATCTTGTGCTTCTATTTCCCATTGTTGTACCCCAATTCTATATAAATCGGCTTTAACATCATCCTTTCATCTTTTTCTTGGTCAGCCTACTGATCTTTTACTATCTGGTCTTTTAAAAAACACTGTCTTTAAGACTCTGTCATCGTCTGATCGTACCACGTGATCTGCCCATCTTATTCGGTTTGCCTTGATATGTCTAACTACGGTCCGTCCCAAACCCTTTTTTCAGTGCGTCATAGTTGATCGAATTCTCTCTAACGCATAAAGCTAGAAGTGACAGAAAAAGACGTGAGTCTGTGATTATTATACATAGAACATAGAAAATTATGTATCGTTCACGAGTATTTGCATATTAAAGCAAATTCTACTTACGGATGTATAATTGGTTGGAGTTTAGAATACGCTAAATAGATATCCAATCAATGATGAGCATAAATATAATTTGACGCAGATTATCTTGATCATGACAATACTTTCACAATGTCAACTGATAAAATGATAATTGTCATTCCAGGTTAGTATTTTCAGACATTTTACAGTGAAAATTTAATTTTGTATTTATTGTCATAAAAATATTTTAAATATGCCGAGATATACCGAGAAAGAACAAAGACTACATACCTATTTAAAAAATAACCTTTTCACATTTAGTCGATTACGATCCTGCAACTGTCAGATTTAACTAAAATGTCAAGCAATAATTTTCGACATTCTTAAAATCCTATATGACGTCACATTTAGTGACGCACTGAAAAAAGGGTTTGGGACGGACCGTATGTTTTCAGTTCCATACAGAGTCACTAATTCAGTATTGCGGCGTCTTTTCCAATCCCCCTAGAAGCTTATTGATTTCCCGCTCCACTGCCATATGGAATAATAGGGAGAATAATCTACTTGTACAGTGTTAATTTAGATTTTCTTTTTAGCAGCTTCGATCTTAATAATGTTGAAAGGGAGGTCTAATGCTCTATTTCCCGCAGCTATCCTTGCTGAGATCTTTTTTTCTATGTGGTTGTCAGCTGTGATTATCCCTCTGCCTAAATCCTGAATTTATACCAAATGGCATCGATGTTCTGCTTCCTATCTTTACTTGCGCATATGAGTGTGTCACGCACATTTGCGTTAATTTAACTAATTTTCTTGGTATTTCCATTTCTTACATTACTATCCACAATTTGCTTCTTTTTATGAAATCATACACTTGCTGTAAATCTATGAAAATTTGATGCACAACGCGGTTGAATTCCCAGTTTTTTTCTAATATTTAGATGGTAAATATATTATCCTATAGTTGACTATTCCAGCACGAAAGCCCCATTGGTAGTCGCCTAGAATATCTTCCGGATATGGTTTGAGTCTCTTTAGCAAGATAATTAATGGCAGTTTATATGATGAGCTAATAAGCGATATGCCTCTATAGTTTCGGAATTGTTCTTTATTTTCTTTCTAATATATGGGAATTATAACGCTTCCATTCCATTCTCTAGGCATTTTCTGTTGTTTCCATACTCTCAGAAGGATGTCATACATTTTTTAGTGTAAAACGTTTCTTCCTTTTTTAACAACTCTCCATTTATCCCATCATTTAATGGTGCTTTGTGGTCGTTAAGAGACGCGATCGCATTCTTTACTTCCTTAAGTGTTGGTGCTGGTATTTTGATATCTGCAGAATAAAACCTAATATTTAGTAAATTCCGAAAGTATTCCTTTCATCGTTCGACGAGTTCGGGTTCTATCATTATAAGTTCACCTGCTTCATTTCTCATAGGCTGTGTTAATCCAACACTTGCACCTTTTCTGACTGACTTTACTTCACTAAAGAATTTCCTTATTTGATTCCTTTAGCCACCTCTGTCCATTTACCGGATTTACTATTCTAGGTAGCTTCACTTTTTAGTTCATAGTCACCTTGTTTGTGCTCTTGTTCTGTTAAAATCTGATTTGTTTTGATTTGTCGGGTCTTGTAGCATTTTCAATCTTTTTCCCGTTTTTATTTCCAGAATTTCCTCGAACTACTTCTTCTAACTCTACACTATGCTCTTCCTCTCCCAGCAATTGGAATCTGTTGCTTATTGCCACTTGATAATCCAGTTCTTAATTTCTTTATTTGGTGTTTGTAGGGTTTCTATGTTCCATAGTTCTCTGTTTTTTTGTTGTTTCAGTTCCTGTATTCATAATCGCGTTCTTAACATATTAATATGTTTATATTTCCTATCCGTCCTGTTTTTATTATTCACAATACCTTGCAATATAGCTTCCTGATTTAGTTTTGGTTTAGATGTCAAAAGAGAGGTAAAAGTATGCATCCTAGTCGAAATTCCCAAATTATGTTTATTGCTTACTTTAGGTCCATTCGATGCTAATCCTTCCAGCCTGGCTTAAGCACTCTTTATTATTTTTGTTAAAGTATTTCATGATATTGATACATTTCTAGACCGTTTTAAAAACTATCTCTGAATTGCCTGAATATATCATTTCTTCTTTCAGTTTGCCTTTCAAGTTTGTTGTTGATTTCAACAGAAAGTGATCGCTATCGCTGTCAGCTCCTTCGCGAGTTTATAATGCTACTAGAGTGTCTTGCATCAATGAGGACATGATCTATTTTATTTTGTGTTCTTCCATCATTTGAAACCCATATGAAATTGTTAAATGTCCTTTTTCTCAAATTGGGTAGATTTAATGATCATGTTATTAGATATTGCGAATTGTTAGCCGGTGTCCAATAGCAGTTGTTTGTATCGTGCAAACTATGCTTACCAATTACTTCTAAATAATCTTTTTTACCTAGTTTAGCGTTGCAATCTCCCATCACTATTTTGACGTCGTGTTTTGGAGCATCTTTATACTGTAGGTCTAATAATTCATAAAATTCATCCTTCATATCTTCTTCGGCATCTTCTATTGGGGTATATATTGAAAATATTGTGAGATGAGATTGAACCACTTACCCTTAAGTCTAATATAGCAGATTCTTCGTTTATTGGCTTGAAATCCATCACCGCTGATTTTAGACTTTTTGCAATAACAAAGCCACACCCGTATTCATGTCTATTCTCACTAACCGACCAAAAGACTATAGTATCTTCCATTTTTAGAATTCCCGTTGCTGTCCATCTTATTTTCTGTATTGCTGATATATCCATGTTATATTTTTGTCGCTATCGCAGGTCTATGCCAACTTAACACATTCCACGTTCCTATGCAAATGTCCTTATTTCGTTGCGAGTGTCGTTTATATTTCCTATCCGTCCTGTTTTTATTATCCACAATACCTTGCAATATAGCTTCCTGATTTAGTTTTGGTTTAGATGTCAAAAGAGAGGTAAAAGTATGCATCCTAGTCGAAATTCCCAAATTATGTTTATTGCTTACGTTAGGTCCATTCGATGCTAATCCTTCCAGCCTGGCTTAAGCACTCTTTATTATTTTTGTTAAAGTGTTTCATGATATTGATACACTTCTAGACCGTTTTAAAAACTATCTCTGAATTGCCTGAATATATCATTTTTTCTTTAAGTTTGCCTTTCAAGTTTGTTCTTAAAATTCAATAGTACGAGAAAGAAAAAATGACAAAAGACAGAATTGCACGAACGTTTATATTTATATAAACTATTTCGCATAAGATAAAAAACAGTTTATTTATTATAAACACATTTAGCGAATAAAATATACATGTCTCTTTTATCACTACAAGTAAATATTTCAAAATTCCACACTTCAATCAGTTGTCAGTCACCTGGATATTTTTTACCCACAGCAGTTACACCGAAACTAATGATTTGCAAAATATTTCCTATCTAATTGTAGCATTTCAATTATTCACATTTTTTATACACCAATCTCTACGTCCAAACAATCAATCGTTTGTCATTTAGTATAAGCAAATTGTTTTTTCGTGAATTTAGTAACGAAATTATTTCGTGGATGTTAACTAGAGCAAAACCAGGTTATGCCGATTGTGAGATTGTTACTGGAATTTTAATTAATAGAATCCTTTAGTGGAAAGTCTCCAGGAGCACATAAATCCAACAATAAATTCCTGGCATTCCGAATGGGTTATTGGAGATACTAATTCATTTTAATGCACATGCATATTGTCGATACAAACGACGCGACGGCAGCAGTGTTTGTACTGATTGTGCTATGTTACTACAGTAACATTTTTGTTAAAATTTACTGAATATTTTAGAAGTAACGTTGGTACAGCACATCGTAAGAAATAAAAAACTTACAAGGAAATGCAAAACTTGTGTGTGTAATTAATACATTTAATGAATAATAAAAATTTCTAAAAGTACCGTTCACGTCATAAAAAACTGGTACAACTCGTATAACCGAAAATCGTGTTTTTTAAGTTGTGTAAGTTGAGCTTGTCTTAAGACAAGCTCTCTCATCTTAAGAGCACTACAAGATTGCAGGATCGACCACAGATATTGTAATATAATTAAAAATATATATGAAAATGCCACAACAACCATAAGTCTATATTCTGCAACTAATAAAATAAAGATAAAAAGGGGGAGTCAGGCAAGGTGATACCATGTCACCAAAGCTTGTTCATTACCGTTCTTGAGTATGCATTTAAAAGACTAACATGGCAACAGAAAGGAATATCCATCGATGGAGAAAGATTAAACCATCTACGTTTTGCGGACGATATCGTGCTTCTGTCAGATAATCTGGGAGAGATCAAAGACATGCTCCAAGAACTGAATGACATACTACAAGAAACTGGGCTGGAGATAAATTTTGAGAAAACCAAAATGATGACCAATATGGTTCCCAGCGAAGAGATACAGATCAATAACAACAAGGTAGAATTAATCGATAAATACACATACTTGGGTCATGAAATTAGAATAACCAGAGACAACCAAACCTGCGTGCTAAACAGACGAATCACGTTGGGATGGGCGGCATATGGACGGATGAGAGACATTTTTAAAACAAATATCCCGATTCACCTGAAAAGGAAGGCATTTAACCAATGCATCTTACCAGTCTTGACCTACGGAGCAGAGACCTTAACTTTAACGAAAGCTACTGCCGAAAAACTGAGGGTAACACAAAGGCGAATGGAGACATCAATGCTGGGCCTGACCTTGAAAGATCGCGTAAGAAATGAGGAGATACGCCGACGAACTGGCGTAGACGATATTATACTGCGAATCAATAAACAAAAGTGGAGGTGGGCATGTTGCTAGAATGGAAGACGGAAGATGGACGAAGAGATTATTGGAGTGGAGGCCAAGAGCCGACAAGCGAAGTCGAGGCAGACCACCCACCGATGGACCGACGACCTAAAGAGAATAGAAACAAACTGGATTGCAGCAGCTAGAGATAGAGAGAACTGGAGACGTTTGGAGGAGGCCTATATCCAACAATGGATCTGAAAATTCGGCTGGATGATGATGAAGTTGAGCTTGTCACACGTGTCATTCTAATTTCGAAGGCAACGATGCCAGTTCAACGAAAATATTATATCAAACCATATAAAAGCAGAGCTGTGCGACGGTGTCGCAAGTTTTTAGTATCTCTCTCTTCAATCCTGACCCTCCAGGAGGAGTGTAGTGGTCGACGTGATGTCGTGTATTGTCCGTCTCCAGAGATCTCTGTCTCTGGTCATTTCTTTTAATTCATGCATAGGTCTTTGGCATATTCCTGTAATTTGATCTATCCATCTTGTTGGGGATCTTCCTCGTGATCTTCGGCCTTCTACCTTTCCTTGTATTATGAGTCTTTCCATGTTTTCTGTGTTTGCTCTCATAACATGCCCAAAATATTTTAATTGTTGGAGATGGACTTTACTAGAGAGTCGTTGGCTAACTTTTAGCTCTCTTAAAATTGAATTATTTGTTCTGCGGTCGGTCCAAGGAATTCGTAACATTCGTCTCTAACAGAACATTTCAGTGGCGTCTATCTTTCTTCTCTCCGATTGTCTCAGAGTCCAAGATTTACATCCGTAGGTCAGTATTGGGAATATTAAGCAGTTGATCAACCTCATCTTTATCGCTCTTGAAATTTGACAGTCCTTCCATATTTTGGTCATTTTTGCTGTGGCAACTTTTGCTAGATCAGATCTACGTTTAATCTCTTCTTGTAATGACCCTGTGTTTGTGATTATTGATCCCAGATATAAGTATGAGCTCACAACCTCGAACCGGTCAATTGTGGTTATGTGTGGATGATTGTTGTGTAGTCTATCCACTATCATGATCTTTGTCTTTGATATGTTTAATTGCAGACCAAATATTTGACTTTCGTTTTCGATCAGTCGTATAAGTTCTATCAGCTCTGCTTGACTATTTGCAAGTAGGGCTGTGTCATCTGCGAAACGTAGGTTGTTTAGTTTATGACCATTTATTGAGATACCCTTTTCCCATCCTTCAAATGCTCTTCGCATAATATACTCCCCATATATGTTGAATAATTGTGGAGATAGTATACATCCTTGTCTGACACCCCGTTCTGGATGAAATTCGTTCGAAAGTGTGTCAAGTACTTTAACTGATCCAGTAGTGTGTTCATATAGTTCGGTTATAAGCGTAATTAGATATTGTGGTACGCCTACTTCTTTTAGTATTCGCCATAAGTGTCTCCACTTGACCCTGTCGAACGCTTTACGGTAATCTATAAAACAGATGTATAGTGGGATGTTGAATTCCCTAGATTTCTCGATTATCTGTCTTATATTCAGCAGGTGTTCTCGAGTGCCTCTACCTTTGGTAAATCCAGTTTGCTCTTGTGGAATTTCTCTTTGAAGGAATGTTTTCAGTCTCTCATTGATTATATGTAGCATTATCTTGCTGGCATGGGATGTAAGAGAGATAGTTCTATAATTGTCGCATTTATGGAAGCTGCCTTTTTTATATATGGTCGTTATTGTAGATTTTGTCCAGTCTTCAGGCCATTGTTTGGAATGCCCTATTTGGTAACAGAGTAGATGAAGTAACTTTACGCCGGTTTCTTCTGTGGCTTTAAGCATTTCTGCTGTTATCATATCTGGACCTGGTGCTTTGTTATATTTGAGCTTGTTGATAGCCTGTCTTAATTCATTTTCGAGTAAAGTTAAAGGATACTAAAAACTAAAACAATATCGAGCATTCTCGATCAGTCAGTCACATTTTTATATTTATGCATTTATTTAAACATACATCTTAAAAAATTCTATTAATTTTGAAATTTTCCATTCTCTCAGTACCCAAAACATTGATTCGTGTTTTATTATAATTTATAAAAATATTTCAATTCAAAAATAATGATAGATATAAATCTAGACATGACTTTTTTGTGTAATTTCAAATCGAGAGGTGTAATTGGTTTTTTCGTAAAGTTGAGTTTCGTTTTTTCAAAAACTATATTGAGTTATGGAATGCTACAGTAAATAAAACCCACTAGAAAAAATTAAAATTTAATTTGAAATTAATAAAAAATGAATAATTTCTACAGTGAACAAGTGTGGGATTTAAATATAATGTAATAAAATTCTAAAAAGTTAATATTTTGTCACAGCTCCATTATTATTAATCACTTCTTGTAATCTTCTGGGAACTGAGTTAATTAAATTTAGTGACAAATTTTCATCTTCAGCCAAGCTTTCCCAGGGTTTCTTCAATGATGGTCCATAAATGATCCCTTTTTTGGGGAACTACATTTTATTTTTGTATTCTGGTGATCATAAGTCCCCAAACATTCTCTATTGGATTAATATCTGGACTTTTAGAGGGCCATGGAAGAGCTTCAATGCTATTTTCCATAAGGTAATCCCGTACACGTGGGCTGTGTGGATTGAACAGTTATCATGCTGGAAAATAAAGAAAATAAATGATGTTTCTGGATTTAAGTTTTTTCGCTGTTTTTGATAGATGTTCCTTGAAAGATAGGGTTCTATCAAGAGTCATCCCAAGGTACTTGGGATTGGATTGGGATTGAGATTGGATTGGGATTGGAACAAGCTTATTATTTAGATGAAAACTGTGGAAACCTCTGTTTTGGTAGCGTTTGGTTAGAACCTCCATTTATTGCAAATTTTAAGTGCAATACTTTATTCTCTTGATAATTGTTTTAAACCAACAAAGAGGATTAAATATTTTAACAAAAATTATTACAGACCATTTTCAACTAAAAAAGCATCTAAAAATAAAACAGCTTTAACAGTGAATAATGTCAATACAAAAAGCGTTCATATTTCAATTCAGTGAGTAGTATTGCTGACCGTCGAAGTGTAAGTCGCGACCGCGACTGCAACCTGATACAATTGTAAGCACGTTGAAGTTTGTAATAAAATACAAGAGTACCATTTGTCTTTCTTTTGAGTTGAGCTGTTAACCTAAACTCCAATTGGGGTGGTGTAGGGGAAGCCCAACACAATATGGCGATCCCGTGCCAGTCTAACGCCATAATAACAAACTATGTAATATGGACCACAAATAACTTTAGGACTAACTATATTCGGCAAATACATCCAGTTCTTTCAGTGAAGCTACTAGGTTTTTAAACCAAAAACAGCTGTATATTATTTCATAAATTAATATCATACAGTTCACGAGCATCTATGACAATTTCCAAAACACAACAACAAGACATTTTAAACATAAGAGGAGTTTCAATAGAAAAAGTAAAAAAATACAAATATCTTGGTACAATTTTATTAATGAAAATAACGAGAATACAGAAGAAATAAAAATGAGAATTGGACAAGCTAGAGCAAAATTTAATAAGATGAGAAAAGTATTATGCAGTAGAGACCTTAGTTAAAATAAGAATATTACGTTCTTATGTGTTTTCGGTGCTGCTGTATGGGGTGGAGGCCTGGACCTTAAAGAAAGAGGTGAAGCGATCGACTTGAAGCATTCGAGATGTGGACCTACTGACGAATATTAAAAATAAGTTGAGATCCTCAGAAAGATGACAATGGAAATGAAAATCATGAATACGATTAAAGATAAGAAAGTTACAATATCTCGTGTCTACGTTATGTGAGGGAATAAATATGTGTTGCTATAAACCATAATGCAGGGAAAAATACAGGGAAAACGAAGTATTGGAAGAAGACGCATCTCCTGGCTGAACAATCTGAGAAAGTAGTATAATTGCAGTTTCGTTGACTTGTTCAGAGCTGCAATCTCAAAAGTGAAAATAGCTGTGACGTTTACCAACCTCCTTAAAGGAGATGGTACCTAAAGAAGAAGAAGTTCACGAGCAGCAAATCACAGTAAATATCCAAAAATTTTTTTACATAGAACTGAATTTTCTGAAGTCCGTACAAGACAGATTTTGAAAAAAACTGAAATAAAAAAGATTTCGTAGAGAACAAAGGGAAGAGATGGAAAATTGGCATTAATAAAAATTATGTAAGGAAATACATTGAAAATTTTATTAGAAAATTTATTTGATATTGTCAAAACTACGCATAACTTTGAAAAGTCTTACAATAGGCACGCTCACTTTATGCCCAGCAAAACTACCAGAAATTATTTTAATAGAAAATTAATGATGATGTTAATATCAACAGAAAAAACCAAATGTATGACAAAATCTTAATAGCCACTACGATGTAAAATCGAAATGTATGGGAAAATACTAGAGCAGGAAGCACGCTTTAGATATCTGGGAATAGATATGACTAGTCACGGAGATGTTGAAGAAGAAGTAGGACAACAAAGCTTAAAAGCAAGTAAAGCTGCGAAATCTCTTAATGACACATATGGAAGAACAAACACCTAAGAGTAGACACAAAATCAAAAATCCATAAAGCAGCATTAGACTTATATTAACATACACTACGGAGACAAAACCTGACATATATAAAACGAGACGACTACTATAAACAACAGAGATAAAAATACTCCAAAGATTATCAGGGAAAAGTCTGTTGGATAAGGAGGAAAGCGAAAACATAAGAAGAGCATGCAATATAGAAGACATAGATGGATAGGTTAGATAAGTTGAACAAACAGATTAGTAGAATTGCAGAGGATAGGGTAATACGAATAGCACGAGATAAGTCACCAAATGGATGAAGAAGTCTTGGCAGACCAATAAAAATATAGTGCGATAATTTAAACAATTTAGGAGGCTAATATTAAAGAAGAAACAGGCTTTAAAGCCTACATACAAGAAGGAAGAAGAAGAAGAAGGAAATGTTAACTTGACCTCTTACCTACGTTTACAAATTACGTAATCGAGTTCGGCGTTCATCCATCTCATATATAATTATATATATTATATATATATATATGTATATATATTTATATATTTATTATATTATTGTAGTCCACATGGTCTGTGTGAAATAAACTCATTTGTATTCTAATATGTATGTAATGTTTATAAAACTTTTCGCTAAATTGTACATGGGAATTCACTCTTCAAAATTGCGGTTACCATAACACCCAAATAAATTAAATCAAAAAATGTCATTTATCTAATTGGATATGTTATTAAAATTTATAAATTTTTAATCTTAAGTTGTAAGTATTGAAATATTCATTTTGTTTACATATAATAATTAAAATAAATTTACAGTTTTCTCCTGAAGAAGTCACAAAATCGTGACGAATATTGAGAATAACAAATAGAGTTTTATTTCACACAGACCATTGCTGACTACAAATAATATTTAACACAGTCGTCGAGAATATTTGATAAATATATAATATATAATATATATACTATATATTATATATATATATATATATACATATATATATATATATATTACATATATATATATATATTTAAATATATATATATATTATATATAAATATAATATATCGGTCTAGATCATATTTCGACGTTGTCTGATACCTAAAACACCATATCTTCCTATCTCCGCAGTCGTTTGTTGTTAAATTTCTTTCGCTCATGGACTTGTTTACGACTGTGTTGCCATTCTATTAATATCGGTCTTCCTCTTTTCCGTCGACCTATCGGTTGCCATTCTACTACTTTTTTGGGGAGTCTTGTTGCTGGCATCCGTTTAACATGCCCATACCACCTTAATTGTTTCTTCTCTATATAGATCTTCTCATTGCATCCATCTCTACTGTTTCTATTCGCTTTTTGTTCTTTTCACTAATTCTCCATGTTTCAGCGCCATAAAGAAGAGTAGTTTTAATCATGGTCTCATATTTATTAAATTTTCTTCCTTTCGTTATCTCTTTACTCCACAGTATACCATTGAGACATCCTTAAGACTTTCTTTGCTTGAGTGATTCGTTTTTCTATTTCCCGTGTATCAGTTCCTGTATTGTCAAAGGCAACATCCAAGTAGTCATAACTCTGACAGCAGAACATATGTTGTCTGTTTTCGAGGTCTCATCCGCATTCGAGGTTTTCATCCATCTCATTCTTTTCAAATACTTTCTCTGTCAACTCTCTACGTTGACAACCAAAATGTTGATAGTTGTTCCTAGATTATTTGGTACCATTTTGTTTTTGATATATTTTTCATTATCGCTACTAAGGCCTTTCAATCGGGATTATAATATAATAAATATAGTTCAAGACCATTAATATGAATAGATATTTTTTTGCAAGCCTTGCAGTAACAATATTTTATAAAGATATTGAATGGCATATTTAATTGTTTTATAGTTTATATAGTGCTTATTTTAAATATATTATCTACTCTACAAATCAATATAAATTTAAATTATTTGTTACGTTTAGTTAATACAAAGCTTTTGTTATTTATACTCATGTCACTGAAAATTACAATCAAATGGTCATCATTTAATTTATCAAAATCTTTATCAAAATCCGCAGAACAGATATATAAAGCTATTAAATCTTCACTAGACTTCAATGGTAGCGCAATTCTCATAATTCTTTGTTGGTTTTTCATTTATACTGTTGTCGATTCAATTACTGTTTACCACAGGATTTTGGAGGATTTTGATTTAATTTTTTTATGTATTTATAAATGGAAATGTCGATTAACTTCAAGCTATTTGTTTGTTTTCAATTTTACTTAAATTCTAGTACTCTGGGGTGCAACATGAAAATCGTCTACCCTGAAAATTTCGATTAAAACTGCTTAACACAGTTTTCCGTACATTCATCGACAGATACGTGCCATGGGCGATGTTTGCAATGTTGATCCAGCTGGAGAGACTCTCAGCTTTTACAAAGAAAAATAGTGTTATACGAGGGAGTTATTGCTTGTACAGCGATTTTGTTCTTTTGTAAGTTTGAAACTATATATTTTTTGACAAAATTACATATACATTATTATTATAAATTAAGGAAAAAACCACCTTATAGGCCACTAAACTCCATTTTTATAATGGAAAGGGTAAAGTGTCGCATTTAAATTTGTAAACTATGTTGCTCATTAATAAGTTTGGAGTTTCCACTTTTCTTTTTTAAAACAATCTCGAATTTCGAAGTAAAGAATATTGGTCAATTTGATGCTTGGAAATATTTCAAAAAGTAGAACAATCAAATTTTGTATAGGTATAAGGTATTTTTTGTATGTAACTAGTTTTGGATGGTTCTTCAAACCTTCATCATATAAGTTGGTGTTATACATGAGTTTTTTTTTTTTTGGTATGTATTTAAGCTGTTTTTCTGGTTTTGTCCTAAAGAAGTCACAAAATCGTGACGAAATATTGAGATATAGAACAAACGGAGTTTTATTTCCAACTGACCAAATTTTCGAAAAAACAACTATTTCACACAATATGGCCGAAAAAAAATTAACCATTTATAAATATTACTGTTAAAATGAAAATAGATAATACTAGAGTTATCCAGATAGAGTTAAAATTTTCCAAACATAGTGGATAAAGGTATATATTTGTAATATTTCGTTGTATTATGGACTTATTAATAGTAATACCACTAGTGATTCAATTTTCGCGATAAGTCTGTCGATTTACTTCTAAAAGAAACTGAGTTGCTTGAAAACACCACCGTGGGAGTCCGTAGGACGAGTGGTGTTTTCTTTAAGAAGCTCAGTTGAGTTTAGAAATAAAAAACAGACTTATAAGCTAAGTTAAATCACGAGTGGTATTTTATTAGACTATTTCATGAACAAAGTGATAGGTCAAAAATTAGTGTTCCATATGGTTTTAATAACACTCTCCTTGTAATCACTACCATCAATTTTTCGCATGTTGAAGGCCCAGTCTTTTAGAATGAATGCTAGTCTTTTGTTGTGATTTTCTGCATCTAATTTGTAATTGCGATCCACACAGAAACATCATAAATTGTCTCCATATATAAGATTTATATTTTCTTGTGTCACTCGGTATATTTTCTTCAATGTTTTGGTTTATAACTTCGTTTGAAGTACCACCGAAACGACTCATTTTGACGTACACAGCTACAATAATTTTTTTTGGCAAACGTCAAACTTTGCTTTGCGATCGGTATCCATGGTTACGTCGTTGAAAACACGAAGCTGATAGACCAATCAGAATTGAAAGGTAGTTGGTGTTTTCGCGATAACACAAGCTGTCTTTGGTTTGTGATTGGTCAGATTATGTGAAAATTTTATGATGAGTGAAATAGTCCGGATCATGTAAGGTTTATTCGTATATACCTTTATAATAAACAATATTAGGCAATACTGCTTAAAAAAGACTAATTTTGAAAGAATGGACTAATGAAAATTTCACAAATCTGTCAAATAACTGTCAAAGTGTTTGACGCGTTTAAGAGTTCCTCGGGAAAATTTAAATATTTAAGTAGTTCTAAAGTCTTTTTTTATTAGATTTCGATCTCTTGTGAAGTGCAGAAGTGTATTTCAAGATATAACACAGGGTGTTTAGCGTTTTTGTTTTTTTTTGCTTTATATTTTAAGTTCTGGTATTCTGTCAACTGTACTGTAAGTAGAAATTTTTTATTAATTTTTTGTTAAACGTCGGGCCCCGTCATGTCCGCGGGCAAAAATGGTATCTCTGGGAAGGATCCACCAGATCCTGGTGTAGAGGACATTGAATTTAGAGATAGGAATGATATTAAAAACAATATTGATAGCAAAAACTTGAGTTCAACTTCGCCTAAAACAAATATTCAGAAAAATCAGGTATTTAACTCAGCTAATCGATTTAGTTCTAGTGATAATGGTCCTTTTTTTATATTTGTTCAACATATTAATTTAAATTTAGGTCGTTTGCATCCAATGAAACTTGGAGAGAAACTACTTTCATTATCCAATTATGATAAAAATATTATAGAAAATGTTAGTGTAGGTAAAAACCGTATCAAAATCCAAGTAGATTCAGGTGCTGTAGCTAATAAGTTAGTTACAGAAGATTTTTTTGAAAAAAATAATTTAATAGCATATATTCCAAATTATTTAACAGAAAAAAAAGGTCTCCTTCGTGGAGTGGATACTACTTTAAGTGAGGAATGCATTGCTCAACACTATTAAGTCTAATATTCCTATTAAAAAAGTTTATAGAATGACTAGATTAGTTCAAAATAATGGTATATCTGAAAGAGTTCCTAGACAAATGGTCATAATTAGCTTTGAGGGTAAATTAATTCCCCAATATATTTACATTAATAAAGTTAGATGTCCAGTTGAAATATATGTTAGTCCGGTTATGCAATGTTTTAATTGTCTTCGATATGGTCATTCAACCCACCCAATGTAAGTCACAAAAAAGATGTAAAAAATGCGGCAATGAAGGAAAAATTGGTTGCCCTGATCAATGTATTGCATTTTGCGTTTTTTGTAAAAATAATAACCACGAGTCAATTTTTAAAGAATGCCCCGAATATTTGAAACAAAAGAAAACTAAAGAAGCTATGGCTAATTTAAATATTTCGTTTAAAGAAGCTGAAAAAGCTATTGAAAATCCAAGTTATTCCAGTTTAGTTCAAAAAAACAAATTTGCACCCTTAACTACCTGTGACACCGATTTCCCTCCATTAAAAAGCTCTTCTGTTAAACCTTCGAATTCTAACACTGCTTACAAAAATAAATATAACTCACAAGCATATATCCTCCCCTACAGTTAGTCCCCCAAAAAAAGAAAAAATTGTGATACATCTCCTAATTTTCCTCCTATTCGTAGAGAATACCAGACCAGCTTCTGTTCGGGATCTATATTTCAGTTTGGAAACCCTGATCCTCCTAATGAATTCAATAAATTTATCAGTCAGCTGAGTGCTTCACTTAAAAATTTGATCCAACAAAGTATCCAGGATTATTGTAATTCTTCCTCAAATGTAGAATCTAATCTTAAAATGTACGAAATTGAATTAGAAAATAAAATTAAAGATATTATAGGTAATATTTTTACATAACTTTAATGGCTTCCAAAAGCATTAAAATTATTCAATGGAATATTCGTTCGCTAAATGCAAACAAATATTCTTTAAATCAATTACTTTTTGAAGAACGTTTTGACATAGCTCTTTTATCAGAAACTTGGTCCAAACCATCTGATACTGTTTGCTTCAATAATTTTAAATATAGTTAATAAAAGTAGAAGTAAGGGATATGGAGGAGTTGCCGTAATTTTAGCAAATAACATTATTTATGAGCCCATTTCATTCGTTAACAATTTCAATCCTAATCTTGAAGTTTGTGGTGTAAATATTAATATTGACCAAAAAATTTATTCTATTCTGAGTGTGTATCGTCCAGCAAAAGTTAGAGTAACAATGCAAGATTACGTTAGTCTTTTTTCTCAAATTAACAATGATTGTATCATTACCGGAGATTTTAATGCTCACCATGGATTATGGGGATCCAATTTATGTTCCGTCGATGGTAATATACTAGTAGAAGCATTAGATGCATTTCCTAATCTAGTTGTTGTAAATGACGGGTCGGCTACTAGAGCTACTCCTCCAGGACATATCAAATCGGTTGTAGATCTTACTATTATAAGCTCTAGTTTATGTTCAGCCTTTGACTGGACCGTTCTTTCAGATACCTATGGATCCGATCATTTTCCCATTAGACTTTCCGTGCAGGATATAAAATTTGAAAATACAATTTTCACATCTTCAAATAAATGGTCCATGTCCAATGCAAATTGGGAAAAATTTAGAGATTCTGTAGAAAGCACCTTCAGATACGAATCAAATACAAACGAAACCAATGAAATGATATTCTTTTTATTAGATTCTATTACTACTGCAGCCAACAAATCTTTTAAAATTATCAAACCCTCAGTAAAATCTTTTAAAACTCCACCATGGTGGGATGATGAATGTCTCACAGTTTCGAATGCAAGGAAAAAATCTTTTAAAATATATAAATCCAATCTTACCCTTTCAAACTTTATTGAATATAAGAGGAATGAAGCTATGTGTAAACGAACTTTCCGCTTAAAAGCCAAATCTAGTTGGGCTCGATTTTGTTCCTCACTTAGTAGGCAAACTTCACCCTCAGAGCTTTGGAGAAGGGTAAACAAAATTCAAGGTAAGAAAAAGTACACCGCTAATAATGAAGACATAGTAGAAAGTCTTTTTAGAAAAATCTCTCCAGATTATGTCCATCTACCAGTATTTATGCCGAGTGTCTCCACTAATGATCACTTTTTACTAACCCCCATTTCAGCTGACGAACTTAAAGCAAATATTAAGAGTTCTAAAAATACAGCTCCTGGTATTGACGGCATTAACTACAGCATGCTTTTAAACCTGCCAGTAATTGCCATACATTATCTGTGCAAAATATACAACAATATTTTACTTAAAGGAGACAACTGTGATTCTCTTAAACAATGCTTGGTTATTCCTATACCCAAAGTAAATCAGCGTACTGCCCTAAGACCTATCTCTCTTATGTCTTGTTTGCTTAAAACATTTGAACGAATTATGAAAAGCAGATTAGAATGGTGGTGTGAAAACAAAAATATTTTCCCAGTTAGTCAATACGGCTTTCGTAGAAATAAAGGGACTATGGATTGTGTGTCTCAATTAACGACTGATATTCAGTTATCCTTCTCAAATAATAATTATCTATCTGCCATATTTCTTGATATTTCAGGAGCTTATGATAACGTCAATTTAAATCTATTATTCGAAAAACTAAAGCACATAGGTATTCCACCTTTGTGTTCATATGTGTTAGTAAACCTATTTCTGAATAGACAGGTATTCATTCGATGTAATGATAGATTGATTGGCCCGAGAGTAGTGCATCAAGGTCTACCACAAGGCTCTGTCCTTAGCCCCCTGTTGTTTAATTTATACACCGTAGATCTTCACAATATAGGCATTAAATGTAATATATTACAATATGCGGACGACTTCTGCTTTTACACTGTGAATAATTTATACCAACAAAGTATTAACTCAATAAAAACTATTATGTGTGACGCAAGAGAGTATTTCTTTAAACAAGGGTTTGAGCTTACTACGAAGAAATCAGCTGTGGTATTTTTTACGCGACATCGTTTACCAGTTATATCCAGCATTATGTTTAACAGCCTAAGTATACCCGTTCACAATCACTACACTTATCTTGGTATTACATTGGACACCAAGTTAACATGGGACGAACACATTAACGAGTGCTTAATGAAATGTGAGAAAAGTCTTAATATTCTTAAAGTAGTTAATCGCTATCGATGGGGTGCCGACCCCAAGATTAACCTAATGTTTTATCGTGCATACACCAGATCCATTCTCGACTATGGATGCTTTTTATACGGATCTGCCACAAATAGTCGTCTTAAAAAACTAGACCGCCTTCAGTATAAGGCTCTGCGATTAGTTTTAGGGGCGCTCAAATCTACACCTACAGAGAATCTTCTAGCCGAATCTATGGAACCTCCCTTACATTTAAGACGACTATTTTTAGCTGAAAAATTTATTCTCAAATGCCAGTCTTACAATCAAACTGAGCTACTACAAAAAATATGTGATATTGCTGTTTCTAATCTAGTCGACAAATGGTGGCATAACAGAAATTCTCCTATTCTGGCAGTGGCATATCCTAACGTTTCTCAACGTCTAAACACTCCGTGTGACTTGACATTCTTTCAATCGAATTTCAATGTTTCTTACGCCAAAGTCAATGTTTGGTTTCCCAATTTTGACAATGAGAATACAGTTGATTTTCAGCATCAGATAGCCAAGCTTAATAATCCATGCAGGATCTTCACGGATGGTTCTAAATCTAGATTGGGAGTCGGCTGTGCTGTATATATTCCGGATCACAAAGAATCCCTAATGTTCAAGTTAGATAAACAATGCTCTATATACTCTGCAGAAATGTTCGCAATTCATAAAGCTCTAGAATGGGCGGTCAACAAAAAAATTTCTAACCACCAAGTAGTAATTATATCAGATTCAATGTCTGCGTTATTAGCTTTAGAAAACTCACGTCAACATTTATATAAAAATAGTCTTGTCGTTAAAATTTTAGAAAACCAACTTAAGCTGCAGGAAGAACATACTACTGTACATTTCGTCTGGGTAAAAGGACACTTTGGTATTTCCGGTAACCTCAAAGCAGATTTTTATGCTAAAGAGGCAATCTTAAAAGGATCAGAAATAAATTGGCTAGATAGAAGCGATCTAACAGCCACTTGCAAGAAAAGTCTAAACAAAATTGGGAGATTGAATGGTTTGCTTTCTGTAATCGAAGCAATAATCTTTATACAAAAATTCATCCAGTTTTACCTACTGAGCCGTTTGCCGTAAGAAGTTACCCCAATAGAAATATTTATTCCATGTTTGTTAGATGTCTCTTTAACCATGCCACTGTCAAGACATACCTCTATAGACTAAATCTATCCGAATCAGAACTTTGTGATTGCAATGGTTACGTTGATGATATTAATCATTGGTTGTTTGGATGCAAGCATAATGATGATGCAATTAAATATTTGATGCACACCCTGTCTCAAGAACAAATACCTTTACCACAAAACCAAACTTCTCTTTTATACTTGTCTCGACGAAACCATAAAATACAACAAATTATTTGGGAATTTTTAAAAAGGACTAAGAGAAAAATCTAACTTGGATGAATGAGTCGGATTGAATGTGTTTAGCAATTATTGTTTTTTATAATTAATCTTATGTAATATTAAGTACCTCCCTGTAAAATACGAACATTGTTATTTAAAAAAATAAAAAATATATATGTATATAAAAAAATAAATAAATAAAAATAAAAAAAAATAAAAAATAAAAAAAAACTTATATAAATAAAATTAAAAAAAATATATATAAATAAAAAAATCATATAAAAAAAAACTGAAAAATTAAAAAAAAAAAAAAAAAAATTAAAGAAAAAAAAAGAAAAAAAAATAAATAATTAAAAAAAAAAAAAAAAAAATAAAAAAAAAAAAAAACGATCACAAAGAAGGCCTAAACCTCCGAGGTGTTGAACCGGGTTTATGTCTTAGCGCTGTTACAATTATTAATTATTAGAATTTAGTATTAGCATTTAGTATTATTTGTATATTTCTTATTTGTAAATTAATTTAAGTTGGTTAGGGTCCTGAATGAAGAGTTTAAATAGAGGTCAATTTAATGTTTCCACTTCCTTTTTGTATTTTTTTATTTTTATATAACAATACCTATATATGTGTGTGTGTGCATAAGTTTGTATATGTGCTGCGCATGTGTATATAGTATTTAATATTGTAGCAAACAGTATTTATTATAATATCGTGGCTGAATGGATCAATAATCCAAAGCCATAAAAAAAAAAAAAAAAAAAAAAAAAAAAAAAAAAAAAAAAAAAAAAAAAAAAAGACCAATATCAGGTCCCTCGTCCTTATTATATCTTAGTGATATGCCAAAACATTATACCGCGATCTTTAAACTTGTTAAAAAATTAATGTTATTACTGCTGCTCATATTGCTACTATTTTTTTTTTTCAACTCAATATCTTCCACTGGTGTGAACAAAACTATGGATGAAAGAAAAAATATAATTAGAAAACAACATAAATAAATTTAAAAACTAGATAGATAATTGTAAGGTACTAATTAATTGTAATAAAAGTAGTACAAACTTAAAGTACTATTCCGTTATTGTCATTCATTGAAACAATAAACGACCACATTTTTTTTATTTTTTTAATAAAAACTAATATACTTGTAAATTGAGAAAATTCTTTCCACATCAACAGATGTAATGGGAGCATATTTTAAATTTACAAAAATATTTGGTTCTAAATCTATTTCTTCGCAAAAATAACCAACACGAGCGTTAGCTACCTCAGTAAGTATCTGTAAACTATTGTTTTTTGAATAATAGTTTAAAATTTTTGAAAACTATATTTTCCAGTATCACCTTTAACATTTTGACAAGCTAATCTAATTTATTTTTTATTGAGGCTATTCTTTCTACCAAGGACAACTTTGATTATTCTAATTGAGTAATACCTTTTTGAAGTAAACTAAAAATTTATTTATTGACTGAAACCATGAAACCATGTTGCCATCGTGTTAGAATGGGTTCTGGTGGAAGTGAAATATTTGGAATCATTTCTTTATACAGTTGAATTGAAGATAGAAGTATAGAAGTATAGAAGACTTGAAGGACATTTTTTTATGCTTGATATCAGGGAGTGTACAAAAGGAAACGATTTTCCTATTTATTTCGCAATTCTGTTGGTATATGTATATAATATTTTTAAATTTTGTTATGACTTGACCATATGAGGAATTCTACAAAAATACGCACCTTAACTGGAGCCAAATATGGTGATATTGCAATTTGCTGCCCGTACCCCGCAGTAACAATTTTTTACTGTAGGTTGATACCAAAAAACATGTTTTCAGGTACGAGCCTCAAAAAAAAGGCAAATTTAAGTTTCTTCCAACAAAAAACTGATTTGTTCGCTAAAGCTATTTCATTCTTCTAGCGATCTGCCTCGAAAAACGAGTGAAAGAGACTTTTATACTTGGAGCACACGTACATATCAGGTACCAATCGCTTCGTCTTGGTCTCCAGAAGGAACTCTGGCCCTTTGAAGAGTCAAGAAACACCTGCTCAAAGCGTGGCAAGCGGTTATTCAGTCACTAAAATCGACGTTTTTTTCATTTTTTCGCGATTTTACCCGAAAATAGATTAAAAGATACCTCTATAGTTGGAGCACAAATACATATTAGGTACCAATCGCTTCGTCTCGGTCCCCAGAATGAACTGTAACCCTTAGTGGAACTAGATTTTATTTTCCATTGCAATCAATCAGCGTTTCGGCAGGAAACCCTTGCCTTTGTCAAGATTCAAAACATAAAACGTGACACAGACATTAACGAGCTGTTAATGTTAATTAACGAACAGAGTTCGTTAATGTCTGTGTCACGTTTTTACGTTTTGAATCTTGACAAAGGCAAGGGTTTCCTGCCGAAACGTTGATTGATTGCAATGGAAAATACAGTCTAGTTCCACATGTAACATATCTTTATTGAACCTAAACCCAAGAAGCATTAATTTTATATTATATACATATATATAATATATATATATATATATATATATATATATATATATATATATATATATATATATATAAATATATACATACATACATATAAATATATACATACATATATAGATATTATATATATATATATATATATATATATATATATTTATATATATATATATATATACATATATATATATATATATATATATATATATATATAAATATATATATATATATATATATATATATATTTATATATATATATATATATATATATATATATATATATATATATATACAATATACATATATGTTCATGGAATATTGTAATATTTTTTTGATTTATGACAATTTTGAAAGCAGTATATCTGAAGAAATTAATGCAAGGCAAAGTCTTTATTATGTTTTAAATGATTGTAGCTTTCACCTAATGATGTTGAACTCTCAGCGTCTTGGCTTAACTCACCTTGAGAAAGACAATCTGCCGAAACAGCTTACAGTGATAAAAATTTAAAATAAATTTTGTGTAAGTTTTGAAAACAAAAGTTTTTTAGTGTTTTATTGCTATATAAAATGAATTTTCATCAAGAAACGGTCAAATCCATCACTTCATCACTCTATCACATTAAGCATTTTAAACACCTTAATTTTCTATTAGAACCTTGATATATCTTCACGACATTGTTTGCTAAAAAGTATCCAAAAACGTTTTTCAGAAACTGTGATAAATTACTCTACTGCAATGAGTTACGGAGATAAATAAGAGATTAAAATACCTCAGTACACTATACCTCGTAACAACACCTATACAATACCTCGTAAATGTAAACGTTTATGTGTGTGGAATGATATGTGGAACAATAAAAAGGAGACTACAAAATAAGGGGAAAAAGGAAGCAAAATTGAAGTGTTATAAAATAATAGTCAGTATAATATTGACGTATGATAGTGAAAATTTGAACATCTAAAAAAAACTAGCTTCTAAGAAGAGTTAAAAGTTCTACAGGACGTGATATATTAGGCAATAAATAAATTAGAAATGTAATTCAATGTCAAACTTATACTAAAAATTTTAAGAAATCAAAAGAAATCAATGTCATAAATATTTATTTATTCCTCGCGTAATTTATTTTATAAGAAACAAGGTACTAACATTAATAATACTAGGTGCAAATGTATATATATATATATATATAATATATATATATATATATATATATATATTATATCTATATATATATATATATATATATATATATATATATATATATATATATATATCGGATTTGAAGTTTTCGCGGGAGCTATATGTGATTTCAGTTGTTTTCCGGGTTTGACTCCGCGTTAAGTAATTTTGGTTTTTAGAAAAACCATTGTTTTGACGACGTTTCGGCACGGTCACACTTGCCATTGTCAAGTCAGATTAGTTTTGCTTCGTCTTGATGTTTCAGGAGGATTGATCAGTTCTCCTGAAACATCAAAACATCAAGACAAGGTTATCCGAAATCAGAAATTCGCTCAAGAATAGAGCAATCAAGAGCAGCCTTTTTGAAGATGTGGAAATTTCTGAGTAACCAAAGATTCAATTTTCAAATCCGATATCGGATGGTAAAATGTTATATCCACTCTACTTTTCTCTTTGGTATCGTAGCCTGGACTGTTAATATTGACTTAATGAGAAAACTGAAAGCTTTTGAGATATGGCTTTTTAGGAGAATTTTGAAGATACCATGGACCAATCAAATTACGAACGAAATTGTGTTGCACAGAATGGGAAGAGACATAAGAACTTTTGACCACCAAAAAGGCAAAAGACAGCATATTTGCGGTACATACTTAGAAATGGTGAGTACGAATTGATGCAGCTAATTATGAAGGATAAAATCGAAGGAAAAAGGGGTCCTGGCTGAAAAACATTCGCGACTGGACCGGGTTAAACACACAGACGCTCTTAAGAAAAGCAGAAGAAAGAGATGAATTTACAATGGTTGTAGCCAATTTTCATTTGTGAAGACGGCACTAGAAAAAAAATAAAGGTCGATTCAGACACATCAGTCACGTCTCGTCACAGTCCTGACGCCGAACCGAACAATTCGTCATACAAAATATTCTTTAAAAGAAATCTGGCGCTGGTATTCATATTCATCAGGCGACGAACAGTTTCCCAGCTGTCAGATAATTAATAGTTCTGTGACCAATCAGGACTGGTTCGATGCCGAGACTGTGGCAGGACTGATGTATCTGAATCGACCTTAAGAAGGTTATGATGGTAAAATTCCCCTCCATACTCCAAAAATAAAAATTCCATGTTGTTTTACATCATTGAAAACAAAAATGAATTAAAACAATCAGGTTAATTCATAGAACCGCAAGGTTAGTATGATAAAAAATTTTGACTAACGCAGGAATTCATAAGAGGCGATAATATCCATTAATATTAGAAAACAAGAAAACAGTCTAAGCTTAAAACACTCTTGACTTGGTATAAACATGAAAATAGATTCCTTACACAGCTTATAACATTTAAGTGTATTTCTTTATTTTCAAATTCTTTTTTCGTTGAAAGCAAAATTAAATTTTTGCAGCATTGCCCTGAAAATTAAATAAACTGGAAAGGATCTTTTAAACACATCAACCATTTTTGTTGCTAGCCCCAAATCGATAAAAAACGTACAGGAAACGGTAGCACAAAAATTACTCCCTTTACATTTGCACGTATTGGATTTAATACCCTATTAGGCCCAGCTCCTCTTTCTATACTATCAATTTCATGAGAATTCGGGATAATAAGGGTTAGCGATTACAGTATAAAGCTACTATCTACCCATTTTCAGCCTTTTGTTACCTTCGCGATGTTTGAGATAACAGTTTGTTTTGTATTTTAAAGTTTGCAGTAGTGCTGCAGGGCAATATTTTTTAATAGATCTCCGATTATTTTCCTTCTTCTGTTTTTTTTTTAAACATAGGTAAGAAAATGTGGATATATCTTTATTACTTAAGAAATGTTTTACGTCTTTATAGGAAAAAGCTACTTAGCTATACAAACTTGTTTAAATGGACTTAGTTTTAAATTTTACAATGTACTTTTTATTACAAACCAGCATAATTTATGAACTATTCAGACCATAGTCGAAGATATACTTGTACTTTACTTCTAGACATAAATTCCATTTTTGAAACCACTCATATAATTAATAATACAAAAAATATTTGTTACATATTAATATAATTAATAAATAATACTATTAATATTTTTAAGGTACGATTTAATACAAAATAATTTAGAGTTTTATGTTAGTTTAGTGTTAAATCTTGCACATGCGAAAATCTATTTAATATTTCGCTGTATTACATCCTATCATTTTTCACCTTAATTATAAAATTATTTCCCATTCTCCAACTCTTTCAAACATGATAACAAACCTTCATAAAAAAATTAGGAAAATAACAGGCACTAATATTAAGAAAAAATCAAACATGCTTCTGGATAAAAACGGCAAAATAATTATAGACGTCGGTGAAAGGCTAAAAAGATGGCAGGAATATATTCAAGAGCTATTTAAAGACGAACGGACTGAGATAGTACTAAAGCAGGAAAAGTTCGACAATGGCAAAGACATAACAGAAGATGAGGTATTAGAGGCGATAAAGCGAACAAAGTATAAGAAGGCAACAGGTCCTGACAAAATACCTGTAGACATAATACGGTTAATAGAAGAACAGCAAATTGGAATATTGGTCGACTTATTTAATACAATGTACAGTACAGGAATGATTCCCAGAGATTGGCTGATATCAACATTCATAACACTACCAAATAAACCAAATGCAAAAGAATGCCAAGACTACCGGATAATAAGTTTATTGATCCATACGCTCAAAATATTTCTAAAAATTATACACCGGAGAATACACAACAAGCATGAACAGGACATAAGTGACACATAATTTGGATTTAGAAATGCACTGGGAACGAGGGAAGCCCTGTTCGCTGTGAATGTACTTGTGCAAAGGTGCATGGATGTTATTCAGCCAGTATATGTGTTTCTTGGATTACAACAAAGCCTTAAGGTCAGGCATAACCGTCTTATCGAATTACTTGAAAAGAAAAACTTAGATATGAGAGACATCAGGATCATTAGCGCTATCTATTATAATCAGATCGCTGGGGTACAAGAGAACAACGTCTTTTCAAATGAAATACAGATTGAGAGGGGCGTGAGACAGGGCTGTGTCCTGTCTCCTACTTTGTTTAATTTGTATTCAGAGGAAATAATCTAGGAAGCACTAGAAGAACTAACTATCGGAATAAAAGTAAATGGCCGACCAATCAATAATATACGGTTTGCGGACACTATTTTATTAGCGGAATGTCTTGAGGATTTACAACAAATGGTTGACAGAGTGGTAGAAGTCAGTGAAGAAAACGGACTGACCCTAAACACAAAAAAGACACAATTTATGGTAATTACAAAAGCCCAACAGCGCCAAGAAAGCATAATACATGGAGAACAAATTAAAAAAGTTGAAAAATATAAATATCTAGGTACTATAATTAATAAAAATAATAAGTACACAGAACAGATTAAGGCAAGAATAGGACAGGCAAGAAATTCTTTCACAAACTGAAAAAAGTACTCTGCAGCAGGGACATTTCAATTTCTTTAAAGATAAGACTTCTGAGATGCAACGTGTTCTCCGTATAATTTTATGGGTTGGAGGCTTGGACTTTAAAGAAAGATGTTTCGGACAAATTGGAAGCCTTTGAGTTATGGACCTACAGAAGGATATTAAGATTAAGTTGGGTAGATAGAGTCCGAATGTTAAGGTGTAGAAAAGAATGGGTAAAGATAAAGAGGTCTTAAATACAGTTAAAGTCAGAAAACTGCAATATCTGGGACATGTTATTAGGAGCGAGCGTTATAACTTGTTAATAATGCAAAAAAGAATACAGGG
The DNA here is from genome assembly GCA_918026665.1 of Diabrotica balteata. Classification (NCBI taxonomy): domain Eukaryota; kingdom Metazoa; phylum Arthropoda; class Insecta; order Coleoptera; family Chrysomelidae; genus Diabrotica; species Diabrotica balteata. The sequence goes on along the minus strand of OU898276.1, from coordinate 58,677,693 downwards.
TAGAAGGAGTCGCGGAATAAGACGCATCTCCTGGTTAAATAATTTGAGAGCTTGGTATAACTGCACTTCTGCACCTCTTTAGAGCAGCAACGTCGAAAGTGCGAATTGCTATGATGGTTGCCAACCTTCTTAGAGGAGATGGCATGTGAAGAAGAAGAACCCTTTCTATTTAAATTTTAACCCCACCACATTAGGAATAAAGACAGTTGTAAGATAGCAACCAAGAAGATGCTCTCTTGCCTGTTGCCTATCGCTAGAAACAGACGTACTCTCTTCCCTGTTGACTATCGTTAGCAACAGACATATTCGCTCTACTGCTGATTGTCGCTAACAACAGACATTCTCTCTCTCTCTCTCTCTTTCGCTCATAGTTATAGCAGAGTTATAGTGCACAGACGCAGATGTGCTTCATCTAGCGATCTCAGTGTTAGTAGCGCGAGACAAGTGTTCAGAAACCAGTATACTTTTTGTAAACTTGATTTGCTAAAATCTGTATAACCCTTTTCTACTTATCCTACTTTATTTAAACCAGCTCTATGCAATATAGTTCTCATACACTGAAATTATATTCATTATTTCACATATATGTACACAATTTTTGTACATTTGGATTTAAAATTCTAGCGTCCCCTTAGAAATAAATCTGAACAGATAAACTGACAGATAAAATAAATTCAAATTACCTTTCATATAAAATATAAAATGTTTAAATAAATAGGATTCCTAGTGTTTTGCAAAATAAATCACTGAATAAAAAGTGATCTGGAAAATAAATTGTATTTATTGTAGTTCGTTATTATGCTGTAGGTTATCGCGAAATAAAAAATATAAATATTATTGTTAAGTGTAGGTTAGAGCAGTGGTTCTCAAACTTTTTTAGTCGCGGCACTTTTTTAGGGCGAAAAATATTTCGAGGCACACCAAAGATTTGGAAACGACAAAAATGAGAAAAATACAATTCTGAGACTCATTCAATTTCAATATAAACTTTATTTCAGATCAATAAAATACAGTACATTTGTTATTCAAATATATCTACTTAATGTTATGAATGAAACTCTGTCGATGATGTTTTCATAATACCCTTTATAATTATGGGAATCTTTGTAAGTTTGACCGTCAAATCCCTTAATGCTTGAAGTTTGCTTCTGTATTTATTTTTAATTTAAGCATATGGGGAGAAAGAATACTCGCAGAGATAAGTCATCATCATCATCATCACGTAGCGCTACAACCTTGGGTGAGTCTTGGCTGACTGTAACTTTTTTCCAATTTGTTCGGTCTTCCATCAACCTAGGGTCAAATGGAATGTTCATTTTCCGGAGAACTGCTTAAATGGTATCTATCCATCGCATTTTGGGACGTGGGAGTGTTCTTTTGCTTGTAGGAATCTCCTCCCATACCAGTTTTACAAGTCTCTCGTTATGCAGTCTAGGTTAACATCTATGGCGTCTATGTCGTGGTGAAATATATAAGTATATTTACTGCAACCTTGCCAACAATATTATTTTACCTGCATCCAGAACTCTTCTCGTCTTTCTTTACGGTTTTTGAGTTTTAAACTTATCTTTGCTGATCTTAAGTCGATTTTGAAAAACTTCATTTGTCATTCCGACAGGTTTATTTTTCGGATCGCACGAAAACGGGTCCATCATCCAGCTATATAGGTCATCTGAGACAATGTCAGGATAATATATAATCAAACTCCTTTAATTTTCACAACCGTTGCAGCAGCTCCATCACTACAAATATCCACACATTTACTTCACTCTATATCATTTTTTCTTATATACTCGTGAATATCCTTGAAAATTTCTTCACCAGTGGCATAACTTAAGCGCTCTTGCTTGTTTGACATCTGCACATTATCAATCTTCCTGGTCATATCTGGACCTAACATGTATTGTACGACATCCTTCACGCAAGGTTTGATTAGTTTCTCGGCAATGGTATAGGGTTTTTCAGTTTTTGCAATATGCAAAACAACAATAAATGATGCTTCAGTGGCGGTTTCGTTTTCATGTTTGCAGACTCTTTGCAGAACCAAGCACTCATTAGCAACAATTTTGTGACAATTAACGCATTTGCCTTCTGGTGACTGTTCGTTGCCAACTTGAATAAAGTCATATAACGTGAGATGGCTAGGATTATACCTTAGTATTTTTCCCCAAATTTCTCTTTAGTAAGGATCTTCCTTTTTTTTAAACTAAAACATTGAAGAAAATATACCGAATACACAAGAAAATCTAAATCTTATATATGGAGACAATTTATGATGTTGTGTTTGAATCGCAACTACAAATTAGATGCAGAAAATAACAACGAAAGACTAGCATTCATTCTAAAAGACTGGGCCTTTAACATGCGAAAAATTAATGGTAGTGATTACAAGGAGAGTGTTATTAAAACCATTTGGAACACTACTGCAAAATTGGTACAAGAAAAATATTTCTGTAAGTATCAGAGACTAATTTATCCCTTTAAAGATATAACCTTCAAGGAAGCGAGAGCGGCTCGTGATAGTAAGAGAAAATTGTTGCAAACTGTACCCGATAAAAGGAAAATGAGTTCTGTCGCTATGACTTCGGATCAAAATAAAAATATGTGCTAACAATGGGATGAAGACACGCCAGAGGGACTCCAAAAGAAGATTTTTTATTTAGCTGCCGTAGAATTAGCTTGAAGAGGTAACGAAGCAAGTTTTCCATGTTACATTTTTTCAAGGAAGAGACTAACAACAAAGGTTGTTTAACAAACAGAATTGCATATAACCCGATATCCTCCAAAATCCGCCAAGGTGTTGATAAAAACTGTGCAGATAATAAATGGCTTACTCAAAATTTGAAGAATCCTGAAATGTGTCCTGTGAGATTATACCGGAAGGCGGAAACTTATATCGAAAAGGGAAACTATTACCAATGATAGACTTTTTCTGACTGTGAATGGCAAGTGGAATAAATATAATAATAGTAATTGGTACAAGAATTGTCCTATTGGTATTAATACAATATCCAAATGGACAAAAATGTCTGCAGAAAAGATAGGATTTGACACTAAAAAAGTGAAAATAACGAATCACTCTAACCGTGCCACTGCAGTTAGTCAGTTACTAGAATCTGGCGTTAGTGAACAACAAGCTATGAAAATTACTGGACATGGAAGTTCGAACTCGATGAAACCGTATTTACATCTTAGTGCCGAACATCATCAGAACATAGTGAATACTTTTAGGAATACTTCAAGTACATCAAGTAATAATAGCAACAATACATTGTATCCACCTAATAACGGTCATACTATTCAAAATTTTTACAATTGCACCTTTTATAATAATTATAGCCGAGAATAATGTATTTTTTTCGTGTACAAATTATTTATTGTTATAGGTAAAAAATAATTATTTATAGTTATAATAAATATTTCATGGTTATGACTAATTGTGAATTATTCAAAAGATGGGTAGATTTGGGTTACCTAGATCAAATGTATTATTATTAAATTCCTTGCTCTCATTCTACTGAATTTTTGACCTTTCACTTTGTTCATGAAATAGTCTAATAAAATACCACTCGTGATTTAATTTAGCTTATAAGTATGTCTTTTATTTCTAAACTCAACTGAGTTTCTTACATCAACTCGTCCTACGGACTCGTGGTGTTTTCAAGCAACTCAGTTTGTTTCGTTTAGAAGTAAATCGATAGACTTATCGCGAAAATTAAATCACTAGTGGTATTACTATTGAGAATAGACAAGTACAAAATATTCAACATGTTTCGATTGAACAAAGGCGCAGCGGTCGGTTGTTCGACTTTTCTTATTAAATGTTGCATGTCACCCTTGGAAAATGCTTGTCCCTGGGTACCGCGTCATCCACTTTGAGAACCTCTGGGTTAGAGACATGGATATTAAGAGATTTAATGAAATCGAAGAGTATGATCAGAATATAGTTTAATGTTTATAAACTTACGAGAATAAAATATCTGATGCAGAATTGCATTAAAATATGACTATTAATGTTTATAGTGGCTTGTTATAAATTAATAATATATGGTTAATGTACTTTGGGTTTAATGATTTTTCTCTAGTTGGTAATTAACAATAATTTTGTCACACACATGACATAAAATGTAAAAAAAAGTTACTTTAAATCAGTCTACTTTTGCATAACCCCGTCCTTTCCGCTTAGCTATATATTGCCTCATCGTTTTCGTTTATAAAAAATCTATTGACTATAATTTTAAATTTATACCCACTTCGGCACATTTTCCGCTAGCATTACCACCATTCAATCCTCTTGCGCGTGTTGTGTTGTACATAAGTATACCAGCTCCATTTAAGCCACCCTCGAAATCTTGTAATTCACGTCACGCACTTTTTTCTCCCTTTTATAATACCTTATAAAAAGGAGAGACAAAATTTATGACCCAAAAATTCCATTCAAAGGACAATGCGAATTGAAAATAAAGTAAACCGGAACACGCTATAAAAATCAGTGCGAGAGAACAATATTTGGTCCATTAGAGAAGCAACCGCGTGTACGGATATACTCAATCGTTTAAGAATGAGAATATAAAAGAATGATCAGGAAAAGCACTGATATTTATGATACATTTTAATATAATACAATTTTAAAAGTAGTAGGATAAAACCCTTGGTCAGCACAAAGAAAATCGTATGCCAAGTATCGTTTAAATCATTTTTTAACATTTATTGCTTTTAAAATAGAATATTTAAAATTAAATATTTTTGTCACATCTAAATTGCTAGTACCAGATAATATAATAATCAGTTTAGACGTAGTTTTGTTGTTTATGTCAGTTGTTAAAGAAGTAGAATGCATCAGTCAGCAGTTTTTAGAAGACAATATAAACCTTTTTAGTCACTGCCTTACAATAACATATTTTCACCAGTGAAATGGGGAAGTTAACAAACAAACTCATGGGATAATTAGGGAACTCAGTTGTTCCCAATTTGAACTATTTAATGGAAAAACTTAAAGCTTTTTATTTAACCGATAAGAAGTCATTATGTTGGTTCCGTGCATAACACTCTTAAAATCTAAAGCTTTCGAGAAAGGGAACGTCCATCTGATGTAGCGTTTACGCTACTGATTAATCAAGTGTCCAATTTAAAATCGTGGTCACTAAACCCCTCAAGAAATTTCTTTTGACCCGCCAGCGTTCGATTTTACATCGACCTTTCTCTACTCACGCGCTGGAGTGGCTTTGAAAGTGGGGACCGATGGATTTTGCAAAGGTGCCGGCAGTTATGGTCAAAACTCAGACGTGATAATACGCCAGTCAATCCAAGTGACGGAATTGGAACAAATAAAAATAATCTAGGAAGAATAAAATAATATTCAATTAAGTAATAATAATATCTCAGTAAATGTATAAAAATAATTAATTTAAAAAAAAAAAGCAAAATGATTTAAGAGTTCCAATTAAAAAAGGAAGATTTTTTTGGCGTGTCACGTTCTCCAGTAAGTATATTATTTCATACTTATTACCTCTTTATCATCCACTAAAATTCATGGCAGTCATTGCAGTGTAGTATTTCCTAGAGATTTATTTTTAAGTTCCGAAATAATTTAAATATAAAATTTCCTTGATTTACTTGCCAAGAACAGAAGGTCATTTTTTTTATATAGTCAAACTTAAATTCTGTTTTAGTCCACGTCGTTATCATTAAGTTTTTTGGTTCAATTTTTTATTTAACTTTTTTTGGTGAAATATAATAAGTCCTACAATTATTGGACAGCCTTCTATATTTTTGCGCATGTTCATTTCCTGTCATGCCATGGAAATAACTTCATGAATTTTGACATGATGTTGACCTAACCTAATGTTTAATGTTGTGCTTTGGTAAAGTTGAATCCATGCTGCTACAGCTATTGAATCACATTTATTAAACTAATTAATCCTTTTAGATTCCGTCACTTAAATATTCAATATAAAATATATATATATACACTTCAAAGTATGGTTAGCAGGTTGCTTATGTGAATCCGTGGATTTTGCAGTAACCCCAAAATATGGGACTTGTCACCATGATGAACTAGTTTTGATGTGCCCAGCTGAGTTTGGAGGGACCTATTGTTATTAAAGATAAGTTGTTGTGACCATTTGCTATTGTATATTTAATTCACTGTGAGCTATTCATATGCATATGAGTGGTTAATATCTTTGATAATTTAATTAATATAAAATATTCGGGGAGGAAAAAGGACCTTTTTATAGGTTATTAGGTTAACTAAAGAATTTAGTGAGTCTGACCATAACTCATTTTCTTGGATTTCATGTTATAATACAAGACATACTTTGATGTAATAATATTAAAATATTTTGGGGAGGGAAATAAATTTTATGTGGATTTTAAAATAAATAGATAAGGAGTATTGAAAACTCACTTTTAAGATAATTGTAACAGAGTTATCACTGTTGATACCTGTACAATACGTTGATTAGTTTATCAGTTTAGTAGAACTATTTAAATTTAGATTACTAACCTTAGTGTTAAGACTTCGGCTACCCTAACGGACTATTCTTGTTAATACTAATATTTACATTTTATTTGGCCAGTGGTAGTGACTATTTGCTTGTGGAGGGGCTATTAGGTCCCATTTTATCTTTATACCCACTACCACTGTATATTTAGCTTTGCATTATATGTAAATTGGTTATACACATGTATCTATATACATTCTTTTTATAAATATATTTGTTGTTACTATTTTGAGTTTTATTTCAGTTCTACTAACCAGTATATAACATAGCAAAATAAGATTATTATTTAGTTTTTTTTGTATTTCAGGTTACTATCTCCAGATTTATTTGTTACTTCAAAATCTCAACTATCGTTGAGTTGGCGCCCTTCTTTTCTCTTCTTAGTGTTCTCTTTCTATAAATTTATTCCCAGTGACCTTCTTTAGTTATATCACGTTTGACATTGTCAGGTCTCATTTCGTTTCTTGTCTCATTAGCTCATTATCCTTGTTATCTGTTGTATCTTTAAAGCCGCAATCCAGTGCATCGAAGCTAGCCCGAACACTCACTTGAGATTTAGTGTCTCTTTGGCCGTTTAACTTTGTTCCTCTGAGCTTAGCCATATTTTTAATATTTTCCTTCCTTCTCTTTCAGTTCTTCTGAACTTTGTCAATTCACATATTTTAATTCGTTTCAATTGGCGCCCAACGTGGGGCTTCTTTTCCACTTCTTCCTTTAAAAAAAATATATATCTCCTTAAACTTTTGGTTTTGATCTGGGGTTGTTGTGGTTTTCACTGGTTGTGCTTTTAGATTTTCATTTTAACGTTTAGTTTTATACTTCAATTCAATTTTTTTTTGGACATTACCTTATATCTATATCTTAAATTGACTTGTTTTGCTATATACTGTGTAGACTGAATAAATTGCTTTGTTTAGATTTGTTAAATAACTATTTTAGATTAATAATAAATTAATTAAAAATTTAAATAACTTAAAATTAACCATTTCACATATTTTTACAAGTCCGGAGTAGCCAATAAGTTGAGTCACTACTTCAAAATAACAATTTTGAAATTTTAGGTTCCTTAGGGTGTTGTAGCAGTATATTTCAGTGGATTTCATAGCTGGACCAAAGCAATTAAACATTACTGGTATAGGTATCCCTTCAGAATATTAATTTGAGGACAGAGAGTAAGTTAAACTTTACCTACTTTTACTCATTCTCTTGTATATTTCTGTTGTGTAATATGTCTGCGTTCAAGGTAGAGCATCTGTTAGCTCCTGAATTAGAGTATGAGTTGAGAGTCCGTCACTTAAACGATCCATCTTTGACAACGGTGGAAAGGAAAAGGGTAGTGTTGCGTGGTGCATTGAAGCAAACTTCATCCAATCGGAGTTTCGCTGTTCTGTCAGCTTCCCATCTTAATTTTAAGGATGAGATTGCTGAAATAGAGGTTACTCTTGCAGATCTGGTGGTCAAAATTAATTCTTTTGTTGGTTCTTCTAGTGATACTGCCTATGCTCGTTATACTTCTCGGTTAGGTCATGTTGCAGCTAGAATCCATCTGTTAGAAGCTACAACAGAGGAAGAGGAGGAAGTGAAGAGGTCTCTTAATTTCAGAGTTTTGATTCTGGAAGGTGAACTTGATTGTAAAGTGATTCCCCAGGCACAGTCAACTCCTCATAATGCTAGTGTTCCAGTCAACTCGTTTCCTTTTGTTAAGTCTGCTCCTATTCATAAATGGGGTGTGCATTTTTCAGGTCAAGATAATGAGAACGTTGTTAGTTTCTTAGAGAAGGTAGAATGTATGCGTATAGCTCGTGGTAACAGTGAGGAAGAGTGTTACTCTTCTGCTGCAGATTTATTTAAAGATTCAGCTTTTACTTGGTACCTCAATAACCGAGGTAGTTTTGCTTCTTGGCAAGAGTTAGTTGCCAAACTCAGATCAGATTTTCTTCCATATAACTATGAGGATAATCTCCTTGACGAAATCAAGTCTCGTAAACAAGCTCCACAGGAGAAAGTTACAATTTTTATTAATGAGATTGTTAGTATGTGTAAACGTCTGGAGACTCCTCTTTCTGAACCTCATATTGTCAGGATTATTAAGAAAAACTTGTTGCCATCGTACCATTCTAGTCTGGCACTTACAGATATTCCCTCGATTGCTGATCTTACAGAAAAGTGTAAGAAGTTAGAGGAAGTTTTGTCATGGTCTTCTGACAGCGTGTCTAGAGCCCCTATCCATCAGAATTTCAGAAATAACGACTCATCCTATTCTGGTAGGCCTAATTATTCTCGGTCTGGTAATGTCTCTTCTTTTAATTCGAAGCTTACCTGTTGGAATTGTCGTCAGTCAGGACATGGTTACTACGAATGTTCTGAACCTAGAATTCGGTTTTGTTATGGATGTGGACGTCAAGGTGTCCGCAAATTTGAATGCCAATTCTGTTCGGGAAACGACAGAAGGGGTGGGTTGGCCCTGGCTCCTACTCCTCGTCAAAATACAGGGAATACAAACACTGTCCAAACTCCTCAAAACCAAGGAACCAGTTTCTCGAGTCTGGATGCCCAAGCTTCCACAAGCCAAACATCTCACCCTCCACCGAAAGACAAAAAGACCACAGAACGGCAAATACCAACCGAAGAGAGGACAACGTTAGTTGAGCACGAGCACCGTAATTCTTCTGTAGTTTCTTCCTGTAATCCCTTGTCTTCGTTTGTTGATTTAGATATAAACTCATTGTTGGTTCGAAAAAACAAGGATAATCGTCCATATCTTGAAATATCTATCTTAGGACATTCTTGTTTAGCTTTACTGGACACAGGTTCCAATATCTCTATTTTAGGTTCTCTCGGTATGGAATTTCTCCAGAATTCCAATGTAAATATAGGAATAGATCAAAGTTTGCAAGTGACTACAGCTGATGGTCAAGTTCAACCAATTTTAGGTCAATTCACTACTGAGATTTGTGTTAGTTTCTGTAAAAGAATGGTTACATTCTTTGTCATTCCGTCAGTTAAGAATTCAGTCATCCTAGGTATGGATTTTCTGAAAACTTTTAATAGTGAGTTAAATTTTACTGAATTTTCCTTATCTGTGTCTTCATTTAATATCTCTTGTGTCAATGCTGTTAAAGATATGAGTCGACTTAATGTTCAGGAATTAGAGCAGTTAAATAGTGTTATCAAATCATTCTCTTCTATATCTTCGAAAAATAAGTTGGGTAGAACTCATCTCATCGAACATCACATTGATGTGGGTTCGTCCAAGCCTTTCAGGCAATATCAATATCCCTTGCCTCAAGCCTGGCATGAAAGCCTAGTAAAGGAAGTAGATGAAATGCTTAAGTTAGGTATTATTGAGCCCAGTACTTCTTCTTTTTGTAGCCCTCTGTGGCTGACAAAAAAGAAAGATGGGACTTTTCGTGTCTGTTTTGACGGACGTAAACTTAACAGTATAACCATGAACAGAGATGCGTATCCTATACCTCGTATAGATATCATCCTGAGTAAGTTACAGAATGCTAAATTCATTTCATCTATCGACTTGAAGAAAGCATTTTTACAGATTCCACTCAGCGAAGAGAGTAAAAAGCTCACTGCCTTTGCGGTAAATGGAAAAGGATTGTATCAATTCACTACAATGCCTTTTGGTCTTGTGTCTGCTCCGCAGACGATGTGTCGGTTGATGGATTTGGTAATTGGTCCTGCTTTAGATCCATTTTGTCAATATTATCTTGATGACATTCTTGTCATTACTCCTGATTTTGAAACTCATATCTCTGTATTGCAGCAGTTGTTTCAGCGTTTAAAAGACGCAAATTTGACTATTAACTTAGATAAAAGTAGCTTTTGTCGTGAGTCTATTAAGTTTTTAGGATATGTTGTAGATTCTCAGGGTCTTCGTACTGATCCCGATAAGGTATCAGCTATTCGTGATTTTCCTGTGCCTAAAAATACCACTCAGGTCCGTCGATTGTTAGGAATGGTGGGTTATTATAAAAAATTTGTTAAGTCTTATTCGACCTTGTTGTCTCCTATCACAGATTTACTTCAAAATCGGAAAAAGGGACAAAATATTGTGTGGACTCCTGAGGCTAATGAAGCTTTCATTAAAATCAAGGAGGCTCTCACAAATTCTCCTGTTATGGTAGCCCCAGATTTTACTAAGCCTTTCTATTTGATGACTGATTGTTCAAACACAGCATCTGGTGGGGTACTCTATCAAATTGTTGATGAAGAAGAACACCCTATAGCCTACACCAGCAAGAAGTTAAATAAGGCCCAGAAAAACTATACTACAACTGAAAAAGAGTTGTTGGCTATAATTACAGGTATTGAACATTTTAGATATTTTCTTGAAGGTCGTTCTTTCACAGTCATAACTGACCATAGTAGTTTGGTGTGGTTACAAAGCATGAAGAACTCATCTCCTCGTTTGGCTAGGTGGATTTTAAAATTGGCACAATACGATTATAAAATTGTTCATCGTAAAACTTCAGGTGTAGTAGTCGCTGATGCACTCTCCAGAACTTTTGATATTAATTTGTTAGATTTATCTTCCTTGCAACCAGATGACTGGTATCGAAAAATGTTGTATGATGTACAGAATGTACCAGGTAAATTTCCTGATTTTAAAGTTGAACATGGTGTTTTGTATAAACATGTCTTAAGTTCCATGGATGCACTTACTGGAATGTCGGATTGGAAGATAGTCGTTCCAACTCCTAATCGAGCAGAGGTTTTGGCCACTTTTCATGACCATCCTACTGCAGCTCATTTTGGTTTCTACAAAACCTTCCGTCGTATATCGGAACTCTATTACTGGCCGAAGATGCGTCAAACTGTACGTAGCTATATCGCTAAATGCAAAATCTGTGCTACATGCAAACCGACAAATCTTCCCCAACCAGGTTTAATGGGTAATTATCGACGGATTGATTTTCCATTTCAACTTATATCTTTAGATCTCATTGGTCCTTATCCTAGGTCTTATAAAGGTTCTCAGTATGCCTTAGTAGTTGTTGATTATTTCACTAAATTTCCTTTGGTTCATACTATGTCTAAGGCAACTACTTCATCCATTATCAAATATCTTGAGAATGAGGTTTTCTTAATTTATGGTGTTCCCCAGATCGTGTCTTGCGATAATGGACCACAGTTCACGGCTAAGGCTTTCCGCGATCTCATGGCTAAATACAATGTCCAAAAGATCTGGTACAATGCGAACTATCATCCACAAGTCAACCATACCGAAAGAGTGAACAAATCAATCGTGACCGCTTTAAGATCTTATTCTTTTCCTGATCAGAGAGCTTGGGATACTCATATCCACTCTATAGTACAAGCGATCAGGACTTCTTCTCACGAAATAACCAAATGTCCTCCATCTTATTTGATGTTTGGTCGTCATGTCCCTCTTTCTGGTGATTATTTTGGTAAGATTTCCGAGAATGCCAATAACTTTCCTACAATATCAGATAAGTTACATCGCCTAGACGATATTCAGCATCTTCCTGATATTTATGTAGATGTTCGCAAACGGTTGAAGGCATCTTATGCTAGAAATAAATGCCAGTATGACCTGAGAAAGCGAGCCTTATCTTTCAGAGTTGGAGACTCCGTTTTAAAGAGGAACTTTGTCAAATCTGATAAAGTTAACTTTCAATCGGCCAAGTTATGTCAGAAGTACATACCTTGCACAGTTATTAAGGTGATTTCTCCTTTGATTTATGAGTTGAAGGAAACTTCCACTGGCAGGAAACTAGGAAGGTTTCATGTCAAAGACTTACTGGAAGATAAGACAGTAGGTCCACATAACTTGTCAGATAATTTTGATTCTTCATCTTCAGATGAAGATTAACTGGTCCCTTATCACTTCTGTATCAGTTTGGTTGCTTAAGATCTGTTTATCTATTTTGTTTACCTAGCAAAATAATTAGATGTTGTGCTATTTTGCCTTCTATTTTTTTTTTTTTATCTTATCTTAATGTTAGTTATTATCTTAGTTTATGGATTTGTTAATTTTGTTGTTTGTTTTCTCTTAAAAGTCCAACTGCATATCATAGGAGTACAGGATGGATATATGGGAATTTCCCCATCTTGAGTTCTGAGTTGAATAGATATTTACAGGGATAATTCGGAAAACATTACAAATATTTTCTTAAATAGTATTGTATGGTTTTGTGGACCATGGCCATAAAGCTTATGCATTCATATTTACTTACTGGGTCGGTGTTTTAGCGTGGGTTCAGGATTGATCACCCTGGATGTGTGCCCTCACTTGACTCAGAAATAATATCAATACATATTAGTTGTTCTTTGAGTGTCTCTTAGGTTGAAATTAGAATGTGTCATTTAGAATTGGATCGTTCCGATATTCAGCAGTGAGTAAGTCTGTTTAACTTGGAGGTAATCTCCTATGCTATTATCTTCGAAAGTATTTGAGTTTTAACATATCTTATTATATACAAGTTGGTTTACCTGTCTCTCTACTAGTCATATGGATTGGTAGATGTGAGTTACCTTTATCTGCACCTAAATTGAGTTTATCTGTACCTTGATGGAGTTTATCTCATACCTGTAGTAGAGTTTATCTCGTACCTTTACCTTGAGTTTATCTCGTACCTTGACTGAGTTTATCTCGTATCTTTACCTTGAGCGTATCTTTATCTTTACCTTAATTGAGTTTATCTCGTACCTTTACCTTAATTGGTTTATCTCATATCTTTACCTTAAATTAGTTACCTTTACCTGGATAAGTTTAGTTCTTATCTATATCTTATGAATATATATATATCTTATCTTTATCCTGATTATAGAGTCCTAAAAATCTGTCCTTTACTGTTCTTGTCGTGAGTAAAGAATTGGACCACGTCAATAGTACAGTTTGGGTATTACAGTTAGGATCTCTTTTATCTTTCCTTCTACCAAGTGTATAGTTGGTAGAAGTGAGTTTTGTGCATATCCTCTACCATGAGTAGATCTGGACTTGCAATTATCTTTTACCTTTAGTGCATATCCTTTACTATGAGTTGGGATTGCAGTTATCTTACTTACCTTTTTTTTAGCATACCCTATACCATGAGTATAGTGGGCTTGCTAGTATCTAGGCTTACTTGTGCCTTTACCGATTGTGTGTTTTCCTACCGCTGCTAAAGCAAGTAGGTGTATTGGATTATCTTTTACCTTGAATTTTCAATATGATGTTGATATCCCGAACCATATATATGTTTAGGTTTGTAGTTTCAACTAGTCCTGAATAATTAGGCCCTCATTGAACTCTATGGTGACGAATAGAATCTGGTCGCTCTAGTGTCAACGCTGGGTAAAGTTCATAGGACTTTGTTTGAATTTCGTTGTTATGAATGGTTCTTGGGAATATTTTGTTAGGGGTTGTTAATACACACTTATAATGTAGTTTTAACGATAGTTGTTTTTACTAATACTTGAGAATGTAGATAAGTAGTGTTAAAAGTTAACTTAATCTGTAAGGTTATAGAATTAAACTTAAAATGTATACCTTTTTCCTTAACCTTTGGTTTTTATTAAATTAAAATACACTATCTCATTAAAAAGGAAAAAAAAAATGTATGACTTCGTCTCAGATTCTTCGTTCCATTTTTTTTTATTTCGTCCTTGATGTTGTTCCAATTCCTGAGCAAATGGTTGACTGTTGAGGAAAATGTTTAATTTTAACGTATCAACGTTCATTGTTGATCCAGCGCTAGATCGTTCTGCCACAAAGAAGAAGAAGAAAAAAAAAAAAAAAAAAAAAAAGTTCCTTTTTTTTTTTTTGCTGGAGATGAGGGAGAATGTAGCGTTTACGCTACTGATTAATCAAGTGTCCAATTTAAAATCGTGGTCACTAAACCCCTCAAGAAATTTCTTTTGACCCGCCAGCGTTCGATTTTACATCGACCTTTCTCTACTCACGCGCTGGAGTGGCTTTGAAAGTGGGGACCGATGGATTTTGCAAAGGTGCCGGCAGTTATGGTCAAAACTCAGACGTGATAATACGCCAGTCAATCCAAGTGACGGAATTGGAACAAATAAAAATAATCTAGGAAGAATAAAATAATATTCAATTAAGTAATAATAATATCTCAGTAAATGTATAAAAATAATTAATTTAAAAAAAAAAAGCAAAATGATTTAAGAGTTCCAATTAAAAAAGGAAGATTTTTTTGGCGTGTCACGTTCTCCAGTAAGTATATTATTTCATACTTATTACCTCTTTATCATCCACTAAAATTCATGGCAGTCATTGCAGTGTAGTATTTCCTAGAGATTTATTTTTAAGTTCCGAAATAATTTAAATATAAAATTTCCTTGATTTACTTGCCAAGAACAGAAGGTCATTTTTTTTATATAGTCAAACTTAAATTCTGTTTTAGTCCACGTCGTTATCATTAAGTTTTTTGGTTCAATTTTTATTTAACTTTTTTTGGTGAAATATAATAAGTCCTACAATTATTGGACAGCCTTCTATATTTTTGCGCATGTTCATTTCCTGTCATGCCATGGAAATAACTTCATGAATTTTGACATGATGTTGACCTAACCTAATGTTTAATGTTGTGCTTTGGTAAAGTTGAATCCATGCTGCTACAGCTATTGAATCACATTTATTAAACTAATTAATCCTTTTAGATTCCGTCACTTAAATATTCAATATAAAATATATATATATACACTTCAAAGTATGGTTAGCAGGTTGCTTATGTGAATCCGTGGATTTTGCAGTAACCCCAAAATATGGGACTTGTCACCATGATGAACTAGTTTTGATGTGCCCAGCTGAGTTTGGAGGGACCTATTGTTATTAAAGATAAGTTGTTGTGACCATTTGCTATTGTATATTTAATTCACTGTGAGCTATTCATATGCATATGAGTGGTTAATATCTTTGATAATTTAATTAATATAAAATATTCGGGGAGGAAAAAGGACCTTTTTATAGGTTATTAGGTTAACTAAAGAATTTAGTGAGTCTGACCATAACTCATTTTCTTGGATTTCATGTTATAATACAAGACATACTTTGATGTAATAATATTAAAATATTTTGGGGAGGGAAATAAATTTTATGTGGATTTTAAAATAAATAGATAAGGAGTATTGAAAACTCACTTTTAAGATAATTGTAACAGAGTTATCACTGTTGATACCTGTACAATACGTTGATTAGTTTATCAGTTTAGTAGAACTATTTAAATTTAGATTACTAACCTTAGTGTTAAGACTTCGGCTACCCTAACGGACTATTCTTGTTAATACTAATATTTACATTTTATTTGGCCAGTGGTAGTGACTATTTGCTTGTGGAGGGGCTATTAGGTCCCATTTTATCTTTATACCCACTACCACTGTATATTTAGCTTTGCATTATATGTAAATTGGTTATACACATGTATCTATATACATTCTTTTTATAAATATATTTGTTGTTACTATTTTGAGTTTTATTTCAGTTCTACTAACCAGTATATAACATAGCAAAATAAGATTATTATTTAGTTTTTTTTGTATTTCAGGTTACTATCTCCAGATTTATTTGTTACTTCAAAATCTCAACTATCGTTGAGTTGGCGCCCTTCTTTTCTCTTCTTAGTGTTCTCTTTCTATAAATTTATTCCCAGTGACCTTCTTTAGTTATATCACGTTTGACATTGTCAGGTCTCATTTCGTTTCTTGTCTCATTAGCTCATTATCCTTGTTATCTGTTGTATCTTTAAAGCCGCAATCCAGTGCATCGAAGCTAGCCCGAACACTCACTTGAGATTTAGTGTCTCTTTGGCCGTTTAACTTTGTTCCTCTGAGCTTAGCCATATTTTTAATATTTTCCTTCCTTCTCTTTCAGTTCTTCTGAACTTTGTCAAATCACATATTTAATTCGTTTCACTGAGACAACTAGAAGCAAAAAAAAAATTGGAACTTTAAGTGGAACGCCAACTATTTTACGTCACAGAAGAAGATATCTTTTATATATACATATAATCAAAAATGTTTCTACCGTATAATGGTGTAAGACTTAATTTACTATTTAACAAATTTCTTCCATTCTTTGCGGTTTCGTGTCAACATTTTTGCGTCTGTTCATGTCACCCATTATGTCACGATTATTTTATCCGATGTCGGCCTTTGCCTTGTTTTGTTTTTTGTTTTTTTAATAGTTTTGCTTTCCATGAAGTCTGTGGAAAGTGGTATGGTATCTTCTCAGTGGAATGGTAACTTTTATTTGGTGTAAATGACGCCACCAACTCAGCTATCTGTGTTCTATAAACTACAACATGAATTGTATTTTCATTCGATATATCTCTGTTCCTTATTCTATCCATTTTGGTTGTACCTTAAATATAACTTAACCTTATCTCTATACTTTATATCTTGCTCTTTTGTCGTTATGTATACCTTTGACTCGCTGCCAAATGTCAGATCAGATCTATAAACTTCTTTGAAAACTTTCATTTTTGTATTTCTTGATACCTATTTCTGTTGTGTATATAAATGTTTTATTTATTGTATGATAGAAACGTAGCGTAATTTTTACTCTGCTATTAATATCTGCATCTACAATTGAACTGTTACCAACTTCATATCAATATATCTGGCAAATGATAATGGCAGCTACGTCAAAGTTAGCCCGATAACACTTCAGTGTGTTGTTTATAAGCCGTCAAAAGCATTTGCATTTAGGTTTTATACATAGAACAAAAGTTATTCGCAATGGAATTTAAACGTAATAGTGTGATTGCGTTATATTTATATTGTTCTGAAGCTATTTTCTTGTGGCATTGTAAATTAATTACTATTAAACTGGGAATAAGCCACAATTAAAGATAAAAATACGTTTATTGACGTTTCAATTTCCACTTCGGAAATCGTTCTCAAAATACAAACAGTAAATTAAACAAATTTTGTTTTTTGTTACATAGTGAAAAATTCTTCTAATAATTTAATTTTATCTGACTCATTTATATTGACAATTCAGACATACATTATGCATTTTAAAGTAGACGACTTTAAAATGATATTGCCAATATTGTTGAGTTGCGCTCCTGGGACGACTTTACTTATAAGATAGTTCATTCGATTACATGAAATCAACTTTAACTTGAGAATATCCGTCAGAAAAAAATCATAGCATGTAATTCGTCTTTAAAAAGACAAACACATGACATGATGACAGTAAAATTCTCCTGTTAGTGATTCCATAGTAAATTATGAAGGAAAACCAGGAAAAAACCTCATAATACTATCCCGAAACTGTAAGTATTTGTTCGTGAATTTAGTTTACCTTCAACAAACATCAAAATTCTGATTTTATATGTTACGTTATTTAAAAAAACATAAATGATGTATCCTCTATATGTTACTGACTTACTAATACTGGTATTTTCTTATTAATAACTTCCTTTCAATATTGGTAACCAGATCCTACTACATTCTGCCGAGGAATTTGCGACACAATTGGCCTCATTTAGCATAATTAGAGCCGCGTCTTTGATTTTTCTTTTTTTACTATCCGTTTCTTTTAGGACTACATTTGAATTATTCCATTGAACCCTATGTTCATTATCCCATGCATGTTTACAGATTTGAGATCTATCAAATTCTTTATTTTTAATATAAGATTGATGTTCACTTATTCTAACATTTAATGGCCTTGATGATTCACCTAAATAAAACTGATCGCATTCACAAGGTATTTTATAAATGCAATTCTCTGTCCTTTCTTGTTCATTGTTAGGTTTGGTTTTGGACAAAATAGATCTCAACGTGTTTGTTGTTTTGAATGTTTACATTTTATAAATGCAATTCTTTGTCCTTTCTTGTTCATTGTTAGGTTGGTTTTGGACAAAATAGATCTCAACGTGTTTGTTGTTTTGAATGTAAACATTCACAACAAACACGTTGAGATCTATTTTGTCCAAAACCAAACCTAACAATGAACAAGAAAGGACAAAGAATTGCATTTATAAAATACCTTGTGAATGCGATCAGTTTTATTTAGGTGAATCATCAAGGCCATTAAATGTTAGAATAAGTGAACATCAATCTTATATTAAAAATAAAGAATTTGATAGATATCAAATCTGATAACATGCATGGGTTAATGAACATAGGGTTCAATGGAATAATTCAAATGTAGTCCTAAAAGAAACGGATAGTAAAAAAAGAAAAATCAAAGAAGCGGCTCTAATTATGCTAAATGAGGCCAATTGTGTCGCAAATTCCTCGGCAGAATGTAGTAGGATCTGGTTACCAATATTGAAAGAGGAAGTTATTAATAAGAAAATACCAGTATTAGTAAGTCAGTAACATATAGAGGATACATCATTTATGTTTTTTTAAATAACGTAACATATAAAATCAGAATTTTGATGTTTGTTGAAGGTAAACTAAATTCACGAACAAATACTTACAGTGTCGGGATAGTATTATGAGGTTTTTTCCTGGTTTTCCCTCATAATTTACTATGGAATCACTAACAGGAGAATTTTACTGTCATCATGTCATGTGTTTGTCTTTTTAAAGACGAATCACATGCTATGATTTTTTTCTGACGGATATTCTCAAGTTAAAGTTGATTTCATGTAATCTAATGAACTATCTTATAAGTAAAGTCGTCCCAGGAGCGCAACTCAACAATATTGGCAATATCATTTTAAAGTCGTCTACTTTAAAATGCATAATGTATGTCTGAATTGTCAATATAAATGAGTCAGATAAAATTAAATTATTAGAAGAATTTTTCACTATGTAACAAAAAACAAAATTTGTTTAATTTACTGTTTGTATTTTGAGAACGATTTCCGAAGTGGAAATTGAAACGTCAATAAACGTTTTTTTATCTTTAATTGTGGCTTATTCCCAATTTAATAGTAATTAATTTGCGTTATATTTGGCTGGAAAATCACAACCAGATATTGTTCGTCAGCTCAAACACCTCAAAGTAAATAAAATGTTTGTGTACCGCAAAATAACTCGTTATAATGATACTGGTAGCATTGCCAAACGCTATGGTAGTTGACGAAAAAAAAACAGCAGCATCACCTGAAATGGTTCGGAAAGGAGCGAAATCCACGTCGTAGTGGTAATCAAATGGCCAAAGAACAGAAAATATCCCAGCAAAACTAATATTGAAAAAGGAGCTCAAGGTCAAGCCTTACAAGTTCCAAAAAGCACACAATCTTACACCAAAGCAAAAAAAATTCGGCTCGAAAGAGCAAAGGACTTGTTACGCCTGCACGAACTTGGCGAATTTCCGAACATAGTGTTCTCTGATGAGATAAAATTTCCCATTTAGACGTTCATAAACTCTCACAATGATCGTGTTTACCTATCCGAACGCACTTACGAAAGTTTAAGCTTACGAACGGCCACCCGAAATAATTTCCCATCTCAAGTAATGGTATGGGCAGGTGTAACCGCCGATGGACGCTCTCCAATTGTTTTTATTGAATCTGGTGTCAAAGTCAATGCAACTTATTATCGGGAAAATGTTTTAGGAGTTGCTGTAAAGCCGTGGGCACGCAAACATTTTGATTGTAGACCATGGACATTCCAACAAGACTCGGCACCATCTCATAAAGCTAGTGTGAACCAAGAATGGTTAAAAAACCATGTTCCACACTTTATTTCATCCAAATAATGGCTTTTGAATTTACCAGACGCAAATCCGATGGACTATTCCAGCTTGCCCATTTTGCAGAGGAAGGTGAGGATTAAAAAATATGCCAGTATGGGTGCGCTGAAGAAAGCAATTATACGTGAATGGGCCAAAATACCGGAAGATCACATTCGTGCATCATGCAACTCGTTTTTTAATCGTTTGTAGGCCATAGTCAATGCAAAAGGTGGCGACATCGAGCTAAAGTGAATAGATTCTGAAATTTTGATTAGTTTCACACATGTTGTCATTTGAATCAATAAAAAATAATTTCACACAAAAAAATTAGGGTCGTTTGAATAGGTAACAGCTCAATTGCGTAACCCTGTAGAGATCCTGTTTATTCTATTACTCCTTCTTATATAAGTATGTCAAAGTTTTAACTGGTTCTATTTTGTTCCTTTAATTTCTAAATTAAGTTGTTTTTTTGTTTCTCTCATCTGCATAACTTGTGTTGTTAATATTTATCTTAATTCCGTTTTAAGTCAGTACAGTAAGGTTTCCTTTTATGCGGTGGATACGTTCCATAGAAAAGCGCATATAAAAAATTGCTTAAAGACATTAATTGCCTTGAAAAAATAGGGAGACATTTCGTAGCCTTCTAAAATTACATAAAAACAAGACAAAAACAAAAAAGTTTTCAGCAATTAAAAGAAATAGGCTGTATGATAACTTATTTCGAGTATCTGAAGGAAATTCATCATCATCATCAATAGTGCTACAGCCCTATTGATGATGATGATGAATTTCTTCAGCCTCGACCTTCTCAAATCTATTACGCCAGGCAGTCCTATTCATTGCCAACCGTTGCCAGTTTGCTGCGCCTATCTTTCTACCATCCTCATCTACACCATCCCCCCATATGAGTTTTGGCCTACCCCTTTTTCTACTTCCCACGGGTTGTGACATAAGGATTCTTCTAGGAGGGTTGTTCTGTTGTGATCTTGCTATATGTACTGCCCACCTTAGTCTTCCTATTCTTATAAGAGATACTACGTCTTTACCACCAAATATTTCTTTATATCTGTGGTATACCTCGTAGTTGTATCTCCTCCTCCAAACACCAGTTTCACAGATGCCACCAAATATTCCTCTCAGGATCCTTCGTTCAAATATAAGCAGAAGGTCTTCGTCTGCCTTGGAGATAGTCCATGTCTCCGATCCATATGTCAACACTGGCTGTATAAGGGTTTTGTATATAGTTATTTTTGTTTTTTGGCTTAAGTTTCTACTGCTCATATGTCTATTCAGTCCAAAATAGAATCTGTTTGCCATTATTATCCTTCGCTTGATTTCTTCCGTTATGGCGTTCTCTTTTGTGATCAGGGAGCCTAAGCATGTGAATTTGTCCACCACTTCAAAGGTAGAGTTCATCACATCAACCGTGAATTGGGGACCAATGTTCCTGACTTTATTGTTTATTGTCATTTACTTGCAGGCCCATAGATTTTGAGACATTTGAGAAGGTGGTATACATTTCTTCTAGCTTGCGTGTTGTGCGGGCTACTAGGTCCACAAAGATATGAAGAAATTCATACAGAAGCTTAAAAAAACTGGTCCATATTTCTATTGATTGGTCAAAGAGATTTATTTATTAAGAGCGGTTTCAAAGTCCTATCTCCTGATGTATTGCTAATTCAATCTTTACTTGCTCTATATTCACTTTTTCATCCTTTGCGATGTAAGTACAATTAGGCATTTTTTTCCAATGCAGTTTTATTTTCGTTTCGTCCAAAGGCCCCTTAACTGTTTATATTATATTATTTTACACAATAGGGTTTTCGCTCCTGAAATATTATATTATTATAAAACTGATCTTCACGTCTTTCCCGGAGCAAAAAAGTCTGCCAATAGCTCGCACTTTCTTACTTACCGTGCAAGTTATGATCTTTATACTTTTATTTCTAGATCTGTTAGACCAGCTAACCAATAATAAGAAATTGATATATAAAATTATATAAACTCCTAACAAAATTAACGCATCACTTATATTTTCTCAATAATCTTTATTTATTGATAATTTACTGTACGACATGTTGCCTATTGACCTTGTCTGACAGTGACAGTTGTTACGTAAACTAATCTTTTTTTAACAATAATTTGTATTAAACTTCGTTTTAGACGAACAGTGACTTAAACTTTTCATAAAAATTGTGAGACATGTTTGAGACACAAGCTTTTTATTGTGATATTTTTCATCACATGAGAAGATTTTTCGTCAAATAAATTTGTGAATGGAGGAGGCAGTGCGAGCATTGACTCTCCTGGATGAAGGATATTCAATGCGATACGTTGCAGGTTTTTTAGGAAGACATCATTCCAGCATCAGTCGCAAGGTGAGGCAATACAATGAAACAGGGTCGTACTATCGAAGATGAGGGCAAGGGCGAAAACGTTGCACTAATCAAATTAATGATAAACGTGTTCTCAGAGACTAAAAAATGAACTAGCAGGTGTTCGGAATGCCACGATATCGTCTCGAACAGTTAAAAGACGCATGGAAAAGAACAGCATGAAGCAGAATTGAGCAACAGGAAACCGGCCAAAAAAACCTTGCTTACCAGAGAACACAGGGTTCAGAGATTGAATTTTACAAGATTGCATTAAAATTGGACCATCTATAATTGGAAACAAGTTTTTCTCTCCAATGAGACTAGAGTAAGCTTAAAAGCTCTAGTTGGTCGTGAGAATATTTGGCGAAGGCGAGAAGAAAGGTATGCCAGTTGCAATATCTCTTCTAAAGTACCTTTTGGTGGTGGCTCTAAAATGTTTTGTTGGCAATTTGTTTTGTAGGTTGTACGAAGTTGGTCCACATACGTAAGAGGTCTATGAATGCCCATTATTACTTAGACAATATTATTGTTAAGCATGTAATGCCATTTGCTCCGTTTCTTGGACCTAATTTTTTATTCATACAAGACAACGCTCGACCTCATGTGGCTAGAGAGGTGATTAGCTACCTAAATGTTGTTGATATTCCATTATTAGACTGGCCACCTAATTGTCCGGACATCAATTTTATAGAGAATCTATGGACTATCTCAAAAAAAAGATTCGAAGTCGTAGACTCCCTATTGCCAATCGCAACCAATTCATTGAGGCTGTTTTTGAAGAATGGGAGAATATTCAAGCTTTTGTTGAACATTTGATATCGAGCATGCTTCGACGCATAAATGCAGTCATAAGATGTAGAGGAGGGCGTACACGGTATTAGTGTTGGCCCAGATGCATTTTATTGTGTTACTTACTGATTTTTTTCTTGTTGCAATTTGGACTTATATCTTCATTTACGCCAGTTATTTGAATGTCATTACCTATGCTAGGATCTGATTGTAGATTTTGACTTACCATCAATTAAGTTCTGTAGATAATGTACTCTGAAATTAAGCTTCTTGCTCAAACTGATATTGTAGTCTTTGTAAGTTATCCTCATCTTCTGATACATTAACTACGTCGTCTTCATACTATACTATTTTAATTTCCTGGTTCCACATTATGTGTTCTTGACCAGATTTATTCACCTTATTTATAGTTTTATACGATATTAACTAATACAAGGTTTGGACTGTCACACTGCTTTATTCCGGTTATCATTGGTGTTCACGACATCATGTTTTAAGTCGGTTTCATGCATTTTTCCGATACGGCAACGTAGCGGCGCATGCAGATATTATGCCATATGTGAAGATAAGTAGAGTCACTAATATCATCTCAAGACGACAGCAGACAAAATACAATACGAGACCGGTGATCCAGCGAGCGGAACATAATATTAGCGGTCCTATATATATATATATATATATATATATATATATATATATATATATATATATATATATATATGTATTGTGTTAATTTAAATAAAGTCTTTTTTCACACGAATTTTGACTATAT
Source organism: Diabrotica balteata (assembly GCA_918026665.1). Classification (NCBI taxonomy): domain Eukaryota; kingdom Metazoa; phylum Arthropoda; class Insecta; order Coleoptera; family Chrysomelidae; genus Diabrotica; species Diabrotica balteata. The sequence continues at coordinate 58,653,633 of OU898276.1, read as the reverse complement.
ACCAGCGGCATATTCGAAGTGCAAATCAAGTTACATTCAATTGGTATTCTATTGCTTAACTTGTTTGCTTCCGTTACGTATGTGTTTTGGGTTCATTTCTTCAACTACTTTTGTTATCTTAGAATGAATGTTTCTCTTTTGTAGGAGATTTATAAGTTAGTCTAACCATATCGAAGGCATTGTTAAACTCTATGGCTATTCTACTATTTGACGGATTGTAAATATTGCATCTGTAGTCTATTGTACGTTTTAAATTAACACCTCAAAGACAAAATTTATGACCAACCTTGTAGTCTGCGGTAAAATTCTGATTGAGAGCCATAGCATTGACGAAGTAATAGCTTACAAATATCTAGGGCATGAGATTCTTAGGCCGAGATAATCAGACAACTGAAATACAAAGAAGGATAGGCCTCAAATATGCTAACTTTGGTAGATTGATTAACATTTTCAAGTCTATTATCCCAGTTTATTTAAAAAGAAAGGTTTTTAACCAGTGTGTTTTACCGGTTCTTACATATAGTGCAGAAACACTGACTCTGAAAAAAAGAACAATAGATAAAATAAGAGTTACACAACGCGCTATGGAAAGATCAGTATTAGGTATTACCATCAGAGATAAAGTACCAAACCTAGAAATAAGAAGAAAAATAGGGGTCAAAGATGCAGATAAAAAAATAGCCATGGCTAAATGGGCTTGGGCTAGACATGTTGCTAGATTAACGGATGATAGATGGACCAGAAAGATTCTGGAATGGCAACGAAGGCAAGAGGCATATCGAAGCAGAGGACGACCACCGACTAGATGGACAGATGATATCAAGCCCATCACCACAAACTAGATGCAAGAAGCTCAAGATAGAAATAGGTGGAAAATTTTACGGGAGGCCTACGTTCAGCAGTAGACAAATATAGGCTAATTGATTATGATGATAAGTCTATTGTTAATTAAACCTCATTGTTTTTTAAAAATTCCTATTGATATTACTTTCTCTGCTAGAATTTTGGTGAAAAGTTTTAGTCTGGCACTTTGGCTTCATAATTTAAAAATTGCTGTCAATATACTGTCCTTCTACTTGGATGGATTTTTTTCAATTTAATTCGAAGATCATATCCACTGTTAATAATGTATCACCGCCGTATTTTATTATCCCAATCGTTGTTTCATCGATGCTTTGTTCCTTTCTGTTCTTTAGTTTCCTTGCCATTATCTTTAATTTTTAAGGGAATGGTCCAATTTGCAGAAACATAACATCATTTAAGACTTTTTGCTATTTTTCTATTTTTGCAACCTTCTCCCTAAGATATTCTTTCAGAGACCCATGTCTCGGGCGATGCCCTTCATGCATTTTTTTGTCATATTCCTTCCCATTTGCGTTTGAGTCTTAATTTTTTTTGGGGATTCTTCTTTCTTCCATTCATCTACCGTATCCGTATCATAGAAGTTAATGTTTTTCTGTCTTGTTGTTATATACCTTTGTATTTTAATTTATCTCGTAATAATGTGCGATAACCCAGATCTTCTTGAGACTCTTCTAAAAAAGACAATTTTAGTACTTAATAGTTTAGAGTTATATTTTTTGTTAAATTTTCATCACCTCTATCGTCTATACCATATGTTGTTACTGATTTTAATATTATATTTCGTCTATAATATTATATGATTTGTCTCATTGTATTTACTTTTTCTTTTATTTTTCCCCTACAGCCAAATTCAGGGCTCCTACCAGTTGCTTTCTTTTTACTATGCGTTTTTTATATTTTATACATTTTGTCATGTACCTACTTGTGTGAATTGATTACACATATAAATATTTTTCCAATACTTAGTTAAATGATAAAACACTTAGACACAAACTACATTGACATTGCACGTTAATATATAAAAATCTCTCACTTCTGCATGTTGATTCTCGAGTATTAAGAGGTTTCGTTGGGATAAAGACCGCTTTACAGCTAGCAAAGAAACTTGCTGCTATCTCTTGCATGACTAACTTTCATGCAAGTCTATTGCAAGGTCATGTGCGATTTTAAAGCTTGCATTGCAAGCTATTAAGCAATAAGACTATTAAAAATAGCCAAATGTAAAAGGTAGCATACATGTCAATCAGTGATTATGACATTTGACCTTGTGGATAAATCAAACTGTCTACAAATTCCCATAGCTTTGCATAAAACTTGCAGAGAAAATGGCACCAAACCGACTATCGCGCAATTGCAAGAAGTTGCAATTCTGTGTTTTTTCCACGTTGATCTCCAAACCCCACTTTCTATGTTCGTTCAGGTTTCATTGACATATATTCTAAATTTAGCTTGTTTTGTGCAATATATTTTATCATCTGCGTAATGGTGAGTACTGAATCGCCTATGTGTAGTCAATTCTCTTACATTTTGGTTTTTACTGTCTCAGGGACTTATCAAAACCCTGAATATATTAAATATTACTAAAGATATACAGCATCCCTGTCTAAATCCTTTAATGACCAGGAAGCTTTTCTATATTTTATTTCCAAATTTTTTCCCAGAGGTAGAATTTTCGTACAGTTCTTTCAAAGCATCAATATTTATAGTTTTCTCTAATACTTTCCATTTAATGCTGGGAGTCGGTGTGAGATACGGAATCTACGGAATCTATGTCGGTCGTCAGCGGACACCTACAATAATAATCGTCCTTGTAAATAAGTAGTAATAAATTTATATACATTGCAAGTTTATATTAAACTAGTTCACGAGCGACACGAGTTCGGTACATTGCAGATTTGAATTATGTAAGACATCGGTCGTGAAACTGAATTTGTATAAACAGATTATTTTTATAACAAACAGTTATTTAAAATTACATGGTCCTGATTCCGGTAAGACTTCGGGTGCCACTACACCCACAACTCATTAATGGTTATTACGGTTTATGTGTGTATTAAATACAATATGAGTAAATGTAATTTTCTGCTCTTGAAAGGTTTTTTTTCTACTACTAGGGTTATGCCAAAAATGTTTCTATTGAAGATTTACCGGCTCTAAATCTTTGGTGACAAATACAAATTTTGGTGAAGCCAAAATGGCTTGTTCTAACGAAAATTTGTCCGTGGAGGCGAAACATTTGTTAACATCTGTTATATTAAAAAATGATTATTCTTTATCGTTTATAACTAAGAAATTTTCCACAATCGACCGAAAGGACTAGAACAACTCAGAACGAGATCTTACAATATCCGCAGAGACTTTCACAGACTATCACAGACTAGAGAGGCTTTGTTGTCAGTACAAGTCTTTTCCAGAGATGCAGAGACGTCAACTGCGACGTATACGCATGTCTGGTTGATTACGAGAAAGCGTTTGATCGAGTACAGCACGCCAAGATGAAATACTAAAAGAAGCAGGAATTAACAACCAAGCTGAAAAAACTGAAAATATTTAAAAATTTTTACTGGAATCAGACAGCTAATCTCAGAGTTGAAGGTAAACACACTGACTATGTGAAAATCATGCCTGGAGTGGGACAAGCCTGTATTTTGTCTCCTCTAATATTCAATCTGTACTCTAAAAGAATATTTATTGAAGCTTTGCACGAAATTAAAAAAGGTATTCTACTAAATGGTTACCAGCTAAACAATATAGATATGCAGATTACACCATAGTATTTGCGGGCAACTTAGAAGACCTACAAGTTCTTATGAACAAAATCACGTATTATAGTCAACAATATGGACTCAATATAAACGTTAAGAAGACAAAGTTTATGACAATTAGCAAGAAAATGATAACAGAAGGTCAACCAATCTTCTGTAGAAAGAGTGACGCACTACAACCATATTGGGACCATAATAAATGAAGAATAGACCAACAACCAGGAGATTAGAGCACGCATCGCAAAAGCTAGATGCAACTTCAATCGGATAGGAGCCTTCTTTAAGAGTCATAACCTCTCTCTTAATACAAAAGTAAGAATGCTGCGATCCTACGTCTTCTCTGCCTTTTTTTATGGTATTGAATCGTAGACCTTGATTGAAGAAACGTGCAAAAAACTGGAAGCATTCGAGATATGGCTATATCGGAGAATACTTAAGATGGTTCAGAATCTGATTTAATACAACATCTGTGCAGCTTATAAAAATTGCAAAATCAGCAAGATAAAAATTGCCATGATGATCGCCAACATTCGTAACGGATACGCACATCAAGAAGAAGAATGGACTGTTAAAAAGGTTTCTTTGACATATGTAAGCAGACTTCACGGCGATGATTCCTGATATGATTTCCTGATATGTGGTTTTATCGGGTTGTACTTACTTGAAGAAAAATAAAGCGTGATCGATCGATAATACACATTTAATAACTAGAGAATATTTACAAAACAATATTACTAATTAAATAGTTTGCTTTACCGCATTGTTCATTATTATATCCGTGTTTCAGGGGCGTGCGAATATAGCGAAAACTAATGCACATTTTACTGCATTTTTGAGACGAAGAGAACGTAGGTACCAAAGTACCACATACAGCCTCACGTTAGCCTAGCAACTTGAAAACACAAATCACGTCTGTGATTTTTTTGGTTTAAACCAATTTTTATCTGAAAGTATCGACAGGTTGGTGTCAGTGTTTTTAACGCAATGCTCTTCTAAGGATTTATAAGACAAATATTTTGTAGGCAAGAAGTACAGTCTGTCACATAAGATTCAAGCCAATATTTGTGAAATTTTCTATCGTTTTAAGTTTTTCTGATAATCCTGTTGTAAAAACAGCGAGTTATACTAAAATTAGTTAAATTTTAGTATAACTCGCTGTTTTACAACAGGATTATCAGAAAAACTTAAAACGATAGAAATTAATTTTTATTTCATTTCAACGACATTTAAAAGAACAAACACATTGAGGTCTATTTTATCCAAAACTCAACCCAACATTAAACAGGAAAGAACAAAGAATATTATTTATAAAATACCTTGTGAATGCGATCAGTGTTATTTCGGAGAAACATCAAGGTCATTTATTGTTAGAATAAGTGAATATCAATATAATATTAAAAGTAAAGAATTTGATAGATCTAAAATATGTAAACACGCATGGAAAAATAAACATAGGGTTCAATGGAATAATTCACCTAAAAGAAACAGATGGTAGAAAGAGAAAAATCAGAGAAGCGGCTCTAATTGTGCTAAATGAGACCATTTATGTTGCAAATTTCTCGACAGAATTCAGTAGGATCTGGTCCATATTAAAAGAGGAAGTTAATAAAAGGAAAATACCAGTATTAGTAACAAACACATACAATTAGAATTTGGTGATTATTGAAAGTAAACTAATTGTAAGACTACTAACTAACAGAAGAATTTTACTGTCATTATTTTATGTGTTTGTCTTTTTAAAGACGAATTACATGTTATGATTTTTCTGACGGATATTCTTAAGTTAAAGTGAATTTCATGTAATTAACAATAAAGTCGTTCTAAGAACGCAACTCAGCAATATTGGCAATAACTTGTCTACTTTAAAATGTGTTAAATGTTAAAATTGTCAATATAAATGTGTCAGATAAAATTAAATTATTAAAAGAATTTTTCACCAAGTAACAAAAAAACAAAATTAATCTACTTTAAAATGCCACAAGAGAATAGATTCAGAACAATAGGGAATATCGATGTTATCCGTTCTTCTATGTTTGTGGTACAATCTCTCCTTTATGTATTTGTTAAATAACAATGTGATTATTATTAATAACCTACTTAATCTCTAAAAGAATCTGTTGATATTACTGACCAAAATCAGCTATTAATTTTTGTTAGATGCATCAATGAAGATTTTTGTGTTACTGGAGAGCTTCTAAAACTGCACTACATGAAGACGGGACCAAAGGTATAAAAATTTTTTAAACAGTTAGTGATGCTGTGAAAAATATAACCGGTTTTCAAAAGTGCTCTTGCGTTTGCACCGACGAAGCAAAAGCAATGACAGGACGCATAACGGGATTGGGTGGACTTTTGCAGGAAAATGGTATTAACTGTGTGATGTTTTATTGTATTATCCATTAAAAGGATCTCTTCGGAAAAATAATTAAAATCAACGATACTGTGAAAACTTTAGTGCAGATAGTAAATAGCTTTGGAGGAGAAAACACAGCACAGCGACACCGAAAAATTTATCTTTTTCTTGGAGAAATTAAATACTGAATATAAGAACGTCCCCTACATGCAAAGATACGCTGATTGAGTGCAGGTAAATGCCTTAGAAGATTTCTTTCTTTAAGCAAAGATATCTTACAGTTTTTTCAAAAGCAATTGTTATTAACAAGGACGTAATTATAACAAAGTTTAAAACAAAACATTTCTTCATGAGCTGGCGTTTCTAACAGATATTACCTCTCACTTAAACACATTAAACCTACAACTTCAGGGGAAAAATGAAGACAGTATCACAGTTGGTTGTCAAATAGAGACATTTCGCAAAAAACGTGATCTTATTAAAAAGTGTATGACAAAATGTATAATAAAAAGAGAATTCGATGAGTTTTCGTAATTTGATGCACTAGAACTCGATCTTGAGCTTTTTAACAATCCAATGGGAGTCAACATCCAGAACCAATCAGCAGAATACCAATTAGAGCTGTGCGAACTACAGTGCGATTCGTTTTCAATGTTTGATAGTACGTATATAGGTAAAAGTACATTTTCAGCTTTGAAGCATATTAAATCTAAAACACGTCATCGCATGGAAAACGATTCTCTAGAAGCGTGTATTAGACTCACTACGACTAGCATAGATATAGATGTGCAAAAGTTAGTAGAGGATAAGCCCTTGCCTCAAATATCCCATTAATTTTTTATTTTATGTTAAATTTTAAACATAAAATTTAAATTGTAAACCATAATAAAATATTTGTATATAATATTTCATTTGTATATCATTTTTTAAAATAAACTTTTTTTGAACGAGTCGAGTTCTCTGGCCCTTCATAATAATTTCAAATTTAATACGGTCCGCAATGTCTAAAAGGTTGGACCACACTGATCTAGTGGATGTATGAACAAACCATTAATTTTGGGATTTGTCTAGGTTTTGTTAAGCGCACTAAATTGCTGCATGACTTAAGATAAATTAAAAGAAATGCTGCTGGCTAAATGGGCAGAGCTCCCAAAAACCAAAAACCAAAATAATAAAAATCTTGTGGATCCATTTTTAGGAGTTGTGTAGGTATTCCTTTAGAACCAGAAGCAGAACATTTTTTTTTAACAAGATTATTGCTTTTTTAACATTTTCCTAATTTATCGTAATCTTCTTCTTCTTCATGTACCATGTCCTTTCAGAACGTTGGTTACCATCATAGCTATTTTAATTTTATCCACTGCCACCCTAAATAGCATGTTTGTATCTACACCACACCAATCTCGCAAGTTCTTCAACCATGAGGTTCTTCTTCGTCCTGGACTGCGTTTGCCTGCTATTTTTCCTTGCATGATATTTTGTAGCAATCTATATTTGGAACCTCTCATTACATGTCCGAAATATTCCAGCTTTCTCTGCTTGATCCTTTTTATGATCTCAGTAATCTTGCTGAGACGTTCTAGTAATGTGGAGTTACGAATCTTCTCCAGCCAGGAAACTTTTAAAATTCTTCTATAGCACCACATTTCGAAAGCCTCAAGGCGATTTAGATCGATTTTATTCACAGTCCAGGACTCGACAGCATAAAGTAAGACCGAGAACACGTAGCAGCGAAGTAGGCGGATCCTTAATGCCAATTTGAGGTCTCTGTTACATAACACTTTGGACATCCTTCTAAAAGCAGCTCTAGCCTGTTCTATTCTGGATCTAATTTCGCCGTGATTTTCTGCATTACAATTTAATTGCTGTCCAAGGTAGACGATTTTATCAACTTACTCAAGTTTGGTATTATTTACATATATAGACGGTTTTATATTCTGTTGTTTACTTATTACGAGTATTTTGGTTTTCCTTATGTTAAGATCCAGACCTGCCTCCCTACAACTCTCAACGACACTATCAAATAGTGTTTGCAGATCTTCTTGACTAGAAGCTAGGAGTACTGTATCGTCCGCATATCGCAAATTATTGATGACTTCGCCGTTCACAAGTATTCCTTCTTGTTTTTCAGGAAGTGCTTTTCTGAAAATTCTTTCGGAGTAAACGTTAAAAAGCAGGGACGACAAGAGGCATCCCTGCCGTACTCCTCTTTTAATATTGAGAGCTTGTGATTCCACACCATCTACGAAAACTGATGTTGTTTGATTCCAATATAAATTTGCAATTATTCGAACATCCCTGCCGTCCAAGCCAATGTCTTTTAGAGCTTCGATCAATATAGAGTGCTTAACACGATCAAATGCCTTTTGAAAGTCAATAAAACAACAGTATATGTCTACAGATATATCACGACATCTTTGAGCAAGTACGTTCATTCCAAACAGTGCCTCTCTCGTTCCAAATCCGTTACGGAAACCAAACTGAGTGTCATCCAGGTATTCCTCACATTTATTCTAGATACGACCATGTATTACCTTCAGAAAAATTTTCAATAAGTGGTTTAAACAAACTGATGGTTCTATAATCAGCACAGGTTTTTGCTGTTGTCTTCTTAGGTAGAGCTATAAACAGTTAGTTAGACCAACCATTAGGTAGTTGTCCGCTGGTATAAATGGTATTGAAAAACGAAGTTATAGCCTCTAAAACATTGCTATCCTTTAAAAGCTTATATATTTTAGTTGGAATTTCATCAGGACCAGTCGCTCTGCCATCTTTTGATGATTGTATGCCCTTTATAACCTCACAGCGTGTTATTAGGGTCCGTCGTAGTTAGTAATATCGGGAGGTGAACTACTCCTATCGTCTTCGAATAGGTTCGTGACGTAATTTTCCCATTCTTTAAGTTTGTCCTCTACTTCGAATATTTACTTTTACCATTTTCGTCCTGTAGCAATGCATTTTGTTTCTTATTGAAGATACCAGCCGCTTCTTTTACTTTTTTTATACATGTTAAACGTGTCGTATCTTTTTTCGAGTTCTTCAATGTCATGACACTGTTTGGCTAGATGTTGACTCTTTGCTTCTCGTATTTTACGTCGAATTTCTTTTTGTATGCTATTGAAAGTGTTTCGTTGGTTTTTGCTGTTGTTCCATCAAATCCAGTAGATCATCTGTCATCCAAACCTGCTTTTTTGGCTTTGACCTGAATTGTAAATTTCTCACACAGATTTCTTTTACTTATCGTAATCGGCTCTCCCAAAACCTGGAATTTATTTCCTGATGAAATACTCTATTCTCATATTTTTTTCTTCCTAAATAGGGGCTTGCAATATTTATCCCATTTCGATGCTATTGTGAGATTTATCGCCACTTTGTCCCTTTTGTTTATTCCCATATTTTATTTAAATCTTTAAAATTCTCCAAATTTTTAGAACATAATTAAATTTTAGAAATTAAACTTACATGCTCTATACCAGGGGTCGGCAATTAATTTTATGTGGGGTCAGGATACTAGAAAAAAAATTTGAACAAGGTCCAGAAAAAAAACAAATGAAAACATTTAATAACAATATGTTTATTATTTTGGTATATTCTTAAAATTAATGCAAAAAATTGCACCGACGGTCTTGAGCTAGTTGTTTGTGATCTGGTTCTCTGGTCGAAAAGTGTATTTTCTAGGTGGGCGTCCGTTAATCGGGAGCGATATTTGTTTTTTAAAAAATTTATTTTTAAGAAAGACGTTTTGCACGTATACGTTAGTGCCAATAGCATAGTGGCCAAATTGATTGCAAGTTGTCTGTAATATTCATTATTTTGCTGGCACATTAAATAATTCAATAATCAATAATTCAATAATAATTCAATAATCTCTATTTAAAGTAATACTTTTTCTCACATTAAATAGCTTAGCAGCCACATATGTCCATTCTGCCACTACGTCAACTTCAAATGGTGATTTTAGAAATGAAGATAGTTTGCTTACCTGTGCAAAGTCCTGTAACGTTGAAGCAAATTCGTTCCTTAGATCGCCCAGAAATTTTACGAACACTGCATTGTCTTCTTCGGCGTACTCCTTATTTTTATTATGTTTAAGAATAGTTGGAAAATGAATGAATTCTAGTTGTGCAATTGTCTTTAAAGCTATCCAGCTTCAAATTCAAATATTTTAAAATATCTTTTAGAATAACTACAACCAACATGTTGCGCCTGTTTTTTATATACTCAAAATGTATCCTGGCTCCTTGCGTTTCTATATTTTGTAAAAAGGAGATCACATATTCTTTTATTAGCCAGAAACGTTCAATAACTTGACCTTTACTTAACCAATGAGCATTATTGTGTTGTAGTAAGTCAGAATATGCTGAATCACATTCAGAAAGAAACTCCTTGTCAGAGTTTCTGTGCTGAAGAGCTTCCTTGTCGGAAATGTCGGTGCCGGAGAGCAGAGTGAGATCTCATAAAATTAATTACCTTTATTAAACTGTTCATGACATCTTTAAGTCTAGCACTAAGTTTTCCGCAAAAGGCGGACTGGTGTATTATGCACTAATATGGTATTAAATTTGAATTTTTATCCCTGATCCTTTTTACTACACCTTGCTTTGCCAATCATTCCTGGGGCTCCATCGGTAGAAAACTAAATCATTTTATTATAACTAATGTTAGATTTAAAAATTAATTCATCAATAACCTTAAATAAATCTTCTCCTGAAGTGTTACCTTTCAGCGACAATATTGCTAGCAACTCTTCCCTAAAAATCTGACACTCAGTATCAAGAAATCTTGCAAAAACATACATTTGTTCATCACCAACAATGCCACATGATTCGTCAAGTGCTATGGAGTAGCAAGGTGCCTTTTGCAAAAGATTAAGAAGGAGTTTTTAATATCCGCAACTAAAATTTCCGTTCTTCGTGTAGTACTTCTGTTTGTACAGAATAGATGTACAACATCTGTTTTTTCTTTAAAAAGTGAGTTAGCTACTGCCAGCATACATTCGTTCACTATCTCAGAATCAGAAAATGGTTTTTGGTATCCAGCCCACACATAACGCTGTCTATGTGGATTTTTCTTGGTCGCTCATGCAGCGAACTAGTATTTTTGTGCTTTTCTGGTAAAATTAAGATATATCCAAGTTTTTCTTTACGCGCCTGACTTCCAAGAGGAAAATTTTTGTGGAACTGCTGATGAGTTGTTTCGTAATGACCCTTCAAATTTCAACTTTTAACTAAGGCAACAGTTTTATTGCAGATAAGGCACATAAGAACCGCTTGCGGCCTATCAGGCAGTGTAAAACAGTATTGTTCAGTCCATTCTGCCAGAAACTTGCTATTTTGTCCACTGTCCACTGTTATCCTTTTCGGATCCATATTAACGTAGGTACAAAAAGATATTTTATAAAACGAACAATAACGCGAGTAATCCCAAAACAAATTAAGGGTAATGCGCTACGTGCATGTCACTGACCAACTTATAGTGAGCGCCTGTCAGCCAGTGGGCAGCAGCGTTGCCAGGCTCATACATTATATTTCCCTAAATTGTGTTTTAAAAGTTGCCAGATTTTAAACAGAATTCCCCAGATTTATATATATTTTAGATATTGTAAACATACAATATTATTCTAAAACAATATTTTATCACTTAGGTATACCTAATTGTTATTATGACTTTCTATTTGAAAATTAACAGCAGTTTTATTTTGAACTTGATTGACTGAGCAATCGATATTCCGCAGTTCGGTCCGCAGTTCAACCTTTCGCGTCGGTTGGACCGCGTCCGCTGTTGCCGACTGTTGCTCTATACACACAAATTTGTCGCAGATACTGTTTAATGTTTACAAATTTTTATGTTTTTTTACCAAAACCAGTATTATGTTTAATTATCCTCCCCAGATTTGCTACTTCTTATTAGATTTTATTGCACCCCTTAACTCTTTTCTCAGGCTACACCTCTGAATAAAATGCATTATGTAGTTAAATATTCTGTATATTTTCTAATGCTTTGAACAACTTCAAAGTACCATTAAGTTTATGTTAACTTTTAATCTAACTTTAAGAAAGATAATTTTTAAAATTTAATTTAAACAAGGGTGAAATTAAGCTCAGACTCTTCAAAAGTTATTTGATTAATTCATTATAAAGGATCCCACTTAGCAAGTGTTTAAAAAAGAACTTGATAATTTTTTCGTACTAGGTATTTCTTTTTTTAATGATGTGTTCTTATTTTGAAGGAAAAATTTTCAATTCAGAAATATTTTGAAATAAAATTAATTCAAGAGTTTTGTTAAGGTAACATTCACAAGGAATTTAATTATTATTACTAATTCGCTTGAAAAACGACTTTAGTTGGTTCAAAAAGACTAGTGCCTTTTTAAAAACCAAGAGATTGTTTTAAAAATAAACTACTTACTATCCACGGCGGTATGATTCGGCGATGTATTAGAGAAACACCACAGTCCATGATTAAAGGCGTTTCTCCTAGGCAGCGAGCATGTCGTTATAATTGATCACAATAATGCCAATAATTTTCAGTCAAGTTCAATCTTGTGTTGTGAATACACGTAGATAAATAAATGTGTAGTGAAATACGAATACAGTAGTAATAATATTGTGGATTACTTGTTAATATTATACCTTGACAAAAATACTTTAAAATGAGTGAAAGCGACAGTGATCACACCAATATTAATTTACCTAATCAGAACAATAAAGGAATAAAAAGCAACCTTTTACTCTAATTGCCTCCAAAAACACGGAAAACTTTTAATAGAAATCTGTAGTCTTATTATTAACGTTGGTTATAGGAAAGTGAATCAGTTTCTTAATTTATACAAACTTAAAAATTGGTGTTTTATTAAGTGTACTTTAGGAAATCAATAGTAAAGGTATATAGTTTAATGTGCGTTTATTGTCTTTAGTGGATTTTTGGCGTTAAAAAGATTTACTATCAGTGTTCAATACTGGATCTACATATAAACGTTTGTTCCTAAAATGGAGAGGGTGTCCATTTAAGGGTACATACGTTTTTATTTGAAATTACTGGTAAATACATAAAAACAAAAATGCTATCTTCTGCTATAAAGAGGAAGGCTATATGTAGTAATGATTAAAGGCAGTCTAAACAACAAGCAGGTATGTAAAGTTTATAATATATTTTATTATTAATAATTACCCGTAGAAAAAGAAAATTTACAGTGCTTAAAATGTCCAAGATTGGTTCCGTTACCCTATATAGAAATGAAATAATAAAATAAGCTAGAGTCAAAAAAAAACGAAAACATCAATTGGTAGGGAAAGTTGATAAATTTCTGCTGTTATAATAGAAAGTTTTCATTGAAAACAATTTTTTGTTTTTTTTTTATTTACAAACTCGCATCAGCCTGTAAGACTATTAGCGAAAAAAGAAAAAGTATTCACAATAATTGAAGAGCGTAACAATTAAATTTTGTATAAATAGTTTATTGCTTTTAGATATTAAATAATTATTTTGGCACCACAGTTTAAGAATAGTTCTCTCAAATTCTCCTGGATTTCGAATTTACATCTTTCTGCACTGTATAACGGACACTCCACTAGAAGATGACTTACTGTTAGCGGGTCTCCCAAGCATAACACTCCGGTTGGGGATCCCTTGTCATCAGATGTCCATGCGTAAGGCGACTATAATCAAGCCGCAGTCGGGTGATGATAAACTAAGAAAACCGTTGTTGGAACTATCAGACCATGGTTGAAATATTGGTTTTATATCAAGTAATATTACTCGTTTTTGTGCCGTCTGTTTATTTCATATGTTAATTATTTTGCTGTGATTTTGCCGTGATTTCAATATGAGATGGCACCCACAGGAAAGCAATGTTTATGTGATTTAGGTTTTGCAATTCTTGTCTAGTGAGTTTGACCACGGGATGGAAAGAATAGATTTTTGAGATGATTTCTGGAGAACTTAGTGAGTCAGTAATTATTAAAAAATTAGTTTCAGGACATTTTGTAACGTGACATATGACTTTATATTTTACATAGAGTTCTCCTGTTAAAATAGTAGTAGTCCCCGCTAGTTTATATTTCTTTATTTCAACCTTTGTTACAAAGCCAGATGCTAGACAAAGGTTCTTGTTGTTCATATACAGCATGTCCTTGTCTATTTTTTAGCTTATAAATATTTCTGCTTTTTGTCTTCAACTTTGGTTTTAGAACTTTAAGGTTTTTATTTTGTTCTATGGTATTAGTTGTTCCTTTAGTGTTAAAATCCCTAATGTCTTTTCTAATAGCTTTTGAAATGGTTTTAACTAAATTCCTTAGCTCTGCGATGTTCACTGTGTGCCTATTTTTCATTTCCCTTCTTTTTTGCATTAGATTCCTTGTACCTTCTGTAAGTTTTTCATTTTTCCTCGTTTGCTTAACAATTTTTCTGTGCTTATTCTGTGCAATTATTCTGACTTAGAGCGTCCACCAACCTTTCGTTAAGTTGTTCAATATCGGTTTCATCTTGCACGTCATTCTGAAGGTTTCTATCTATTTCTTCCTTTAGAGAACAAGCCGTTAGTGAAATATCTTAATGTTTTCTCTAACGGTTGTGGAGCGCAAAATAAAAACCACCCTGTGTTAAGGTTTTTTTTCCGCTTTGATTTTGCTCGAAAAATTTTAGACCATTCACCTTTTTTTTGTATTAGGGTCATTCCTTCCTAACCTCTGATAGGGATTTTACGGTGATTAAAAACTAAATTAGAAAAGTAGACCATACGCCATAGAAGAATATGGACAGCTGATAAAAACTTCATGTAAAAATAAATCATGCCAAATATGGTATTGGGCAATGCTGAAGACGTAATTGATTACAAAAGTTGGTGGCCAGAGTACTACAAAAAAAACCATGTTATCCACGAAATTTAGTGGCAAAAATATTCCAAGAAATTAGAAGGTTTAACTAAAAACAAGCCAATTTACGCATTTCACCACTTCTACGAAAAATTAAACTTGTTTTTAGCATACCCTTTTATTAACGGATTAACCAATCAAACCTTCAACTTCAGTTTGAGCCTATAAGGACCTAATTTTTAATATTTTTTTCAAAAAATATTGTAATAAAAAATTCAAGATACAAGTTATAAACGGAATTAGGTCAGTTTTTATTATGTAGAAAACTTCGTGTTTTCCTCACACAGTTTTTTCTTGTTTTCCGAAAGTTTGAGTTTTGTGACTGTTTATGGCTATATAGACGTAATTCTCAAAAATCAATTTTGTTTCATTTTCAAGGTCTTTTCTGATATCAAATTATCAATTTAAACAATCAATTTTAATAAGAGGCAAACACAGAATAAAAACAATTCGTATCTCTAAATGAAGGAAGAATAAGATTTGTTGTTATTTACATAACCTCTACTAATGGTTTGAGAAACTATAAGGTAAAAATAAAACATTGCGGTGAAGCTATATTTATGTACACTTTCGGTCAGTTTTGATCGATGTTTGACTGATACCAATGTTTTCATAAAACATAAAACTTATAAAAACATAGTTAATCTATCACCCATAGTTATTCTATACACACTATTACCACAGTACCTAATACCTATCCACAGCGGCTGTTCCGCTTTTAATCCCAATTTAAATTTATGTTTGTGTTTAGTATGTAGCATAAATTTAATTTTTCTATTTGCAGCCGTTGGATTTTTGCGGGTTAAAAGCGTAAGTGATATACGCTCTTATTCGGTGGAAAACCTTGGGAATATTTTTCATGCGGATGTAAAAGCAGGAATAAATAATTTGTGTAATGTATAAATTGATAAATTAGGTAAATAAAATCATTATTTTATTATACATTTTACAGCAGAATTTTTATTATTAATACAACCTGGAATAACCCAAGCTGTTCTTAGTTACTAATACAAGTTTCCTATTATTACATCTATTTCTTGTGTGATATTTTTATTTAATTATCGTATGGGATTTCGACACATTGAAAAATGTGAATTGTATCGAAACGTGTATTATGTACACGTTTGTAATTGATGAGTGTGTTTAAAAGGTCTTATTTTATTTTTGAAATGTATTTATTTTTAATTTTTTTACACTTATAGTGTAAGATTACTTCGTAGGAAATTCAAAATATCTTGTTCAAAAAGTGCATATTTTCCTTGAAATAAAATTCTAAAAATTAAGATTCCAATCAAAAAGCCGCAATTATTCACTTTAACTAAATAAAACATATATAATATATAATAATCACAGAAGAAAAAACATACACAGAAGAAATCGTTGGAGATTATCAATGCGGATTTAGACCGGGCCGCTCTACAATTGACCACATATTCACAATAAAACAGATAATGGAAAAATGCTGGGAGTTTGTTCGTGAGCTTCATCAGATGTTCATAGATTTTAAACAAGCATTTGATAGAGTATGTAGGGACAGACTGTGGACAGCGATGCAGGAACTTGGCTTTCCAAAAAAACTAGTCCGGTTGATACGGATGTGTATGGAACGGTTACGATCTAAGGTGAGAGTTGGACAACAATACTCGGAGACATTTGAAATAAACAATGGACTAAAACAGGGAGATGCACTTTCACCACAACTCTTCAACTTAGCTCTGGAGCACATAATCAGAAGTGCAAGAATCGAAAAACCGAATACAGTATTTCATCGAGAAGGACCAAACTTACTACTGCATTTGCAGACGATATAGATCTAATAGGAAACACGCGATTAAGGATGAAGGAGACTTTCGTAAGGTTTGAGAAGGAAGCAGAGAAGATGGGGCTCCAAATCAACGAAAACAAGACGAAATATATGTATATGAGCCGCAATAACCAAAGCAGAGACAGAATCGGTCAGAACTTTACCATCGATGACTTTAACTTTGAGCGCGTTAGAGAATTCAAGTATCTTGGAACAACAATAGCTGAAGACAATAACGGATCACAAGAAATAAACAACAGGATTTCAGGCCGGCAACAGATGTATTTTTGCCCTCCAATACCTTATAAAATCAAAACAACTAACACGACGTACAAAGATACAGGTCTATAAAACAATCATACGACCCGTTGTGATGTATGGAAGCGAAACGTGGACGATAACAAAGGCAAATGAAGAGAAACTACGTGTTTGGGAAAGAAAAATCCTAAGGAAGATCTTTGGTCCGGTGCTTGATGAAGCATCAGGACAATATAAGATAAGAACTATAAGAGCTTGAAGAACTTTACCCAGACGCCAACATCATAAAAGAATAAAGTCCAGAAGACTCCAATGGGCAGGACACCTCAGAAGACATTCTGACGAACGAACAGTAAGACTGGTGTGGGAGGCAGTCCCAACTGGAAGGAGACCACGCGGACGCCTCGTCTCCGGTGGCGAGATAATATAGCAGGAGACTAAGCACTATGGGCGTGGAGAATTGGATGGAGGTTGCTCAAGACAGAAAACAGTGGAGGCATGTTGTCGAGTCGGCTTAAACCCACGAAGGGTTGTAACGCCACGGAGTAGTAGTAGAGTAATATATAATAATAATCGAAACAGGCATATTTCCTCTTCACAAAAACATTTTTTAGAAAAAGTTCAGTACAAAAGGCCGTATTTATTTCGCTAGTTGGCATCATTAAAAAGATGTTAGGTCAGAGAACGGTTGTGGCGTTTACCGATTGTGGCTGTACATTGAAACGCCAGTGTGCTTGTCACACAGTGAAAAAGAAGAAGATTGTCGTGTCAATTTATTGTCAAGTCAAGGTAAAGTCGAATGACAAATACTTTTCACCATGATTCTATGACTATAAGATAAGATATTGCGCATGTTTTTGTGACGTCATTGGAGACTTGCACGTTCGAAATGTCAGTTTTTGTATATATCAATAAATAATTTTTAATAAATAGTTTGGAGATATCCTTATGTGTACGATTATTGTAATTATTAAAACTCTTAACTTATTTCGTCTAGTAATTTCATCACAGAATCTATATAAATCTGATTTAACTTTAACAAGAATTCAAATTCTAGTCTCCAATGACGGCATGCGCGAACCCGACCGATTTTGAGCTACGGGAAGATCCTATCTTGTTATTCATAGTATCATGCTTTTCACTATAGGTGACTCGTGTTCTTGGTTGATTCCTTGATTCGATTTTGGGATTAGGATTTTAAGAATTTACGTTATTGTTAACAATATACACAAAAAAATGTAAATAATATGGACGAGAAAAGTTTGGTGAAGTCCTTGAATGCAGGCTCAAGAAAAAAAAGCGTAAAGATCGTTGGGAATACCGTAAAAATAAGTTACGTTTATCATAGTTCAGTTTCGTCTTCTAGGATTTTAAATACACAAATTAACTTTGTTTTCTATCTTTTTAGGATCTACGATGATAAACATCCATTGTGCATTAATTATACATGTCCGTGTAATAACAAGATTCTCACAAGAATATGCAAAGGTAGATCAAGATGTTTATCTGTCTAGACTGTTAGCACCATGCGAGCCACAAAATCGTGGAAAATCTAGTCCGAGGCCAAAAAATGGGCAACAATGTGCAAACAACTGTTTCAAAAAACATTTTCAATTGATGAAAAAAGGCTTCGAAACTTAAATGTGACTCTAAGTCAAGGAGAAAACGCCTAAAGAGAACTGTGGTGGGGATAGGCAATCAGCTAAGTCGAGAGATAAAAAAGAAAGCTTAGGAGAATTTCTAAGAAAGTTACCTGCCCAAGAAAGCCACTACAACAGATTAAAAAGCAAAAGTATTTATCTGTCATCTGAATTAAATGCTGGTAAACTACTTAGATTCTATAACCTTTCTGTATGTAGCAATCTAAGAGTTTCCTGCACAATGTTCTGCAATATGTTTTTAAATGAATTTAACATTGGTTTCAAGGCCCCAGCTACTGACGACTGCAGTGTGTGCATATTGTGGTCTAATAAAATTAAAAATGAAACTGATAGCTTAAAGAAGCAAACTTTAATTGTTGAAAAAAAGAGTTCACAAACTAGGAATCGAAAAAGACATTAGGAAAAAACCCATTATTACACACAAGACAGACTACATATAAATTACAAAGAAACATGGAAAATGTTCATGATATGGGTACTGATTGGTCACTGCAAGATATTAAAAAATTGGAGCTAAATTACAAAAAGCTTGCACAAATTCAATCTGCCAAGAGAATCAAAATTAGAAAAATTAAAGGTGCAGGTGGTCGTTTTTAAACATGTAAAAGTATGTGCATTTGAAAACTATTGCTTTGAATGAGGAGGAGAAAAATTTGAATCACTATTGAAGCGTGGTAAACGACATCTAAGGGAACTGCAAGATCAACCACTCGGTAAGGGTCTTAATGGGAATAAAAAAAGATGTCGCATCATTATTAGTTAAACAATTTGGTGAAGATTGGAGCTTGATTAAAGATTTACAATGGTATAAAAATATTCTTCTGAGTAAGCACAATACCGTCAATGAGGAAAATAATGATAAAGACAGTGAATGTGTTTGCATTGAACCAGACATTGGGGACATTAGAATATAAGGATGATTTTTTAAATAATAAATTTTAAAAGTATTTCTAAGGTCTACTCAAAATGCCTTATTTTTAGAAGTGGCAAATCCAAAAGCCATATTTCTAACATTGACTAAGCAAAAGGTCGTATTTCTGAGTTTACTGGTCAAAAATTCATATTTCTAAAATGAAACTCATCTCAAACTCTACTTACATCATATTGTATTTTAACCTTCACATTAATGTATATATAAATATATCATAAAAAGAAAATTATGTGAACAGGCAGTTTTTTAAAGTTATTGTAAAGTTTATTTATGGAGAAAATACGACCTTTTGAACAGACGCTCCTCAATTTACTGTCGACTTAAATGAAATGATCGCTAAATTAAAACCTTTTAATAGTTAGGTTTTAAAACTTCAGTGATATAAAACAATGAAAAATGGACTGTGGGTAAAATTTTTGATATTTACTGCATATAAGCGACTTTACTTAATCCGATTTTTAAGTTACAAATTAAATCCACTCAGTTGAATACTAATCACATTTCAAAAAGCTCGTCCGGTGGTTAGCGAACAAAAAGGCAGGGTCTGCCTTATGAATATAATTTGGAAACTAATCATATGGGTTCAAAAGAACTTAGAAAATTTTACTTATACAAATACAATGTCACAACCAACGTCTAAAAACCAATCATCTTCCACCAACATTCACCTAGACGTAGATAATACTGATAACTTTATTTAATTATTTAATATGAATAACACAGCTACCTGTAACGCATCGTATGCAAGCACTATCTCCCAAAATATCTGCAAATATTAAAACAAGGATCAAGCAATTATCTTCAGCTCCATTAAGCGTGCAAGAATCCAGGATTATCTACTCCAATTGGGACCTCTGGTAAAACCAAAAAATATTATTTCCTGTAGCAGAATTTCTCATAACAGAATATGTAGGGGAGGCCTGGGAGACTTTGAACACAAGTAGAGAATGAACTCGTTTAAATTTTCCATGAAAAATATAATTAGCTACTTCACTGAACCGCTAAAAGAATCGTTGTAAATAAGGTTTTGTGTATCGGTTGGTTCTCTCCATGGAGAGGCAATATTTTAAATATAAGCTTCAGAGACAAAATTCCTAACACCGAAATACGTCGAAGAACTAAAGTAACCGACATCATGGCAAAAATAGCGATATTGAGATGGCAATTGGTAGCACATGTAGCAAGACAAGACACAAACGAATGGTCTCGTAAAGTGACATTCTGAAAACCTCGAGAACAAATGAAGTGATTTGAAGTGAAACAAATGAAGATTGACCATAAGCAAATGAAAACTGAGATGACTACTAAGTTTTTAGGAAGGGTAAAACAGCTGCTTTGTTCACACCTTAACAGTAAAAATTTAGTTTAAGGCACTAAACACCTACGCATGTTTCGCGCGTAGCTACTCATAAAATAAAAATTCTTCATCGAAAAGTACGAACACACCACACAAAGGCACAAAAAACACTATCCTCGAAGTGCAGTAGAAAAAACGACATTACCGCGGTATTTAGGATGACAGAGACTTATGGATATAAGTGAGCAACTAGAAAAACAAATTACTAATTTATGAACTTATTTTCAGCTGCAGGTTGAGGCACCTAATTTATATCACGCGATTTGTGCAGTAGATGATGCAACACCGATCAAACTGAGGAAACCAGCAATGCGCATAAGGCATAAGGCGCTCTAAGGCAAGACTATGCCGACAATAATCAGAAAAGGTATTTCCTGAAACAAAAGGTTTATTACTGGCCATTCACGGTCAGGTTATACTATCCAAAAATTACCTGAAATATATCGTCAAAGAGCCTTAGGTCCAAAATGACAAATGCAGATATGGATGTCAGGCTCAAGAAATCATCCAACATCTTACCAGTGGCTGCCAGGCATTTGCTGCAACTTAATGTAAGGAACGGCACGACTAAGTAAGAAAAGATTCTTTATCAAGAGACAGCCATCAAACTGGGATTTCTGTAAATAAAATATTTCCCATATTATCAATACCTTCCTTAGAGCCTACTTGATAATGACAACTAGATAGACTAATAGATCAAACAATGACACATAATAAATCAGATATCATACTAGTTGATAAACTAAAGATACAAACAACACTAATTGATGTAGCGATACCAAACAACAATATTCTTTGTGATAAACAGAACGAAAAGATCGCCAAGTACAGGGATCTGGAAATTCAAATACGAAGACAGTGGAGAATGCTCACTGGGCAGTACCCAGAGAATACCTATTATTCTCTCTACTACTGGAGTAATTCCGAAAATTCTGAATAAACAACTCTACAATATACTACTACAAGTACTACTTTCAACCTCCAGATATGTACGAACATTTTTGGGAGATACTCCAACATACTAAGTTAGCTAGGGCTCGATAACACGGAAAGAGTCCTACCAGAGCTTAGTCCTTTTAATACCGTAGGTATCTGGGATGAGTACATTTTCCCCTTAGAGAGAGTGTGAGCTGTATGGCTTAAATCTGGACAGTTTCGGATTTTAGCAACTCTATAAATATTTTGTACTTTTAATACGTTTAGTAGTATTTAATAGTAATTACGATCGTTAAATCCCAACAACTACCAATATGTGGTAGCAGTAGTTACATTAGTAAATTAAACAGAATTTCGGTCGTTAAGATCTAGATCTGTAGACGGATGCAGTCTTCATGAGACACGTGTTTTCTATATTATTTTTAAGTTAGCAACTTCTGTGGTACGAAACATTGTCCTAAATGACAAAATAATGTTTACCTTTGCTTATTGTTAAAAGTTTTGTAAACAGTTGCCTGTAGCAAAGCGTTAGAAACAAAAAACTCGATATTTATTTATACACTGTACCGGTAAATGTAGAAAAATCAATGATGTTCAGTTATATTCAGTTAGAAATAATTTAATATCACTCTGTTATTGTCACTGGTTGAAAAAAAAATCCCGATTTTTGTCGATTAAAAGAGAATTCAGAATTTACTGGGGAATGAAATGAAAATGTGCTTACTTTGAAAGTTCTGAACGAAAAGTTTATGGAATGTGATCGATTGGAATGTCTAGTGCTGGTTGGCTTTTAGAAAACCTTTGATTCGATTGAAAAAAAAAAAGTCGTAATAAAAGCTTTTGATTAAAAATGTAACTGACTAGAGGTATTTTCAATTAATAAACTATACACGTGTACAGAAAAATAATATCATGCTGCAAACAGTTGACATTAAATAAAAAAATAGAAATACCACTAGAGAAATATCACAAAATCAATGAGTGCAGGCTTTATTGTCGTAATTTTTATATGATACATTGTTTGTTTGGATTTATATGTAATGGTCTAGAATTATTTTTTTCCTATATTTCATCTTGAACTACGACAAACATTAAATGCAATGCAGTATCGGTCATAACTGTGAACTCCTTACTGATGGTGTTTCTCTATATTAATATCAATGCAATTGTTTGCCTGTATATAATATGGTCTGGCATATATTCGAATGGATAGATACTTATCTGACGAATGCACTTTGGAGAACGCAGTACGCCAAGTATAGCGTTTTATTTACCTTATTATTTAACTCTGAACTACTATCGTGGGGTCAAATTTGACCCCAAGACTTGAAATGTCGTGCACTACTGGTAGATATTTTGGCAAACAACCTTGTTATTTTATGTATTCTTTCAATTAAGTACGAAGTTTGGTATGCCGCTTAGTAGCAAACGATCAGTGGGATATTGCACAACTGCTGCTGAGTTCCGGTAGAATTTGACACCACCATTTTTTTTAACCTATTCTCTATCCTTCCATTGTTGGATATAGGTCTCCCCAGTTCTCTCCATCTTTCCCTATCTTGAGCTATTCTCTGCCATGTGGGACCTCCTTGTTTCCTGATGTCATCTTTCCACCTCATCTGTGGTCTGCTCTTGATCTCTTTGCATTGTATGGACGCCACTTTCCGATGGCATTGTTCCATTGTCCGTCTTGGAGACGTTCATTGTGTCCAGCCCATTTCCATTTTAGTTTTGCTGCTTGTTCTATCGCGTCTACTGTCTTTGTTCTGGTTCTGATCCACTGGTTACGTTTTCTATCTCTAAGTGATACACCCAACATTTGTCTCTCCATCGCTCTTTGTGCCTTCCTTATCCTATCCAAATTGGCCTGTGTAAATGTCCATGTCTGTGCTCCGTAGGTGAGCACCGGTATGATACAGGAGTTATATACCTTACTTCGTAAATATAGAGGGATTGTTTGATTTTTTAGAGCGTAAGAAAGTTTGCCGAACGCTGCCCATCCCATTCTTACTCGTCTCGATATTTCGGCTGTTTGATTTTCTCTATTAGCTCTGATTGCTTGTCCTAGATAGATATACTCATTTACCTGTTCTATTTTTTTGTTTTTATTTTTATTGCCTCTTGGTCTTCCGTGTTTGTCATTACTTTTGTTTTGTTGAAGTTAATTTTTTAGGCCTTTTGCAGTGATTTTTCATGAAGTTCATTCAGCATTAATTCCAGTTCTTGTCGTTCCGAGGAGATCAGGAGTATATCATCCGCATATCTAAGGTGATTTAGGTATTTTCCGTTAATACATATTACTCTGTTTTCCCAATCTGTTGATTTTATTATGTCTTCGAGGGTCAAGGTAAACAGTTTAGGTGAAATTATATCGCCTTGTCAGACTCCTCGTTTAACTTTTATATTATCCGTTATTAATTTGTCGTCCAGAATTACGGTCATGGTTGCGTTTTGGTAAATATCATGTATCAATTGTCGGTATCTTGAATCTATTCTACTATTGACCAGAGCTTCTTCAACCGCCCAGTGTTCAATGCTGTCGAAAGCCTTTTCGTAATCTACGAATGCTAAGTAAGTGCTAAGTCATTGGTTTTCTCAATTAAGATTTTAAGCGTATGTAGATGGTCGATTGTGCTGTATCCTTTTCTGAATGCGGCCTGTTCCACTGGTTGGTAGTTATCAAGTTTATAGGTTAGTCGGTTGTTTATTATTCTTGTGAAGGTTTTATATAGTTGCGACAAAAGGGAAATAGGACGGTAGTTGTTTAGGTCTGTTCGGTCTCCCTTCTTATGTATTAAGATTGTGTTGGCATTTTTCAATTGTTTGGGTATTTTACCTTCAAACAGACATTTGTTGAACAGTATTTTTAGCATTTTTTTTATCGTGTCTCCTCCTTCTTTTAGCAGTTCCGCCAGTATTTTGTCCTCACCGGCCGCTTTATTTCTTTTCATGTCGTTTATGGATTTTTCGATTTCATCTTTAGTTATTTCTGTTAATACCTCTGAGCCAACATTTTGTATTTTCCTCGTGAGATTCTGTTTAGATGATAGTGGTGGGTCATTTTTAGAACTGTATAGGTCTGTGTAATATCTTTCTGTAATTTTTACTATTTCTCCTAGATCTCTTTCTTCATTGTTCTCAGCTTTAAGCATGATTAGTTTTCTTTTTCCTATATTTGTCTTCATTGTTTTTAAACTTTTGTTCTTCTCTATGATTTTCTTAATGCGGTCTTCTTGGTATTTCTTTAAATCTTCCTTTATCTGTTTTCTTATGGTTTTATTCAGTTCGGTATACTCCACTGTATTTCTTTTGTTATCATTCAGTAGTTGTCGTCGTTTTTTTAGCATATCTTGTGATTTAGCGCTAATTTTTTGTTGTTTTCGCTTTTGTTTATTAGCAATCTTCAAGCCTGCTTCTAGTAGTTCTGTTGTTATTGTATCGTTTAATTCGTCTAGTTGCAGACCCTTTAGCTGTGATATGTCACTTCTTTTTTAGCTGGTTTATGTATTGTTCTTTGCGTTCTTTAAGAAGTTCTGTATCTATCTCTTTTTTAGATGGTTTAAATTTTTGTCTGTCTGTTGTGGAGTTAATTTGGATTTTGGCTCTAACAATTCTGTGATCACTTCCTACGGAAATCATGCTTATGACCGTAACGTCTTGTACTATGCACTTTTCTTTGGATAGGATGTAATCAATCTCATTTTTTGTTAAACCATTGGGCGCGACCCCGTCCATTTTCTCTGTGGTTTTTTATTGAAAAAGGTATTCATCGCATATAGACCGTTCGTTTCCATATAGTTCATTAATGTTTCTCCTCTTTCGTTTCGTGTTCCATATCCAAAGTTGCCGATTTTATTTTCTGATTCTTCTAGTTTTCTCCCTAATTTGGCATTGAAGTCGCCTATAATGATTGTGTAGGTGCTTTTGTATTTGTTCACTGTTTGTGTCAATGATTCGTAGAATATATCCACTTCTTCATCCGTATGTGATGATGTAGGGGCGTAAATTTGTATGATCTTTAAACTTATATTTTTATTTATGTCCATTATTAGAGCCGCAATCCTTTCTGAAATTCCAATATATTGTCTAATCTTATGGACATGCTGATTAGAAATAAGAAAACCGACACCAGCTAATGATTCTTCTTCAGTTCCTTTATAGTATAGTACATTCCCGGATTCCAACTTCATACAGGCTTCCCCTTTTCTTTTATCTCACTTAATCCTAATATATCCCATTTCATCTTTTTTACTTCTTCTTCCAGTTCGGCTAGCTTTTCGTCTCTCATCAGTGATCTGACATTATAAGTCGTAATATTCAGTTTCGTTGCTTGTTTTCGTTTTTTCTGGCAATCTTCTAAAACCCAGGGATTTTTAGCACCCTCTGCTCTTTTCTCGATCCTACCATTGCCTTGGAAGGTGACTTCGGAGCTGCTGGGGACTGAGGGCCAATTCTTACGTGTATCTGTCATAAGAGAGGGGGGTAGATTGGCCGTGAACTCACCACGCTGGCCAGACGGGTTGGTGAGTGTATTTCAGCCGCCCACTCTGGGAACAGACGCCTGTTTGCAGCCGCCCACTCTGGGTCAGACGCTGTTGTTGTCGCAGTATCATAGCCGCTTAACTCATAATGTGAGTAACGCCTGTGAGTATCTGGAATTAAACCTACAGAATTTTTACTTCCAATAGCCTTAATCCAGTAATGACATTACTGCTCCCTAATGTCATATCCTCAGTTGATCCGCGGGTACTTATTTGGCAATGCCTTATTCGTACCTGTCCTGCATATCTGCAGGAACTTTCCTATCAGCCATATGGACGTGCCGTGTCGAGGTTGAGGACATCCCCCACCCAGTCTGTCTTCCGTGAAGTACAGAAGAACCCCTACTCAGTTCAGAGCTCCTCCTCCACGAAAGCTATGACTGACACGGGAGACCACCATAGTAGTTACGATATTATTATTTAAGATAATACATTAAAATGGTTTTATTAATTAGCGGAAGTACGATGACAAATGATAATATTATTGACTTTCTCGAATCCTTGGAGGAGCCAAACTCGCGTACAGAACATTATTACACACCGTCCTGGTCTTCGTGGACCTGCCTTAAAAACAAAATTATCTAGTCCACTTAAATCTTGGTCCCTTCTTATAACTCCTGACACGTTCGCCTCTATTCTAGAGTACATAAATTAAAAAATTACCGAGATTATTGTGAATTATGGGGATAACTGTACATTTGTCGATCATCTAAACGAAGGTGAACTTAGGACCTTTTTGGGTCTTTTATATCTTTCAGGTATGCTTAAGACTCCAACGCTTCTTATTTTTTCTCACAGCAATAAGATTTTACAATCATGAAATAAGAGAGCAATGCTCTCATTCAAATCATGAAATCAATTTTATTTGGTAAATGCTTTTGTGTATACACTTGAAATCAATGAATGTTGAGGAACTAAAAAATCTTCGACTTACGTATGTAGATATAATGCGTAAAAATAAGAGAGGAATTCCTTCACAATTTTAACCAAATAAAAAATACGAAGTTGATAAGTGTTTATTTCATTTTTCACGAAACAATACAATCGTATCATGTATCATATGTTCCTAAAAAAATAAAAGTGTAATTATGTTGTCGTCCATACACCACGACAAATATCTCGACGAGGAAACTAAAAACCTGATATAATAGCTTTACAATTCGTCGAAAGGGGCGTTGATGCAAGAACTGGGAATCAGTCTTATAAATGAACATTTAGAAGTAAGATTTGCAATGCCAAATTTGTCTAGAGAATTGCGCGCGATAATTTCCAAAGCATTAGAAAATAAAATTATTCATCACGATCAAACTAGACCAGAAAGGCTAGTTGTAAGACGTAGATGCTACACCTGTCGCAGAGACAAGGATAACAAACATTCCACATTTTGCTCAGAATGTCATTACTTATGATTTTCTTTTGTATTAGATTAAATTATTACTATTATAAACTACTTTTCAAAAATGGACCGTTAATTTTAATTTAAAATATTTTTTTGTTATAATAATGAAATACGTTTTTGAAATTAAAATTTCTTTTAAATGTTCTCTCACTTTTAATATCGCATCTTAATTTTTTTGAAACAAAATTTAAGTTTACAAAAATTCTCTTTTTTCACATGAATCTATAAAGAATACAAAAATAATAATAAATATGTTTTTATATCTTGTTTAGGGGTTTTTAAATACGGGTCACCTATGACCTCGCGATAGTAGTTATGTGGGTGTAAATACAGAACTTGCGTTTCGCAGATGGCGCTACACGTCTATCCTGTATTCCAGAAAAAATTACTTACTTAATAAAAACTTAACAAAAAAACTTGAGGTAGAAAGTGCTAAATCTGGACTCAAAGTAAACTACATTAAAACCAAAATCACAATTACTGATCGCCAACAACAGTTTCCTCAAACCCAAACTATTGCAGGATGCGAGGTAGTCTTCACTATGATATATCTTAGAGATTTAGTTAATAATACAGTCACTTGTGAACCAAAAATTTAAAAACGCCTTCCACTACAAAGAGCAGCAATGACTAAACTAAATGGGGTCTGGCATGATCGTCACGTTACTATTACAAACAAAAAAAGCCTAGTTTTAATTCTGGTTTTCTCCATATTTTACTCTGTATGCGATACATGGACAATCAAATAATTAGATAGAGTACACATAGACGCTTGTGAAATATAGACATGGATACGATTGCTTCGAATTCCATGGACGACTTGCCGTACGAATATCTCGGTCTAGATGAAATTAAATCCAATTAGCGTCTTACTAGTACTTTTTACTTTTGAATATTATTATTCTTTCGTCATATCCATCGAAATGATCACAAAAATGAGCGGTTAGTGGTCAACGAAGATCTCCACAATCATGGACAGACATCACGAAAACGCTTCTTAACAAGCAGTATACTGAGCCATTACATGTAACAGATGACCGCGACCAGTAAATATTATTAATCAAACTATTCCGGCTGCTGAAGTCCAATGACGAATTACAAGATGTTAATCCTCTGCCAAGATGTTAATGATCATAATGATGATGTCTCGATACTTTGAACTGAATTATTAAATATAGTTCCCCTGCTATATAAATTAGTGTCTGGTACGAGTGTTTCCAGAAATCTGTTAATAAATTAACACCACCACGTCTCCCTGTCTTAACCCCTATGTCCTACGTATTTCAAATAAGATTGACGAGTCGTTCTAAATTTTTACTGCTTAGAGTATCTTGATCATTGTTACTTTTATCATACATACGAGTTTTTTTGAAATTCCTAATTCATTCTTATCGTTGTAAAGACTTCATCTTATGACCATGTCATATGCTGCTTTAAAATAAAAAAAGATGTTACATATCTATATTAAACTCTTACAGTCTTTAGAGAATTTGCCGTAGTGTGAAGATCTGGTTAATCGTTTGACGTCCACACTTGAAACCTGCCTCATATTTTTCTTGGTATGCTTCGGTTGAAAAGGCTTCAATCTCTTATGTAAAGAGTTTGACAATATCTTGTCTCGCTGTATTTACAATAGTTATTTCGCGGCAATTATTGCATTCTAGTTGGTCTCTATTTTTATAGTAACGGGCATATTAAGCTTAAGCTCTATTGTTTAAGCTCTATTTTAATAACTCTACTCGTTGATTGAATGATTATTCAATCTCTACTCGTTGATTATTCAATCAACGCTCTACTGCGTTGATTGAATATTTGGATTATTCAATCAACGCTCTACTGGGATGCTATTGTTACCTGGCGATTTATGGTTTTTTTATATTTTTAACAATATCGTTTACTTCTTTTACAAAAAGGGGTTTTACAAATTCCTCATTTTAATAGTCCAGTTTTATGTTGTTAGTAGTTACCATTCTTATCATTACGGAGGTTAATTCTCGGCTTAAATTATTTTCTAATAATGTTTATTTGGTGATAAAACTTTGTTATTTCTCCTTGACTTATATAACTTTCCAGCAGTTCTAATTATGTCATTTTCTGATTTCGGGTTCTTTTTTCGGTTTATGCCTTTCTCTTCCTCTTATTAAGCTTTTGTTCCTATTTATTGTTTTGCTCGTTCTTCGTTGTTGCATGGTTCTAAATGGCTCGTTGTCCTCATCTGTTATTTTTTTGCTTTATGATCGAACTAGTCGTTGTTCTTTTATATTCGGGAAATTTCCAATGTGCTATCGGCTGCTAAATTCAAAGCTTTCTTCCAGTTGTTCCACATTTCCGTACTTGACTGGCAGACTGTCAAGGTTTGTCCTAGAGTCTCAGATATAGGTAAACGGAACTGTTTCTCTTTGTTTTTATTTTATTTATCTAGTGCCTCTTTTGAATTTAAAAAATTTTTGTGATAACTGAATTCCTACCATGAAGTGGTCTAAGTCAATATTTGCACCTCCGTAACTTCTAGCGTCAATTAGGTTTGTAAACTGCCTTCTGATAATTATAACATGGTTAATTTGGTTTATTTTGTTTCCATTTGGTGATATTCAAGTTAGTTTATCGATATACTTTGAATAAAACATGTGCTTCCCACAATCATGGCTTTAGCAGCTGCCATAACCGATTATTTATAGCTTTAAAAGTAGTAACATGATTCTTTTTTTTTGGTACTAGGAAAAAGCTTCCGAACTCACGTCAATGTCGGTTGCAGCTATAACAGATATCGTGTTTTTTTAATGCATAATGCCGGTTTCTGTGCATCACATCTCTTGAATGGTCGCAATATCTATTTTATATTTTAGAAGTTAATATTGGGACAGCTTCAGTGCCGCTATCCTATACAATGGTCTTAAATTCCAAGTCACACAGGTTGCTGAGAAGATAGGTTTTACCAACTGGAAAATCCAGCCAAGGGATAGACAGAATAGCGCAGAAAGCTTGAGAAGGTTGAGGCTATTCAAATGCTGTAGAATCATGATTAAGGTGATCCCTTAAGGTGTTCTTTTTCTTTACAACTAAAGCTAATCTGGTCTTTTAGAATTTTTTTCTCCTCTTTAAACATTCGTGAAGAGTAGGGATGGTGAACAAATCGCTAGTGTTTCTTTGAACAAAATTTTATGTGTTGTGTGATTTTATGTTTTGCAAGAGTTGGTTTCACTGATTAAGACAACAGGTCTTATTGTTTTTAATAAAACGAGTATTGACACCACGTTTTTTTTATTCTGATATGTACTTAAGCACAACTACAGGCAATGCTATATATTCTTGAAATGGATAACAGTTTTCTTGTATCTTTAAGTAAACTTCGACTTTCTTATACCGTTTTCGTTTTTTACAATAAAAATTATCTTTGACTAACCTTTTTAATGTTTTATCATATGTTTGTCATATTTTTAATCCATCGCAGAAAACCCCGTTTTTTATTAACCAAAAAAAACCAAGAATTGTTTAGTTTATTAATGTTTGTATTTTGAGACCGATTTGCGAAGTGGAAATTAAAACGTCAATAAACTTACTTTAACCTTCAATTGTGGCTTATTTAAATTTAAATTATAATGACTTTAAAATGCCACAAGATAATAGCTTCAGAACAATATTAAAAAACCTTTATTAAAAACTTAATGTGATGTTAATAAATAGCAAATTGAGTAATATTTTAAGGGTTTTTACCCACACATTTAATGGTTTTTTAATGTATACCTTGTAAGTATTTGACCACATTTCTTTTTTAACCTAAGTCAAAATGTATTCCTTACGTTTGTATTCACCAAAGTAGTTATACTTATTCCAGGTAAACGCACTGATGATAGACTAGTAAGTTCAAAAATGTTTTGTTGTGATGTAGCCCGAAAGGGTTTTTTAATTATATACCTTTTATCAAGGACTTTTAACTAAAACTTTTGTGATTTATGGTATACAGCCAACTAGAGAAATGCCATTTTATTTGTGGATTTTTTAAATAAGTCAGGCAAAGGTACTTTAAACAAAAGAAGCAACATATTTAAACTTATAGCAATAGGTGAAAATAAAGGAAAATAAAAAAGAAGATAAATGAACAAAGGAAGCAAATTAAGTACATATGAAGAAAACAAGAGAAAAAAGGACAAAATTAAGATAAAATTCTATAGAGAAAAAAAGCTAAAAAAGCCTACCCAAGAATTTGTAGTTGCTATTCTCTTTGCTATAAAAAAAATATAGACGAAATGTAATATTATTTTTTTTAACAATTGTCTAATATAATCATTTTACTAAATAAATTATTTATCAGATCTAGCATCACTCTTCATTAACGAATAAGTGCGTACATCTATCGATTTTCCAGGAGCAATCCGACTTGAGTTTCTTGTCTAATTTCCGGTTTCCCGTAGAATCTGTCTACCTCGTCAAGTGATATAGGTACCTTCTTCCATCGTTTGATTCTATTGTTAATCTAATACCTCTTCTGAATTCTCTCTCCTTGCAAATCCTACTCGCTGCGCCACAACGTTCGCAGAATATGGTTTTTCATAATATCAAACATCACAGGGGTAATCCGCAATGACAAATACTGGGGAGTATTATGAGATGTAACAATTAGGCCACGTGCTGTTTTCGTATTGTCGTGGTAGAACAAAGACATTTTTAACGTCTCCTGTTTTAAACATACTGGTATTTCATTCTAATTGAAATATAAGAATTGGAAGTATAAAATATTCTCTAAAACCTTGGGAGTAAAATCATGATTTTTACGAGTATTTGATGTTGAAATTGTAACATAAAAATATTTTCAAAAAAGAAGAGTTATAGTGTCAGAAGGTAATTTAACATCTAAATGTAATGTCAGAAATAGTAATTAACGTAAATAAAGAAATAGTAATACACTAGAAAACGTAACTAGTTTCAACTGTTTGTGCTGTTACATAAGTTTAGTGAAATATAAAGATATTATATAACAATAAATCACTGAAAACATTTGTTTTTAAAACTTCCACAAAATATATTTTAATTCCTTATCATTATAGCTGTTTGGGAAGAGTGTATTTCTCAATAATAAAGATAGAATCTATGGAAATCAACAAAATAAAAAATACAAACATGATTCTGAATAACCAACTTGAGACAAACAGTTCTCACCTCCTCAACTTATTCAGTTAAAGGCTATAAAGTGTAAACACTTTTGAAAAATGGACCTTACCACAGAAAACAATATCAGACCTACATTTTAATTCGGCTTTAGAGAAGGTCACTCCACCACAACGGGATTGACAGAAGTCATCACACACATTACTCAAAGTCTACTGACTATTGGCCTGCAATTTCCATATTTAGACTTATCTATTCTTATGTCACCCAGCGTAAAATCGCGGTAAAGGTTCGATGTCATGTTTCAGTCTCATTTACTCCTACAGCAGGATTTTCATCAGGATCCGTCTTGGCACTACTACTCTACACTATATACAATAGCGACTACCGCAAACCTACGAAACACAAACATGCTCACTTTACTCTACGCAAATGACTCCGCTTTCGCAACAACATCTCGAGATGCAGATTTTCAATGTGGATTTGCTCAAAATTACCTTGATCAGGTCGTTAAATGGTGCGGGAGATGGAGTGTCACACCTAACATAAATCAAACTCGATTGATTCGCTTAAGATACCCAAATCTCAGCGAATTCACAGATCAAAGCGGATCAGGACTTGATCAGACAACTAAATAACCACATAAAGTACCTCAGTTTGATGTGGACAAAAACACTAAACTGGATGGATTATCTGGCTGCAACCCGTAACAGGGTGAGGAAAAGAGTCGATTTACTCAATGCCCTCTATGGTAAATTCGGATGGACACACTCACGTACACTTATACACACATACAAAACATTCATTAGGCCCGTAATTGAATGTAGACCAAATATATATGCAATGTTCAATCACGGCCTTACAGAACAACTGCTGGAATTGAAACAAGGAATCCTACGTAGAGTAAACTACAAACGCCCCGACTACCTCTCCGGCCTCATACATCAACTATCGAACATCAAGCCCATCAATAAGAGGCTCTCCTCTCTGAGTAGAAGTTATACAATCAAAACCATCCGTGGCCAAAATTTCAGAGCCCAAAATATCAATAAAACTACCTGCTCGTCCTTTGGCAATGTATTTATCAGATCTACCAAACGTAAACTCCCCTTTCTACCCACTAAATTGCTGACCTTAGCCAGCAACGAACTCCCTGATGAATAGATAATTATCTTGGGGGAAACTCCACTTTTTTACTGCCGCAACAGATAAATAGCTTACTTTGAGCTTTGTTAGGGTCAGAGAGGGATTGGTTTTCTGTGGTTTTTCGATCCCATTTCACAATTATACCCGTCTATAGTGAAGATACAGCCAAAGCTGCCCTCTTCGCAATTCACTTCACTTCATTTCATTCAATCATTTTTTCATTTACTTATTAAAATCATCCATAACGAATAACTATATATTTTTTAATAATTATTTCTGAAAAGAACCGTTTTAGCTCAAACTCTCTAGCTTCTGACCACCTTGGGTACTACCTACTATATCCACCGATGCGAACTACTAGTGAGACATAACCCAGCGACGCAATGCCGACATCCAAAACAAAACAAACCACGTCCTGAAGAGGTGTCACATCTAAAACAAGACAACAAAAACAATAAAAAAAAAGACAACCAACCGAAAGAACAACAAGACAACGATGCAAAAATAGATCACTTGAGAAAGGCGCTCTGCCGAAACAGCTGGGGTGATAAGGTATTGTAAATAATTTTGTGAAAGTGTTAAAAACAAAAGTTCTCACTGTTTTATTGTTATATGAAATGAATTTCCATTAAGTAACGGTCGAATCCATCACTCACTTTAATAAAGCTATTGAGTTTTAGTATATCTATATTATGAATAACAATTCACAGCATGTTGAAGTAGATAACAAAAGGCGATAAAATGATTAAATTTTTATAAAACAATGACCACTCCCACTCTATATGGGTCTGAAAGCTGGGTAACTCGCAAATAAAAAACTCTAAAATACAAACTTCTGAGGTATCTCAAAAGAATAAAAGACATTATAAAGACTTAATAGACAGAAAAAATAAAGAAAAGAACTAAATATTTACTGAATCAATAAGAAAATATAAATTATAGCTTGTTTTGTGTAAAACTAGAGTTCGCTGGATATAAATGATTTAGAAATAATAATGGAAGAAAAAATGCAATAATCTGATTGTGAATAAATTAGCGAAATTAGCAAATATTAATTGTCAATAAATTACTAGATATTTAATTGCTAGATATTTAGCTAGCTTAACTCATTGCTGTTATCTGTAAAAAGAAAAGGATTTACCCTTGAAATATTGGTGTATTAATCGTAGCCAGTAAAGTAGAATTGCACAAAAAAAGGGACGTCTTGATAAACTCAAGATGATTCCTGTATGCTGTGCCAATTGGAAATGGTGTCTTGAGATGGTCAGAAATACTCTATCCACGCTTCAAGGTAGTCCGTAGGGCAGTGCATGCCAATAAATCACGGTATTGTATTGCGATTTTAGATGACAATAAATTAAACTAAATGGTCACAGAAATATAATACTTTACAGAAGTTTCTGTGCTTGGGACGTAATTTCCAAAATAACAAAGAGAAATCAGATTTTTTGTACTCAAAAACAGACACATGAGCTAGCCAGTTTGACTGGCTAATAATCTTTTAAAGCAGATAAGTAGTTTGAATATACCATTAAATAAGATGATATTATAGTACAGTGATAAAAATATTAAATGTCAAGTATAAAAATAAATACTAAATACTTTCCTAAACACAGAACAAAATGACAATGATATATACTATGTGGCACTTAAAATGCAACACTAAATAAGCGTCAGTATATTTTAGTAATATTTTGTTAACGAAATTATTTTATAAAAGTATTTTGGTAATAAAGCTATTGAATAAAGTTTCCTAGCAATTACATTAATCCATAATCAAAATCCATGATAATTAAATTAAGTAATTAGTTGAAGCTCCTATTAAGGTAATGCACTCATCTACTCTGCGATGCATGTTTCAACGAGGTGATCGATATCATCCTGAAGTCTAGAGATACAAGAATTCTGAATTTCAATCGCAAGGTAAATGATAGAAATTATGTGGACAGTTTGGAATCACAGGCTCTTGATAATAAAAGAGGAGAACGGCAGGGATGTCTCTTGTCGTCCATTATTCGCCATTATTCCTAACATGGACCGCTCCATTCTTCTCTGCGTGACTCTCAGTTTGGTAGCTGCTGCTTTTGTTAAGGTAAGTGTTTCTGCTCCGTACGTCAAGACTGGGAGGACACACTGACCAAAGGAGGAGTGCGTCCTCCCACTGAATAGAGGTTATTGGAAACAAATATGGACTAAGAATTATTAAGTAAATGAATAAAAGACCTATGTTAATGATAAGTGTCCTAGGCCATAGTAAAAAATTAATTAAAGCAGGAGACCAGGATGGATAAAAAGAGGATATTGTGAAATCGAAATGTATAATTGATTACAACTCTGCAAAGAAAGGTATAGACTATTCCGATCAGATATCATCCTATGTGCAGTGCTACGGCAAGGCTTAAAATGGTACCGGTAATAATTAAAATATGTTTTAATTGTAATATCTCTTTCATTTTTAACATTTACTTTTTTTTGGAAAAGTAGTACTTGAGATGATACTTGGAACAGCTATTGTTAATAGTATAATTATATTCAAATTGTGCTCTGAAACAGAAATGAGCATTACAGAATTTAGACGTCAGTTAGCTTATAATTTAGTTATGTCACTAAATGAAAAACCACTTCCAAGACAAAAGTGTTACTTATACCAAACCCGAAGAACGGGGATGGAAACGACAAAAGGCATGTAGACATGTAGATCCTGTCATCAAGTATTAAAATCTTTATGCTTAAGTTACCGTGAAGGCGTGAAATAAATAAAAAAAGTTCCTAGGATTATTACTTTTTGTTCTGGTCAACTATGATACTGTTTGTCTTGTTTTAACAAGGCACATAATTAATTAAGAGAAGCAGAAATTACCAATTAATTTTTTTTTTTGCCTTTCTTCTGGTAATTTTAAAATAAATTTGTTTTTATAAACACGTTCAATGTTATCTAATTACTGCCAAGAGAAAACGTATTTAACCGTCTGTGCTATACGAGACTCTGGCGGTATGTCCTAAAAAGTAGATTAATACTTCTATAATAGTTTTCTGTATATAGTATATAAAAAGTTATTAAAAAGTATATACTTCTGTATACTAGAAGGCATGAAGTACTTACATGCACACACATGCCATATGCCACATGTGATGCATAGACAGAATAGAAGATAACGTATCTCCGGAGCATGTGAAGAAAGAAATAGTATATTAGGTATTTAACCGCAGCAGTAAGG
This sequence comes from Diabrotica balteata, assembly GCA_918026665.1. Taxonomy (NCBI): domain Eukaryota; kingdom Metazoa; phylum Arthropoda; class Insecta; order Coleoptera; family Chrysomelidae; genus Diabrotica; species Diabrotica balteata. Next base: position 58,616,421 of record OU898276.1, on the reverse strand, counting down.
TGTTTTAAAGAGCTTTTTTTTAATTTAAAAGCCAAGCTTGTCCAGAAGGTCGGTAAGTTTTAATTCAGCCTTTCACTTTGGATCAGTCACTGTTTTCAGGCGCTCACTCCGAGTCTTACGCTGCTTTATTTGCTAGTTTCCTGACATTACGAGATCTCTATGAAAGTTTAAATAAACTAGTAACATTTTTATTGTCCAAAATATCCTACTTATGTGTCATTTACCCTTTATCCTGATTTAACATCCAGTCTCTTCTCTTAGGTCGATATTTTGAGGATACCTATTTAGAACTAAAAAAAAACATTTAGAGAAAAGTCTGAAATCTTTCTCAAGAAATGAAAATTTGTTTTATGTAAAATTTAAATACCATTTAGAAACAAAACTTTATAATATCTTTGGTGTTTAACACTAGAAAGTCAGAGGGGCCAATTTGGCCCCTGTTGCGATTTGAAGTTATTGTAGTTCTTTTATTTGACACAATAATAATTTCATTTTTTATTACTTTTAATATTTTGATACAAAGTCTTATTTAACGCAAAAAAATATTGTTTACTAGAAGTCTGAAGGGGCCAAGCTGGCCCTGTATTAATTATTATCGTTTTCCTCGGAAATTTGACGATTTCTTGGTGCGTATACATATGCGCGCCGCGAACCTCGCGCCTTGTGTGCGCCGCGCGTTCGTGGCGCGTTCAATGTTCGTTGAAATTTTTCATTTTGACGAACCTTCCGCGATCCAAAGAAAACTAACGAACATTTAGTAATTGTAGATAATCATGTCTCTGTCAAGCGATAAAACTTACGCTATTTCTGTGATGAGTGGTGCTTTCTTGGTAATAGCCAGTTTGTACAAAAAGAAAAGAAAGCAACGACGTCGGTGACACACCAACCTGTTTAAAACACGAAATGGTTCCGAACTTATGATGGATTTGAAGTCTTAAAAAATAAGTGGCCAATATCAGAATTTTACACGAATTACGTCCGCATGTATATTTATTTCAGCTTCTATTTCCCTCCAGGCATCGGCTTTAAGTGGTTTTTTAAAATGGTTCTTATTTTGAGGATCCCACAATAGGGATTTCCCACGGTAAGCATCAATAAGTTTGATAATATTTTCTTCTGACCACTCCATTACTACCAAATATTTTAAGATAATATACTATTATAATACTCAGGCGCGCCAAAAATCAACACACCTTTCACTACCCGTCCAAATATGTAATGCGAACCACCAAAGTGTTCGTTGAAAAACCGACAGAAGGTGGATCGTAGTGCGCCGTATGTGCGCCGTTTGTGCGCCTCTTGCAAACACGTACTAACCTAACGAACATGCTACAAACGAACAGCGCGCGCGCCGAGCGGCGCGCATATGTATACGTACCTTTAACTTTCTGTCGGATAGATAAAATTATGTTTATTTCTAGAAGGTATTTTGTTACATACTGTTTTTTCCTTGAAAGTATTTTGTTTAGTGAGCGGTTTATTAGGTTCTGCTGACTCTCGTTTCTAGAATATTGAAACATTCGTTCAATTGTGAAAATTCAAGACGACTGTAAAGATGTCTCGTCGTGGACTATCAGAGCTTGGACTTCTTGAAGAAATACGAAAAATACAAGAAGATGTTTCGGGAGGTGAATCTGAATTTGCAGAAAATAATGAGTCAGACGATGAACAATACGTACGACCACAAAATAATGATTCAAGTGACTCTGATGCTTCAGAGCAGTTAGAAAGTTTTATTGTACAAGACTCACCAATTTATGTACACTGCTTCTACAACTCAACAGCACGAGTCAGCTAATTTCCAACAAGGAAAAACTATGTCAATCGGAGACACCGAACAATCGAAAGACGGAACAACGTGGAAAGTTATTGATTCTGGATCAGTACCTAGTAAGATTATGATTTTTAGTATCTTCGTATTCATTGAATGTTTGTTCATTACAGGACGCCGCGCTCAGCACAACATTTATCGAGAGGAATAATGTCCTACATCGTATGCAAAAAGGAACGTGAGGAGCAATTGTGTAGTAAGTGCTTGGCATCTAATAATCAACGACAGCATGTTACGTCATATAAAAGAATGCATTATTGCAGAAGTACATCGATGTTTGAAAAATGACACATGGACTATAACTTTGGAAGAACTGGAGACTGCCCTTGCTATTATGTACGCAAGAGGAGTCTACGGCGCCAAAAATTTCCCAACCAACAGCTTGTGGTCAACAGTATGGGGTCCTCAGTTTTTTAGGCAAACTATGCCACGAGACAGATTCAAGGATATTATAAAATATCTCAGATTTGACATAAAGCAAACGAGATCTGAACGATTGAAAACCGACAAATTTTCTCTAGCCTCTGCGGTTTAGAATGGATTTATAGAAAATAGTGGTACATGTTACAAACCGGGAATAAACCTTACTGTGGACGAACAACTACTGCCTTCTAAAGTCAGGCGCCTGTTCACACAGTACATATCAAATAAGCCGGATAAGTTTGGCATAAAACTTTTGCTTTGGCTTTTGACATGCGTGGAATCAAAATATATTGTAAATGGTTACCCTTATACTGGCACTGATCATCTACGCAAGAAAGATACAAGTGTTGGTGAACATGTTGTTTTGCGGTTAATGGAAAACCAACTGGGAAAGGGCGAAAATGTTACGACAGATAACTACTTTACATCGTTAAAATTTGGCAAGGTATTGCAAAAAAAATCAACAAGTCTTGTAGGTACTTTGAATCGCAACAGAAAGGAAGTTCCTCTAAGCGTAAAGAGTAAAAATGGAGAATTATATGTTACCCATATATTTCAGAGGACGAAAAGATAACACTGCTACTGCATACCAAGGAAAGAGTCACAAAAATGTGCTTTTGTTGAGCTCATTACATCAATCAGTGGATGTTGCTATCGATGGAAAAAAACATCCTCAAACAGTAAGATTTTATAATAAAACAAAATACGGGGGTGATGTAGTGTACCAAAAGGCGCGTCTTTATACTACAAAAGTTGCTTCAAGACGATGGCCAAAGCACGTGTTTTATAACATTCTTGACTTAGGAGCAATAAATGCATGGATTATTTATAAAGAAGTTACTGGAAGTAAAATCAGTCGTCGTAAGTTTATTCTTCAGCTGTGTGAAGAATAACGGGCTCCATACCTTGCCTCCCGAAATCTAGTACTATACCCAGCTGTACTGGATTTACAACCATCAGCACTGTTACTAGCCAAAAAAGAAAAAAATGTCAGTTAAAAATGTTTTGTAAAGGAAATCATACTTCAAAATGAGTGCCACGGCTGTAACAAGGCAATGTGTGGCAAATGCCAAAAACTGCAAACTGTATGGTGTTCCAAATGTTTAAAATGAAACTAAAAAATTAAATCAAATTCTATCGTCAAGAGTTTATATAATTTCCAAATAAATAGTTAGTTCAAAACTTGGTTTTTATTGATTTGGAACTTGGGGCCAAAATGATCCCTTCGGGCTTTCTAGGTAGGTATGCTAAGCCCGACTTTCTAGTGTTAAAGAGAATCCACGTAAAGACACCAAATCCATTCTTGCTGTAAAGCTGCGTAGGTCCAAGCCTCCTTAAGAAGTTCTTTCCAGCCGCCCCTATCCATAGCCTTCCGCCGCTAAGCACGTATTCCCATATTTCTCATGTCTTTATCTATTTTATTAAGGAATCTTTTTCTGGGTCTTCCTCTTGTTCTCTGACCAATGGTGCTATTAAGGAGCGTTTTTCTAGCTAGGTCATTTTGTTACATCCGAATTACATGCCCTGTCTACCTCAGACGTCCTATCTTAATATGTTTTACGTTACTAGGTTCCTGATATATTCTACAAAGTTCGAAGTTGTATAGTTGGTTTCTCCACACTCCATTGTCATTTACTTCTCCATAGATTCACCTTTCTTTCATAATATCCTAACATGTTTTTATTATTTTTTGTTAGAGTCCAGGTCTCTAAACTATATGTTAGTACTGTACTATTGTTTTGTAATTGTGGATTTAAGGAGGAGATAGAGTTTAAAATAGCATCTGTTGACCGTGCAAATTCTGCGGTTTATCTTTGCGGTAGTATTATTTTCAGTGTTAAGGAGCGCTGCCAGGTATACAAATTCATCCACTACTTCGATGACGTCGTTTTCTATAACAAGTGGTCGTAGGATTTCTGGTTGCGTGCTTATTTTCATATACTTCGTTTTGTTGGTGTTCATTATTAAATCCATTTTTGTAGCTGATTCTTTTAATACTATATACGCCTGTCGTACGGCGTTTTCCATTCTCCCAAGAGTTAGTGTTGTTCAATTTACCAACTAATTTAGTATTCCTTGCTTTTCATTGCTTTGAACATTTCTCTTCTATTTACAGAGTCGTAGGCTGATTTGTAGTCTATATTCCAGTGTTTTTTCTAAAATTTGCTTCATGGTTTCAATCTGATGAATTGTCGATTCACCACCTCTGAAACTTGCCTGGTATTTTCTTACTATTCGTTCTGCATATTTTGGTGCCATACGGTGACATAGTACTGTGGAAAATATTTTGTACGCTGCATTTAGAAGCGTAATTGCTCTGTAGTTAGAGCATTCACAGATATCTCATTTTTTGTATATGGTGCAAAGTATTCCAATATTTCAAACATTGGGGAGAGATTTGTTTGTTCATATTTCTTTTATAAGTTGCTGTAATGCCATTAGGGTATCGTGACCTCACAAAAAAAACATCATTCTCTATTAAACACTCGGGTCTCTCGTATGTTGCCTGTGGATTCCTCTAACCTGGTCGACAAATAGAAATAAGAATTGATAAATAGAAGCAGATGGGGAAATGCGCGATTTTAGTTTAGTAATGGTTCTTTTTGTTTTTAAAGTGTTGATAACTACCGTTATTTTTTATTGTTATTATAGTATTATTACAGTTAAAATACACGACAATCGTCTATTTTCTTTGTATTTCAAGATATCAATAAATTTAAATAAACAAAATATTTACAATTCATGAGACTACAACATGGTTTCAATGTAACCCAACTCTTGTACTTTGTCATCCCTACAGGGTGTCTCAAACTTAACATAAGAAAAACCTTTTATTTTCACTCGGTACAAGCCCAAAAGAGAAGTTTGAAATAAAGAGTGTAAAATAATAAAAAAATTAGTGAAATCCATTAATGCGTTCACGGTAAAATGAACTATCAAAATAAGAATATTTGTTGGTAACGCAAAACTTTATTTGATTTGACTTTTAACTCTTTTTACGTTTTAAACTATTTTTGCTTTACTTGTATTTCAGAATCTCCTACATCATATTTTATATATTCACAGCTACTATTTACTATCTCGCATATTTTTTTCCTTTTGTAAAAAAAACTTAACATCTTCATTCTAAATGGCCTCGGCTCCCTTTATTACACCTTTTATAATACCAACAACGGTTTCACCGACTCTCATCATTCGCGAAGATTCCATTTTTACTTTCCTCACGGTCAATTTTTCAACGGGGGCTCATAAGCATACATTGACCTAATTCGGGAGAGAAATCCTGTAGCCACCTGTATGAATCGCGACCGGGATGGTTCCCATCCAACTTCGATTTTCTCGTAATTGCTAGTCTGGCATACTGTGGAAACACCAAAACGTGCAAAAACACCAGTTGGAATTTACAGAGACATGAAAATGTTGCTTGTCTTAGCTATTCTCAAAGCTAAATTATAATTATACAAGGAATAAGACGAAGTTTTTTTGGCTTAATTGTGTCAGTTGAATACGAAAAAGATTAGAATATGGAAAATTTAATAATTTAGCCTGTTTTGTAATAATTCTCATTATTTTATATATTTTCAAGAAATTTAATGTATCTTTGAAATGGTTTTTTTAGCATATTATTATATAGGTAGGTGTTTTTTTTTTAAATAAGTCCAATATTTTTTTCCAATATCATTATCGACTTAATAATTAATTATATCGACGTAATTCTTTTATATGTCGCTTAAAAATTGATCTTTACCAATCGCATTGTTCACATGTAAATATATATCTAGTATTACTTTTTACTATTATAGTACATTTAAAAATGATCGATAGGACAAATTTTATAGCAAAGTTCTAAATACAGGGTTGGTCAGAAAAAACGTAATAATTGATACCTTCTTATCTAAATTTTCACTCGACTTTAATATGACCATTCCCAATTCTTCGTCTTCGCCCAATACTATAGTGCCAATACCTTCACGCATTTGCTCTTGAATTTTTGTGTAAACATTGTCACGAGCTATTTTATTTAAAAAAAAATTAATGGGAAAAACCGCGTAGTTGACTGTATACCATCGTTTAAAAAAACACAGAAGTTAACACTTCACACTTGTATTGTGGTATAAAAAACAAATAGTTAAAACTTTTTAAAAAAGTGTCGTCAAAATTTATGTACTAGCATAACGTTTTGGATCTGAACAGATCATCCTCAGTGCCTTGTGTAATTGAAGCTAACAATAAAGTTATCGCTGAGACCTCCATATATGGGTTTATATCATTCCAAATGTTACATTTTAATTATGTTGGGACTCTAGGTCGATGACAATGATGGATAAATTTTAATTATTTTAGGGACTACATGTCTCCCTGCTCGATTTTTAACACGTGGTACTTGTCAGTTAAAACGAGAGTTGGTCTGTGTCGTCTGACAATTCTCTGCTAGCTACTGGCTAAATTCATGAGGAAATGGGTAAAAGTATTACTATAAAGGTGATAAAGTCCAAAATAAATAATTGCTCCAAGATTTTCTCGCCTACAAATCCAGTTTCTCACCCAAATTTTTCTCTTTTTTCAGTTCCGCTTCGGATTTATTATTACCGTAGAACGGGGTGACTTTGTTAATTTTTTTTATATTTTCTTACGTAGTTTTTGAATGGGTGATCCCAAAAATGTGGAAAAATGTCCATTGGGATTCATCTTATGTTTATGTAATTTATACTGTTCGTATATATATATATATATATATATATATATATATATATATATATCTTTAAAATGAGGATTTTCTCAAAAAAAAAAATAAGTAATGGTATATCAAAATCACCCATTGATGTGGGGTCACTTTGATACCCTATTTTAAACTAGCTTGGACGATGCATAAAAGCTGTAATGGTGTCAATGTCAACCCATTTTTAAATCAGATCAAGCCAATTTTTAGATATTTCAATTTTAATTTTTGGGGTGACTTTGACAGCTGCTATAGGCACAATAATTAGTATATAATAAATAATTTTACAGGTAGCTAATACTTTATTCAGGTAAAAAACATTTTAGCAAATTAGTAAAACAGTATAAAATAGTAAAAAAAGCCAAAAGAATGTATTTTGAACGGAAACAAAATCAAAGTTATTTTTCTTTAACATCAACTCTGCCAGGAAATGTACATGTAGTTGCTGTTTCATTTGTTTCAACCGATGGGGTCTTCAGAATTGCTAAGATATCATCGAAAGGAGCGTTAAAAACGTCGGTCTCCACAACTTTAAAATGTTTATGGGTCTCATCCAGTGATTTAAGTCCAATGAGTTCGTATTCGTCAAAAGGTAATTTCTCTTGTATCCTTCCGGCATATACGTAATTTTTACATTTTTGTTTACCTGACATAATTTTTACAAGCACGTAAGTTCCAACATTCAATTCAGCAAGGGAGGGTTTTGTATTCATCTCATCTTCATATGATTGGTCCTCCACAGAATCTTCATTTTCAATTTCATTTTCGCTTTCACTATTATAGCTGTTTAACTCGCTATCGGAGGAGCTGTCATCTGCCGTTATATGTCGACTTACACTTTTACCAGGTTGGATATGAAGTTTCTTTTTACTTTGCCGTTTAGTAACTTCTATCTCGGACTTCTTATTCATCAGATAGTCTGTGAGGCTGTCGTTAATCAGAGGTTCTACATAATCAACATCATGGTTGATTGGTGTAATCTTACTCAAGACTTTATTTGGATCGAAAGGGACCATGCCACAAGCCTCGAACCCATTCTTCAAAACTCTCTTAATTGCACTTTTTTCACAATCTCCACATTTGTACTCAGTTTTTGCAATTGTCTGATCCATTAATTCCAAGCATTTTTTTAATAACGACGGAAATTGATCTTTAGGTACACCAGTAATTTTTGGGTGTCGCAATTTAAATTCCGTCAAAACTTTTCGCCAAGAGACTTTCATGGGTTTAAAAAAAGACACATCCAAAGGCTGGCATATGTGTGTTGAATTACTGGGAAGGCACGCAAATTCAATATTGTGCAATTCACACAATTCTAAAACATGATCTGAAAAGTGAGACGCCAAGTTGTCGCCGATCATAACTTTTTTACCTTCCAGCCGTCTTGCGTGGGGTAATAATATGGTCTCAAACCAGTCTGTAAAACAAGTTACCTCCATCCACCCATTTTTTGTTCGGTTATATCTAGCTCCTCTTGCGCAACATCCACTACTACAACAAGGAGAGCCCTGTGGACCTCCTAATGTCCATGCATCCCACATATGTTCGCTGCGATATATTATATAAGGAGGGAGTAGTGTACCATCAGCAGCACCGCACATCATTATTGATGTGGCGGCTTTACTATGATTAGTGATTTGTTCTGGATATTTGGTCCCTCTTCTATAAAGCAATCTTCTTTTCCCCGGATCATCACTAACGTTGGTTTCATCGTAATTGAAAACGTGTGATGGAGGGCAATTTGAGAGAGTTGTTCTTAAATTATTGAAATATGATTCTATCGTTTCTTTTGTGACACCTGCCCGAGCTCTAGTAATGTTAGACGCAAGTCGTTCAGAGATTTGCTGACTATGTCTCTCTAAAAAAAGTTTTACCCAGTCGTTACCAGGACTTACCCCGTTTTTAAATTTAGAGATAATTCTTCCAGTTCTTTCTAAATAACTCTTAGTGAAAAGTTGTACATCTAGCGTCGATAATGGAAATCCCCAATCTGCACATTTGACAATGCAGGACACGATTGATTTTTCCTCCAGCTCCGTCAACGCAGTTTGGCCCCCTGGCTTCTTCACATGCTTCCCTTTGTATTTATTATATAAAGTACCATACGGAATTTTAAATCTTTCTGAAGCGGCTTTAACAGACAAGTTTCCGTTTACTATTTGAAGCAGAGCATGTTCAAGAGTTTCGTCAGAGAAGTTCTTGTAGCTTCTTGATCCCAACTTTCGTTTATAAACTCGCGGCATTTTTTCTTTTCATGCAGATAATGACGAAATCCTGAAAATAATTAACGGTTTGAAGTTTCATTAAGCAAACTATAAAAAGAAATAAAGTATCAAAGTCACCCCGAAAAATGTATCAAAGTGACCCCGGATAAGAAATCATTCAATTTCATGGAGTAGTTACGGAAATAAGTTAGGTTAAATATTTTAAAATAGTGACAACTAGACCTACATTAAGGCAACATACACAAAATTACCTGCAATTCTATTGTAAGAGCTGTATGTTTAAATTTAGTAACACAATATAAAATCTTCAAATTCAAACAAAAACTTCAATGGTGAATTTACAACCGTATACTTTTGATATTGGCCACAAACACCTTTTGCTATAGTGAATCAACATGTGCACTGAAATAAAGTTCAGACAACCACCATAACGGACGAAACATTTGGGTTGTATACTCTCTTGAAACAAAATATTCATGTTTTATCAAAGTCACCTTATAGAATCAAAGTCACCCCATTCTACGGTATATTTCAGAACACCTTCCATGGATCCCTTTGGAAAAGATATATCCAAGAAACGATTTTTGACGTTTTATGGAATTTTGAGATTATGCATCAATATTTTCTTTTTAAATTTGGTTAATGATCATCTTTTGTGATGCCAAACAATCTCCAAAAATTTGGGGATAAGTTTACGCTGTGGCAATTTTGACATTTTTATCCAGCTGTACCTTTTGCCACTATTATTTTAATTATTTAAAATATTTGGCAGTGTTTAGTTTAAATTAAACTTTTATAAAAACTGTGAAAATCTTTAAATGCCTTTATATTTAAATTTAAACATTATTCATTCTCGTTTAAAATAATTTACTAATTAAAGTACCACACACTTAAATTACCACATTTACTGATAGAAGAGATTTTGCATAAAAAATTTGACATAAAAAAGCATTTACACAACAGGAATGAATAATAATTAGGGCATACCGGTATAACATATATAAGTTCAAAACAATAATAGTAGCAGGTCGAAATTACCATGCCTATTCCACTTCGGAAAAATTGTCCTCACTGGCATTTCAGTTATTCACATTTTTTCTCCTCCTATGTCATGATATACATAATGTTGTTACCGTTTAGCAGAGACATTGGCAAGCGCTTTATCGATTAGTTGTTGCACACGTTATTTTTTAAGTTAATGTTTCGGGTAGCAACGTAACGCTTATTTTGACTGCTATCCTACCATCTCTACTTGATTGGGTTTATAATTATAGGAATATTTCTATTATACACCATATTTCTAGGTCAAAGTTCGATATTTTACATGTCGTAAATATCTGCCCAAGTCTTTGCAACATCCAGTAACTCTGGAAAAAATAAATCTTTTTTTGATAACCATATTTGACTTTATTTACAACTTTTTAATAACCACTTTTTGATAATGTGGAAAAGGAGATAATGAATATGCAATTCAATAATCAAAAATTCCTTTTTTTCTTAAAATTGATTAACTAAACTGTGTTATAAAATGAATTTACAAAAAAAACTGCATAATAAAAGCTATGAAGTTTGAAACAATGCTGAAGTGGTCTCCCTTTCCACTGAGAAGGTTTTTGTCATTGCTCAGTTTTGAATTTAAGTCTCAATCATATGTGTGAAAAATCAAAGAATAAATAAATGTATGTACTAGTGTCAGCATGTTAATGTAAGTATGCACATAAGTATATACAAATAATTAATTAATTAAAAACTTTCAGTCGTCGGAGAAAATAGAGAAGAAAAGGTCCTTAGAAGAATTCAACCCATCTATTCTATAATTCCACTATTTGAAAGCGTGATTTAATCGTTTGCAGACGGAGAAATAGTGAAAGACGTACGAAAACCAGTGGCGTACACTCAATTTTATTTCAACGGTAAATATATTATATTTTTTTAATATTATTTGTTCTAAATAGACCACAATATATTTATTTACAGGTTTTTACTGACATTTCGATCTCTACATCCGTAAGACCGTTTACAAAGATATAAATGAAAGTTATATTTATTTTATTTGATTATTTGATTTTATTTGATTATTATTATTTATATATTCACATATTATTTATTTTCTTTTTTTTAACTTTAAAAAAGGTCTCTGGAATAGAGATCGAAACGTCAGTAAATTAAACATGTAAAGTAAACATTCTCTTGGAACAATTCGGTTGTTCCTCCATTGTATTTTAATAATTACAGAATATAACTAAAAATTCGCTATAAAACGACAAACTCCAATAACACTCAGTTTATCACCACAAACTTCAACCGCACAAAACATAATCACACAATGCAACACAAGCACTCCCGCCAGCACCGCCTATGTAAATGAACGTTTGTTGCTTCGGGTGGTGTTACCGTTGCGATGCATCAAAAATCCCCAAAGTTGCCAAGTCTTTGAAACAGAATGGGAATTAAATGTAAAATATCGATTGTTATTCTATAAACTTAAATATATACCGAACAGGAACATGTAAATAAAATTTATTTCATTACAATTTTGTGCTCATTATTTTACTATTGAAAAAGCTATTTTTTTTTGGCATTTTTATGACGGTGACAATCGCTGTGTCGAAGAATTCAGATTTGTAGCAGACAAACTGCTACTTGTGAACAAGACTACGAATTATACATTCTGTGATTTCTTATGAGAAAACACAAATTAAACTAGTAGTTTTCGACGCCCGCTGTGTACATTTAAATTTGGGGATATTCGGCGTTTAAACGATAAAATCACTCTTCCAAATAGTGGACTTTTACTTATAGACCTAAGTTTAATAATATAATTGTGGGATAAGAACCTTTTTTTTTAATTTACAAATTTGCATCAACCCGAAGGTTATTAGTGAGAATCAGATTTACAATATTAAATATATTATATATTAACATATTTATTATTTAACATATTTTTGCACCAAGTGCTTTCTCTAAGTTTATTGAGATACCATAATTGATTCTTACTGTGAAGAAAACTGGACAGTCTATAACAACATGTTTCACCGAGAGTTTAACGTCACACTGGTCACATTTTGATTCGGATTCTTTAGTAATTAAGAACTTGTACGTGGCACTGGTATGACCTAATCTAAGACGAGTTAAGGCCTATTCTCACTATAGTGCCAGGCATGTGCTCGGCATGTGCCCTGCTCGAGACGTGCAAAATTACTTTAACGTTATTTAAATGGGTTTAGCGATGGTCCGTTCTCACTACAAGTGCTCGGAGTGGGAAAGGTCCGTGCCCGGCATCGAACAATCTTTTCAAACAATATTTTCCTAGCCCATGCCTGGCACATGCCTTGCACAGTCCTACATAGTGTGAATACTTCAGACGAGTTTCGACAGGCAAAATGGTGCGAAAAAAATTATTTTCACATGATACAAATAAATTTTTAATAGAATTAGTTATTGAGAGGAGTGAATTATACGATTTTATGAATCGACTGTATGCAGATGCAGCACATAAGTCTCAGGTATGGTGGGATATTGGAGAAAATATTAAAATAGGTAAATAAAACACTATATTTTATCTAGGTAATAGACCACTGCCGATAATATTTAAAAAAAAAAATAATAGTTAGTAGTGTCAAACTCGTTGGAAAAGAAAGATGATATGACATAAATAAAAGAAAAAATAATTTACGGGCGACCTGAGTTCGGAAAATGGAGGGAGTGCGTTTTTTAAGGGCAAAAATGGTTTATCGTGATTTCCTAGAGCAAGTTGAACTACATATCTACTAAAGCAAGTAGAATTACAGAAAAAATCTTTTTGTAGTTAAAGTAAGTGGAACCACTATTGATTGGAGCTATAATTTTGATGTGCTTTTCATCTAGGGCTCCTAATGCCCTTGGGAAAATTCCACGACAACCAAAATTTTTTGGCAATTTGTTCAAAATCGCATTCTGCTGGTAATTCTGCTGAAATTCGGCAATTGACATTCTATAATATATATAAAATTTTGACTCATTATCCAGAGTTCTTTATACAAGGTATAGTATCCTCTTCTATTTTTCTTTTCTTAATCATTGGATATATCCAAAACCTCCTTTTTTAACTTTATCTCTCATATTCTCTTCTTCTTCGGCATCTAAAGTAAAAAATGCAATTTTTACTAAAGTTGCCGTGGAAAACATTACAACTGCACAACTACCCACCGACACGTCTAATCGACTGCCTGTGCAAAATACCGCTGAAAGCATGCTACGAGCGCGAATAGTGTGAATATTCACCAAAAGCATGGCATGTGCCGGTCAGGTGACGAGCGCGGGCCTGGCACGTCTAATGAGAATAGACCTTTATTGTCACTTGATCCCTTCTTTTAGTGGGGAAACATCTCCGTGGTTTAATGTCAGGTTTAATATTCCGAAGATTGGACACTGAAAATTCCCACCGGTTTTGCCACTCACTTAGGATCCGCGATTTGATAACACTTGAAACATCACTAGCTATCACGTATTTCACAATAATAAGGAGTCAGCTGAATTGACGGCTTCAAGAGCACACTTATCTACTTCTTCATTACCTCTTATACCATTATGTGATGGGATCCAAATAAAGATTACCTCCTTATTACAATTTTCTATCTCTATCAGATTTTGTTTTATTTTTCAAGAATGGTCTCTTGTAAAACATACAAAATCTGGATTTTGTTCTGAAAGAATTATCTGTAGCATAGGTAAATTATTGTAATAGCCGTTGATATTCCACCGTATTAATTTATTGAACTCTATTTTATTAAATAAATTTATTTAATGATTGGTTTGTGACCAGTCACTGTCTGTATCGGATACTAGGTCGTGTGGGATTTGCATCTGTAAGTATTTTAGAAGAATTATTCTTAATTTGGTATTTCGTGTCTTTGTAAATCTGTCTTGAGTATAGGGATATATTTTGCTTAACATATCGATGAGAGCTGTAAAGTTGTTTGTATAATTTTCAGCGGTAGTAAGTGTTTCGGGTTGAATTCTTTATGTTGTCGAATAGGTCTTTTATCTGAACATAGCTTAACATAAATGGTGGTGACTACTGGTTTATGAATGCTTTTAGAGATTTACCTTTATTTTGTTTTTTCTTAAGAATAAATGGTATTTCTGCTGGACTGGTAAACTTCGGTTTATTAGTGGTATCATTGGGAGGCGGAGAAGGACTTAAGATATCGTCAATAGTTCTTTTTGAACTGTTCTGTGAAGATTCAATTTTCATATGTAAGGTTTTTTTCAGTTTCATATGTATGTTTCGTTCGCAGTTTGTTTTATATTTAGTTGATTTTCTATAGTTGGGGTGTGTGTTTGACTTGAAGTAGATGTTGGTGTGATGGTTGATATTTCTGGAGAGCTACATGTTGAGATTTCTTCTGCTGTGGTTGGAGAAGTAGGATTTGGGTTTGGATTGATAGGGTTTTTGCAGTTAGTTGCCGTATGCCCATTTTGTTTACAGTTGTAACACGTTAGGTTGCCGCTTGATGAAAAGATTATGTATGAAGTATTATCGTAATTAATTAAAAACGATTCTGGAATTCTGAAATCTGTATATTTTTTATGTATTTTCTGTATATTTCATGTTTAAAATTATAAATAGCAAAGCTAAAGGATAATTATAATATCATCAAATACCAGTGTCTTAATAATTATAATTTTGTTATGTATTTACATTTTTATTTAATGTACACTGTCTCTCAAACCTTTATTCTCAATATATCTCGATTTTCTCAATAAGATTATATGTATCTAATAAAATTCCTGATTATGCTAATATTTGTTAAGAAGATACTAAGTTCCCAAAATAATTTGACAGGAAACTGGATAAAAGTGTAATCTATGTAGTCTTCATTGGCAAATTTCGTTGGTAGTGCGTTTACGTTAAGTGCCATTATAAATTCCAAAGCTATAAGCTAATTTTAACGTAATATTAACACAAGAAATTGAACAACACCTTAACCATTAAATCACGATATTCCTGGTGGATCGATATAATTTAAAGGCGTGTTCTTGAGTACAAGATTTGAATAAAATATCAAGGGAAATTATTTTAGAAAATAATTGAGATTTTTCATATAGCTTTATACCTTTCAATGTTGTAGCAATTTGGCACGTACGTAATGAAAGGAAGGCCAAATACTCATTTAATGTAAGAGATATGAAAACAATTTATTTAGGTAAAATTTGGAGCATATGTAGCTAGGACTAGACCTTGAAAATATTTTGAAATATACAGAGCCACCGATATTTACAGGGTGATTATTAGACTTCGGCAAATATGCATAATGCATATTTTGCATATTGTGCATATTTTATGCAAATATTTCATATTTTGGCATATTTGTATAAAAGTTTGCATAAAGTGCATAAAAGTTCAGATTTTTATACTGTATTTGAAAATTTTTAAACATACCAATTTATTTCAATTCTTGTATAAAATTTTGTAGTCATTTTAATCAAGAAATGATCTAAGTACGTAATCTCTACAGGTACAAAACATTTACAATTTCAAAGAAGATCAATTTAAGTAGCCCTCAACATTCTTAGAAAGTCTCGGTCACTGAGGCATTCAGTTATTGGATAATCGCTAAGGGTTCGCTCATTTGCATTTTATGATCTAATCCCCAAATCTATCTACAATTTATTGTATCTTAACAGCAGGTAAACGGCTAATAGTTTTGTTCCTAATTTAGGGATTTTCCAAAATCTCCCACTTTATTGAATTAGGTACCTAAACATTTCTAATTTGATGCTCAGATTTGTAAATCATTTTTGTTTTGATATTCAAAGCGTAAACACTCATTGTGCGTAACAAAAAGGAAGATTGTGATTTTATAATTCCTAAAACAACCAGTGCTTCAACTTGAATTAAACCTTATAAAGAGCTGTCTATGGATATGAGAAAAATCTACTGTTCAGTCTGTGGCAAAATTGTAAGTATCTAATATTTTCTATTAAATATCTAATATTTCATACATACAGGCTGTTTCCAAATGACACTTACAACGTTTGACTGTAGATACTTCTCGAAAAATTGAACAAAACGATATAGTTAATGAGGGGTCAAACTTATTTACTTTTCGAGATACAGGGTGTTAAAATTAAAAAAAAAAATTCTTTAGCTAATAACAACAATAACTTTAAAACCAATAAACGTATTTACTTGAAATTTAGTACTCGTAGGTTGTTTTTTAAATGAAAAATAGCTTCCTTTAGTGAGAAAAAATTGTCCATGGTACAATACAATGGTGTGTATTTAGAAAAATTTTTCACGTTTACTTTTTTTATGAAGTCAGCTATTCTAAAACACAATTATTTTTATTGTAATTGAATTAACAAAAAAACACTTTTGTTGAATTTTAAAATAAGTTATATGATGTACTAATGGTTAGTAACAAAAACTAATTTGTGGATTAATACTGCATTTAAAACACTTAGCGAGTGTTTTTTTTTTTTCAAACCAGTTATTTTATTAACCAAAAACACCTTGTATATTTTTATATTTTAAAGGTTGGGTTAAAATAAAGGTTTTTATTTTTATTTATAGATAGCATGTGAGAAGAAAATTTCAGATAGACCAACATGTGAGAACTGCTTCACACATTGCAAAAAAAGGAAAAATAGGAGGAAAACATCAAACTTTAATGGCTAAATGTTTCCAATCTACTTCAAAAAAATTAGATGAGCAAGAAACTTTTAATGAACACTTGTGTCGCGCATTAGTGTCTGCAAACATACCGCTTTCAAAATTAGCAAATGTAAATTTTAGTTCGTTTCCAAAAAAATATTGCAAACTTAATGTTCCAAGTGATCGGTCTCTAAGAAGAAATAATGTGAACGGGCTATACTCGTCGGTGTTAATTAATATTAAGGAAGAAATTGCAGATAATTATTTTTACATATCTGTAGACGAAACCACTGATTCCTCAGGAAAGTATATTGCTCATTTATTGATTGCTGTTCTTAAAGAAGATACCTTACCAAAATCTCATCTTATTTCATGCCAGCAACTTGAGAAAACAAATGCTTTAACAATTTCGCGTTTTATACAAGAAACATTAGCAACTTTTTTTCTTCCGACAACTATTCCTTCTAATAAATTACTGCTTATTTTATCGGATGCTGCTCCTTATATGGTGAAAGGACAAAATTTAAAAATATTTTTCCCAGATTTAATACATGTTACTTGTGTAGCGCATGGATTAAACAGAGTTGCAGAGGAAATACGAAAAAAGTTTAGTCTTGTAAATACCATGATATCCAGTGTCAAAAAAGTATTTCTTAAATCTCCTATAAGAATTCAACTTTATAAAGAAATGCTACCTAACATTCCTCTTCCACCACAACCTATTTTAATGCGATGGGGAACATGGTTAGAAGCAGCTAATTTTTATGCAGATCATTTTGTTAAAATAAAGAACATAATTGATACGTTAACAGATGAAAGTTCCCAATCTCTTTTGGATTCTAAACAAACTTTTCAGAGTAACTTGCTTCAACAAGAACTTTCATTTATAAAATCAAATTTTAGTTTTGTTCAAAAAACAATTACTCAGTTAGAATCACCAAAACTGTCATTGTTCGAAAGTACAGCATTAATAAAAGAATTTGCGTCATGTTGTCGGAACGTTAGAGGTAATATTGGAAAAGATATTTTAAAAAAATTTGAAGCTACTATGGAAAAAAATAAAGGTTACCATATTCTTTCTGAAGTAGTCAGTGTTCTAGCTGGAAATATTTTGGAAACAATTAATTTAGAACCAAATGTTTTGGTTAGGTTGAAAAATGCTCCCGTTACATCAGTTGACGTTGAACGAAGTTTTTCCATATATAAATATATGTACTCAGACAGAAGCCACAAGTTTTTGTTAGAAAATTTTGAACACCACTTGGTCATTTATTGTTACCATAATTCTAAATAAGTTTATTCATACTTAAAAATGATGTAGTTACTTAAAATAAATGTAAATCTTAATGAATAGTAGGAAATATTTAGTTATGTACACTTTTTTTTAAATAAAATTGTTACTATTTTACGATTTTTTTATTTATTTGTATGCATATTTTGTAAAATATTTGCATATTTTTGGGTAAACACGTGCATATTTATGCGCATATTTTCTACATTTTTATTTGCATATTTGTTGAAGTCTAGTGATTATATAGTATTATATATAGTGGTTACATATTATAATTTTGAAATCCATTAAAAAATTAAGTTAAACCGGAGTAAGTGTAAATCTATTGCAAGTGTAACCTATAAGTGTACTTAAATATATATTAAAAATGAGTTACAGTGGTGATAAGGTCAATCAGGGTAAATGTGGACAGGGGCAAATGAGGACATTGAAAATAAAATCGCTATGTTAAATTTGTCTTTGTATCTGCCTTCTATACTTAGGTAACATCCACCAGCAATCTGTGAACTTACAATAAAAATCTGTTATTTTAACGCATCAGACACTGAAAGTTAACCTATAAAATATTTGTATTTTAAAAGTACGGTAAGTGTTGTTACCTTAAAAATATTTAAAATATTGAATGTTTAATATCACAGTTCGCTTTAATTGATTAAGTAGAACATTTTTTTATTACTTGATTTAACTGCAAACCTTTGTAAGATATTTATTTTGTGTGTCCACAATTACCCCAAAATAATATGTACAAGAGGTAAATGAAGACAGAATTTTAGGGAAATTGCGGACGCGTCCCCAATTGCTCCTAATTACTATTATACAGAGACTTGGTTTCTAGTTAATCATTTTTTCGTTACAGGTTAAAATAAATTGCAATATGGTAAGAAAATATATTAAAAAAAGACCAGAAAAAACCTACATGGCAGAAAACGTAAAAGCTGCCGTAAACGACGTTAAAAACCACAACCGTTCTTATCGCTCCGCTGCAGAGTATTATGGAGTTCTAAGAAGCGTTATTGGCGACGTGCAAGTACTTGGATGTGATACGAGAAACGATCGTGCGCGAGTAGCGGAGAAATCTTGCATTTTTTACTGCACATTTCATAGATTTCATAAATTCATATTGTCAATTGTCATATTTCATATTCGTTTGTTTACTTACACCTTCTGTCACTGAAGAAAATGGGATTTAGGAAATGCTGTGTTATAAATTGTAAAAATACAACAAAAAATTGTCAATTTAAGTTTTATTCGTTCCTAACTTCGAAGCACAAATTACTACAAAGAGAAAAGTGGATTTATATCATAAAAAAGCATAAGTAACATAACCTAAATTATGCTTTATTCTTGCGCTCGATTTTAATGTCAGTTTGAAATAAATAATAAATAAAAGTTTACTTTTAAGTGTAAATTTTAGTTTCATAATACTCACTTGAGTTCATTTTAACCCAAAAATAAAGTTTAATGTTTAAATTTTATTTTTTTTGAAGTTTTAAAAAATGTATCAAGTTAAAGTTTTTTCTGAAGATGCATTAAGATATATTCGCTGTCCAATAGTTTACAGGGAAATAATTAATTTTTCAAACCAATATGATGATATCATGGGCTTAACCTGCTAATTAGTATACATAATTTATGTATTAGCATTATTTATGGTAATTTATTTTTCTTAATTCTTCCACATAATTCTTCCATTCTTTTTTTACATTTGCCACTACTAAAGCTTTTCCCTTTGACTCGTGCTTGGTTGAAAAGTTATTTGGTGATTTACTTCCTCAAATCCAGTTTTTATTATTGCATCCATATTAACAGTAATGCTGTAATTTAATATATATTTATTTGTATTTACACTACATACAACGTTTACCTTTTAATAACATACCGACTGTCCGACATAACCTCAATCTTACTTTTTCTTCTTATTCTTTTTTGGGGCTATGTCCTTGACAGTTATCCGGTAACCTCGATCTAACATGAAAGCGCAGTAAATTTTGCTGATTTACGACACCAGGTGTCGCTGTTCCGAACTTGCACGGTCCCTGTATTTAACTCCACTGGAATCTCTCGGCGCAGGTCGGCATAATGCTCTTTCAAAAGAAGTTGAGGGTCAGCTAGAATAGCTAATTTTAGCGAGAGCCGACTTTGGTTATCCCATGGATAAAGAAGAATTATTATCTTTCGTTCAAAGTTATTGTCAGCATTCAAACATTTCCACTCCTTTCAAGCAAAATAAAACAGGTCAAGATTGGTATAAGAATTTTATGAATCGACATCCTCGATTATCATTAAATAAGCCACAAAGTTGGCAAAATTAAAAGGCCTTGTCTTCTGATCCTTTTGTTGTAGCAGACCATTACAATAAATTAAAACAAATTGTAAATGAAAATTTATTTGATCAAATGCCCTTTTAGAAAGATTTTATCTTCATTGTCACTATTGCAACAAGCAACTGCACAGCGCATTTTGAAAAAGGTACAAAACCAGATATACAATGACAAATAAAAACATTTAGTTTTACAAAAAAATACTATACGGTATAACTAAACAGTAACTCAACACCACAAGTACACACAAGTCCTAAATCCAATAGAAATTCTATGGTTAAGGCTGAAAGTATTAGTATCATCGAGTAACAGGAGAGAACTGATAAAAGCCTTTATTTAAAACTAATTTATGGTTAAGACTATGGTTAAGGCTGAAAGTGTTAGTAACACATCGAAACTCGAGTAACAAGAAAGAATTGATCAAAGATTTTATTCAAACCTAATTTCCTTATGTGCTAAAAAACGAAGGTAATCCCACCAAATACTAATTTTCTTCATATTATCATCTTATTTGCTTTAAATATCTTGTTGATTGTAGGCAGAAAATTATGAAAAATAAGTTATAATATATTTGTTTTGATTTCTTGTTTTCAAGTAACTAACCATCTGAACAAGTCACCTTTTCTAATAATTGATATTATAGTTCTCGTCTCCTGCATTTCACTCACTGGAAACTGTCGAGAAATTACCAAAACGCCAATGTTTAACAGCAAAACCAACAAAGGCATTAATTTATGTATTAACTCTACATTTATTTAATTAAATCATTCATTTGCTTGTTAATTATTTATTCAAATCTTTAGTATTAATCTATTTCAAATTAATTATCTCTATGCTGACAAAATAAAATCAAATAATTTAATTTAATTTCCGGCGATATTTATTTCGATGATCGAAAAAGCGCCAGGGTCCGAACCATGTACATGCAAATTGTTCACGGGAAATAATATCTTCGCGCTTGGATGAGAAACGTCTGTGCCTGATGAGTCAATATTTTAATTGATTTCGATCGATAGAGCCTACAGTTGGATGAGGTCGTTAATAATATCACGTATTAGGTATACGGTGAATTATATATGGTCCAATTAAATTGCTTACTATTTATATTAAATTTAGAAATACTAGAATTGGAAATCATAGAATAATAGTAATTTATATACATTGCTATAGATTGTCAAACTTGGGAAAATAATAATATATAAAAATCAAAAAGTTACTGGCAAAGTGTTTTCTGGTTAAATGAGGGAAGCATCTTGTTTTTTAATATACAGCAAGAATATACAAAAAATAAATCTCTACAAGACCTAAAAGTTGCAGGAAGAAGCTTTAGCAGCAACTAGCGTATGTTTAATTAATATTGTTACGATAATAAATATTATGGCGTATAAAACTGTAAATATATTATGAATAATTATTTTCTATTTCTAGTAATTTCGGCGCTCAGACCTGTTTACCTGCCGGCAGAAATTACTAGACCCTTCGAGACCAGGACATGAGTTACCTAATGGATGGAAGGTCGTCGATTCTTCGCCAGACCCTTCTAGATAACGGCATTTTATATATATAATAACGGGGATTTGTATTGAGGAGATCCGTTAGTCAAAAGAAGATATCGCGATCGGGTATTTTAAAACGTAACTGCTCGTATATATAAATTATTGTAAGATAAATTAATATAAATAACCTTTAAATAAATTAAATTTGTAAGTGTTATAAATATTGAACCTTTAGTAAATTAAAATAAGAACAATAAATTAGAATTACTCAAGACTTTACAATATACATACTAGGTGGTCTGAGAAGTAATCTTCTTTAAAATGCAAACTCTTTTTTCCAAAAAATTTTCTTATTTTATTCGATATACTCTCGTTTCAGTTCAATACAACAATTTTACCGATGTTTCAACTTCTTTTTGCTGTTCGAATAATACGATGCTAGAAGCTCTGTAAAATAAGCATTTTTTCGACAATTATCTCTTTGTTAGAGCTAAATTTTTTATTTACAATCTATCTTTTCCGATTTAGGAACAAATAATAATCACAAGGAACCAAATCAGGAAATAAGGCAGATTAGAAAGCAAAACGAAGCCCAACTGATGAATTTTGGCACTGTCGTAACGCTTTTGTAAGCCATTGTAATTTTATAGAAAGACACCACTTTTTCCTCTGTATATAGGACCGTTTCTCTCTAAGTTTTTGGTTCAATTAGTCCAATGTTGTACTATACAATAATGTTGGCTGTTGATAAAAGTAAGGTGGGGGAAAGGTTGTACCACTTAAACAAATAACCTTATTTGGTTGAATCTATATAGCTGTTCTATTGTGTAGGTTACTGTGTAAGGTTCTGTAATCTCTGATGAAATAGATGAAATATTGTTTCATTTCTAAAATGTTTTGATTGTCTCATGCTTTAATCTAAAACCGAATTGGTATTTTTTTCCAGAATAAGTTTGGTTTTTTTCTAAGATTGGAATTAATCTACAGAAGCTTTTATAATACCTTAAATAGAATCGACAGCAAACTTAAAGGTCTATAGGATTTTAGGTCTTATGGTTTTTTTCCTGGTTTTTGTGCCAGGATAATCTGTGCAATTTTCTATTGTTTTGGAAAGTAACCTGTTATGATAATGACGTTAAAAATGCACTACTGATATTTGTACCCTTTTATAATTTACTTTTGCAATGACTTGTCCGTTATCAGATCAAACCGTAGAGTATTTTCACTAAGCATGAAGTTTTTAATAGTGTTGTGATTGTTTTAGCTTTTTTGTTGCCTTTTAAAGTGAGTAATCTATCTTCAGAGGCTGCAAGAGAACTTAAGTAATCCTCGATGCCTTTTTTGATATTATTTAGTAACTTTGTTAATTCTTTGGTAGCTCAGTTTAGTTTTACTTTATCGCTTGTGCATCTCGAAATCTGCCATTTTTTTCGTAGCTGCTCTTTTTCTAGTATTTTTGTTTAATTTTGGGTTCTACATTTTTTCTAGGTTTAGTGTAGTCTATAGTTGAGGTTGCTGCCTACACTGCTTTCTGTATATCTATTGTGAATTCTTTTGTTACATCATCTATTTTTTGCGGAATTTTTAATGTAATTTGCAGATTGATTGGTGAATCTAATTGTTTCCTAAATTCTACCCAGTTTATTTTATGGTTATAGACTTGTTTGCCTTGGTTTTTTAATAGTTTTATTAGACAGTAAAGTTGTGATTGAGAGTGATTCGAGGATAAATCTAGAGAAAACTAAACCTAGAAATAATTTTTACTAATTCCTTTCATGAAGCAAAATTCTAGTAGATCGGGTAGTTCTCTTGAATCGCTGAGCCAATAGGTTGGTTGGCTATTACTTAAGTATGTTGACTTAACTGATATGGCTGCAAGTAATTCCTTGCTCTTAGTTGTTAGGACCCTAGAACCCCATTATATGTTTGGCGTTCCAGTCTCCACCAGCTATATATCTATTACCTAACGATCTGAGAAAATCCTTGTATTGCTCCATTTTGTTGTCATGTTTTGGCGGACAGTATATGGCAGATTTAACTATTAGTCTCGACAAATCATGAACACAAACTGTTGTTTCCTCTAGATAGTCTTGTGTACATCCTTTCATAGTGTGATGTTTGATATTTCGTTTAATTATTAAAGTAGTCCCTCCATGCGCGGTCCCATCTGGATGTTCGGTATGATATGTCACATAGCCTGGTATTTTAAAATAATTTTTATTTGTACAAATGTGTTACATTTACAAGCATTATGTCTAAATTATTATTTTGTATAAAAGCACGGATTTCTTGTGTGTGCTTGCATAGGCCGTTGGTGTTTCATTCAGCAATTTTAATTAGGTGAGTAATTTTATATATTTTATTGACGAGAGTACAAATGAGATTCATCATTATACTCGTTTGATTTGTAAGTTATTTCATCATGGATTTTAATTCTGTCATATCATTAGTTTGTTGTACAGCTAGATTAGTGTGGTTTGGTCATTTATTTAGGTATGTGTGATTCTATTCTCTGGGCGTATGTGATTCCTGGATAAATGTTATGTGTTCTATTGTTATTTGGATGGTCATTTTTTTGTCTCAATTTTAAGTACACTTTTTCTTGCATTTGCTATGCACCCTTTGTTATTCGCTGGATGAACGTTGGTATCTTCCATTTTTCTGAAGCAATCTTTCTTAAAATAACTCTCTATGCATTTTACACAGCGAGGCTTTCTGTGTCAAAAAATTTTTGTGTATTCATATCCTTAATATCGCAAGTACTGTATAGGTATTGGCTTTTTAGTGGATCTTTGTTTTATATTCTAGATGTTTGTTGGGTAGTATTCTAATTCTTTGAAGCTTTTTTTTTGTCTTTAATGTTCTTTGATAAGTGGATGTTGTCAAGTCTTACTCTAAATATTTGCATTTCTTTAGTTTTATATGTATGATATTGCGTGTTTTCTTTATTTAGGGCTTTTAGAATTTTTGAGTAAGTTTGTCCATATTCAACCTGTATTTTTACCTCCTCAGTACTCGCTTTAATACTGTACTAGCGGACCACCTCGACATCAAGTTTTTTAAATAAAAATTTTTATTTTGCGAGAAAAATTAAGAGATCAATACAAACAATATAAGCAAGAATATACATAACATTCATTAATAATAATGCAAGTAAAAAGTGTCACGAAATATATCACGAAATATTT
This sequence comes from Diabrotica balteata, assembly GCA_918026665.1. Lineage (NCBI taxonomy): Eukaryota > Metazoa > Arthropoda > Insecta > Coleoptera > Chrysomelidae > Diabrotica > Diabrotica balteata. The sequence continues at coordinate 58,591,287 of OU898276.1, read as the reverse complement.
CGTCGAAAACAATGTTTTTTGTTACACTGTCTCCATTTTCTGAAAACTTTTGCTTGGCAACGGGAGTTATGTAAACTTTTACTTTTGCTTTTTAATAAAAATGAAACCGGAAGTCGACCTCAAAACCGGAATGCAATTTTTAGTTCATTAAATGTCGACATGGATATCATTTAGCAGTTAATTTTGCATGCTGATCACGAATCCGGTGTCAGATTTGCTCTATCTTGACGTTTTATGCGCGTTTCGGGTTACTTCCGGTGTCGGATCGCAACTGGAAGTACATATTTAGATTCGTCTCAACGAGACCTTTCGATCCATACATACATTGTGGGGTCTAAAACTTAAAGTAAATTTTAACTTCAGGTCATCTCAAAACCGGAAGTGAATTTTTGTACCAAAAGTATATCTTGACAATCTCATACGTAATACTAATAATATTCCGAAAAAATATTTTAATTATCTAATATGGTTTTTGAGTAAAGTGGTGGACAAGAAAAGGGCTTAGCTTTTTAGTATATAAGATTTACATGCACTTTCTTCATCTAACAATGCCATGAGGGGTTTTAGATTTTTTACTCTAGTGACAAATATTGGTGGTAGTTTGGGTTCTTCCTTGATGCCATCATCTGGTATTTCCATAGTTTCTTTTTCTGACTCTTCACTAAGGCTACTAAAGCTATTGCTTAGTGAGTATTTATTGCTTTTGTTTTGTCTTATCGATTTTGTATTTTTTCCTCTGAACTTCTCGGGCGTTTTCTACTGGGAACTAGCTAGGCTAGGACGGTAAAAATATAGGTAGTGACAAAAATAAGGAAGAATATGGCATTTGGTTTGGTATCTGTGGATTAGACTATTGGTAAACAGATGGGTGTAAAGCATTAGATGTGATTATTTGAGATTGTTATGATTATTGATTATACATCTGAATTTGAAAAGAGCACGTCACTGAGTGGTTTCTAAGAAGATGGACTTCATTATAGGTGCAGATGATGTTTGGTTTGCATACATATGAATTGGCTGCGATGCGTAAATATGAACGATATTATTATAATCCATTTCAGCATTTTAAAATCTGATTTTATTTGTTACGTACAAAATAAATATGATGTTTACTTACCATTCTAATTACCGAAATAAAACACCATAAAAGCATTTCTTTTAACAATTCTCTTAATTACCATTTAACAGGTTTACTTTAATTATTGCAAAACTACAGTATTCTTGTATATATCAAGCTCTACAGCGAACTTCGATATTAATATTATAAGCTTAAGAAAGAAATTTGCGTTTTAGAACTTAGCTGATCTCAAACAACACACTAAAATCATCATCATCATTTTCATTATTGATGGCCCTTAGTTCTTCTTCCTACATGTGTTCCTGTGGTTAGATTTTTAGTGGAGGTGTTGTCTGGTATTCGTATTATGTGTCTAGTCCATCTGGGTTGCTGTGTTTTAATGAATATTTAAATAAGACATATTTAAATAACCTAAAATAGAGGGAAATAGATAACAAAAAGAGACGCCCATGTCAAGTATATTTTTTGTGTTAAATTACCACAACTATCACCACTATAAAACATAAAAAGTCGTAAATTCATTTTTTTTGCTTTAACGTCGCTCTATATGTACGTCTCAATTAGCGACCTGATGCCGATAAACGACATTCTACCAGATATTGACACAATTATCCCATTATCCAATTATTCTTAATTATGCTGCTCTCGTTATTTGCACTGGATCCATTATACAGGTACTCAATGACGGGCAATTTGCCGATTTAAGTCGAAAAAAGGGTTAATAGGATTGCTACGGCGCAGAATTTATGTTAGGCTATGCAATAATTTTACAGATTTTAGAAATATATTATATGGATAATAAGGCCAAATATTTCCGAAGTTAGAAATGATGAAAAAATACGGTGACAGGTCAATTTTTACTTTTAAATTGCTACTCAAGCGTTTAATTTTACACGAACAGCTTTTTATATCTAATATTATCCATCGCACCAGCATCCAGTCAATATTGCATGACCAGAATATATATAAACCTATAAGATCTGTATATCCACTAGATCTGTAAATGATTCCCTTAGAAATTATAACTCTTCTTTTTCATGTGATTTTTTCAGCGCCAACGTCAACGTCAAGTTTATAAATCAGCCTTTACAACTAACGAAAATACGGAAACAGTGGCGAAGGCATTTGTTGAGCAGTTGAACCAATCTGCAGTGGGGGTATTGAACGAAATTCAAATATCCGATCATTGGGCATCAATTTGAACACTTACAGTGACCCTTTTTCTAATCCCTTTTTGTAATTTTTTTGAATAAATTTATTTTTATGATGCATTTTTCCTCTGAATGCAAATTTGCTGCCTGACTTATGCCGACCCCTGTACTATGTTAATATATACGTCTATGCTCTTAAAATAGCTATTCGGACTAAAGTCTCAGGTTGCGCAACCATGCTATTCGACGCCTCTCTACTATTCTTTTTCCTTTTATCTTTCTCTCCATAAACCGTTGGGGCAACGTGTATCTCTTTTCACGTATAATGTGTTCAAATTACTCCAATTTTCTTGTTTTTCTTATTTTCTTCGTGGCCTGTGTTCTGCCTACGACAGGGCTGCTCAAACGGTCGATCGCGATCGACTGGTCGATCGCGAGTGCTTGTTGGGTAGATCTCGAGAAGAAAAAAAATTTTAATAAGTAGGTAGATAACTAAACTACTGTCAGCAGAGTTAAACGTTTTTATTAATACTGAACTATACAAATACATAGAATGTTTACTAAGCATCATTGCAATTCAAAGAAGTGGGGACAACAAAATACTGTCCACACAGCATATTTTATATTTACATATATTAACTAATTATTTTATTAATTCAATATTTATTATAATTAATAATCAAATTTGGGATGATATTCTATCAACTACAAAAATGTATTACGTAATAAAATAACACTGCTTGTGGCAAAAGGGTGCTTTATCAAAGGAACGCGCGGCTCTTGTCCAAGAAAAGCCGTGTTGTTTCTAGACGAGAGACAGTACAGTCTAGTTTCGGGCGGCGCGTTTGACGGAAACATTCGAGACTTTCGTTCACGCCGATATAAATGTTGCGCCTGCAGGAATTGGAGTTATTCTGAATTGTAACTTGATAGCAATCCTACGTCGATACAAAGTTTATTATTAAATAGTGGAAAATAAGTGCAGTGAAGAAATCTAAAACGTATCATTTTAATGAGGATTGGGAGGAAGAATTTTTCTTTTCTATGGTGAAGGATAAGTGCATTTGTGTTATTTGTCGTGCGTCAGTTGCAATACCTAAGTGTGATAACTTAGAGAGGCATCATAAAACGGTTCATAAAAACTATGAAAAGGATTTTCCGCCACAGAGTGAATTAAGAAAACGAAAAGTAAGTGATTTGATATCTTGTTTGAAAAAAGAAAAATCCATGTTCACAAGACCAGCCAAACAATCAAAAGTTGCTACGATCGCGTCATTTAAAATATCTCATATTTTGGCGAAACACAAGAAACCATTTGAAGATGGATCGGTGGTGAAGGAAGCATTTATTGAAGCGGGTGAGACTTTATTTGGAGATTTTAAAAATAAAACAGAAATCATGTCTGCTATTAGAGAACTTCAGTTATCTCGTCCGACTGTCACAAGGCGTATTGAAGTCATGAGTCAAGACATCGCAGATAAACTAAAACATGATATCATGGAATGTACATACTTTTCTTTACAGTTCGACGAATCCATCGATATGACAGACACTGCCCAGCTGTGTATATTTATTCGGATGGTATTCAATGACATGTTGGCTAAGGAAGAATTTTTGACAATCATTCCTATGAAGGGGAAGACCCGTGGCAAAGATATATATGACGTTTTCTTAAATTTTGTAAAAAACTACGAGCTACCAATATATAAATTAATGTGCATTACAACCGATGGAGCACCAGCGATGACTGGAAACAGAAACGGTTTTGTGGCATTGTGTCGAGCTAATGAAGAATTCCCTTCATTTTTTTCATTCCATTGCATTATACATCAACAAGTTTTGTGTTCAAAAGTTTTAAACACGGAGGAAATTCTGGGCATTGTAACAAAAATTGTGAATTCCATCCGTGCACGTAGCTTGCAACGGCGGCTCTTTCAGTTGCAGTTGGAAGATAGGGAGTCAGCTGAACACACTGATTTATTTCTTCACATGGACGTCAGGTGGTTGAGTCGCGGAAAATTCCTAGAAAGGTTTCAAAAATTATTGCCCGAAATTACAGCTTTTCTAGACGAAAGAGGTGATGACACTCAGATTTTGAAAAACGAAAAATGGCTAAATTATTTGGCATTTTTGACTGACATCACAATGCACTTAAACACCGTTAACTTGGAGCTTCAAGGTAAAGGAAAACCTATTATTGAGATGATTAGCGCAGTAAATACATTCAAAAGTAAATTGCAACTTATGATAGATCAACTGAAAAGAAAGGATCTGAAACATTTTCTGTCTTTGAAAGCAAGGATTCCTCAATTGAATTATGATACGTATGAGGCTGAATTATTAAATATTTTGGGACAATTCGAAATGCGTTTTTATGATTGCAGTAAATTGGAAAATATAGCATCATTTGTGAGTTATCCTTTTTCATGTAAAAACATTGAGGAATTAGCTACTGAAATAGCAAGTCAGTTTAATATGAACTCATCTTCTGTTGAAAATGAGTTGGTGCAGATTATATGAGATATACATCTCAAAGCTACAGTATCTGATACAAATTTCTGGCGTTTTATATCTGAAGATAAATATCTGAATGTAAGGCAAATCGCCCTTCAACTGACGGAATTTTTGGGGTCAACTTACTTGTGCGAGTCTGCATTTTCTGAAATGAAGATAATTAAGTCAAAATATCGCAATCGACTAACTTACGATCATATGACATCATGCTTGCGATTAGCACTCAGTGGTTACGTACCATCTTATGAAAACTATGCTGAGGACATGCAGTGCCACGCTTCAACATTCAAAGCCACTCCTTAGTTAAGTTTAACACCATATGTAACTCTTTTATTTTGTAACAACAAAAACTCGCAATTTTGAATAACTATGAGTTTTTTTATTGATATTCTAGAGAAGAACCTAACTAAACCTAACCCAAACCTTGACTAAAATAATGAACCTATATTGTGCAGAAAGCTAATAGGTATCTATATATGCTACGGTACGCCCTACCTAGGTAGGTAGGGTGTATCGTGTATGTACGACAACCCTGCATCATACACACTTGCAGTCTCTCAGAGTCGATCGTAAGTAGTCTATAAATATTGAGGTAGATCGCCAGCAGTTCAAGTTTGAGCACCCCTGGCCTACGATATGTTCAGAATTTTTTTGTACTCCCACAACTCGAATTATTCAAGTGTTTTCATTGATGTCGCATTGATGGGACTAATTTCAATTTCCTGGTAGTGATAATTTGTGGAGATAATCATTATTCTTAGAAGTTTCTTAGAAGATTCTCGTTGTTTCTTGAGTTTTTGATATTGTCATATTTTTTTTCTTTTCGACGTTGATTTTTGGACTGTATTCTCGTCCATTCTTTGCTAATCTGGTCATCAGTTTTTAAAGAGCTTCAATATTTTCCGTTATGACGATAGTGTCATCCGCATATCTAATGTTGCTAATGGGAACTCCATTTATCTTTAAATCAGCGATTTCAATCGGAAAAGCTTTTGTAGGATCTTTTATTAGTAGGCATTAAAAAGGATTTGCGATAATATGCATAACTGTCTCACCCTAAGTCTAATTTCAGTTTCCTCTGACAGCTGTTGATTAACGCGTACCTTTACTTTGACGACTATTATCATATGTTTAGAAAAGCAGTTATAGATAAAGTATAAATCATACATTTGAGGTCTGTAATTTTAAAATAAAATAGCCTACTGGTTTTAAAAAATGTGTTTTTTTACAAATAAAAAGATAAATTTTCACAAAAAAACATTTACTCGCTTTAACCACATCAAACAAGCGAAAGTTAAACACAGAGAAATACATTTTTGTTTCTCCAAAATATCGGATACCGAATTATATATCGAACTCACTCGTATGGAAAATGTTGGGGACTGATTCAATCGTATATCCTGAAGTAATAACGAAATTTGATCGAACAATGGAAATGACTGAAGACGAAACGATTGATAAACCGAAAAGCGGGTCTGGAAATGATTTATTCGGTTCACAAAAGGGGGAAATCACAGATAGTATCTATTATATAATGGAGATACAAGTACATCTCTATAACAATGAAAACTAATTAGAGCAGAGTACACTATCAATATTTCAGAAACAATTGGTTTTTGTGAAGTGATAGAAGATAATAATACTTGAAAAACTATACATCAAGAACTCTACTAAATATCATGTATCTCTTTGTCAATAAACCACAAATTATAACGTTAATTCCTTATTTGATCTTCCGGATCGGATGCTTTTTAAAACAAAACTGATATCTTATGTGCATTACTTATGAACCACATTTTTCATAGCATCAATTTTAACCCGTAATCGGTTAGCTGGAGTCACGCAGACTCCTAGTCCTTTAGAAGTTGTTGTTTTTTTTTTATTTTTTTCCACTGTGTTTGAATCTTGCTCGCGCTCATGTACCTTCAAGTCACTATTGGTAATTATTGGTATTCAGTGAGAGTGGGTATTCAGCTAGGTTATAGTACTAGTCTCGGTGACTCTGACTCAGTGACAAATGTAACTGAAATTGCACCTTACCGGTTACGGGTTAAAATATAATACTTTAATGGTATTGTAAGTATTTTACAGGTGCATTTCCAGGTGAATTATAATGTCCACGTGCAAGTTCCGTTTAAAGGAACTATTTTATGGTAATACTTTTAATTAAACAAAAGAGTTTTATTATGAAAGGATTTTATTGCATATGTAGACTATAGATGACATGAAGCAATACATAAAGACTTAGGCTTTGAAACTAGAAATAATGCTGAAGATGGCAAGTGGACAACATTAATCTGAAATAGATTATTTCATAACATTACAATAATGCATGGGTGAGTATGGTAGGTAGTGTCTGAGGGCTCGAGAGACTAAGACCTCAAAAGCCCTGAAGAAGACATCAAAGAGGATGTCGAAAGCTCGGCACAATGATAATTGACGCTGTTCAATGACGTTACGATATTTTATTTTTACTAACAGTGCCGTGTCTTTTTAAATTAAATATTCACTTTACCCACTTAATTTAATATTCGCACAAAAATTGCATGTGTATTTACGTTTCTGCACCAAGTAGCCAAGTTCCTTGCATAAAATATAAATAAATAATAGAATTAATTTATTTAATTTCAAAAATATTATTTAAATTTTAAAAATACAGAAAATTGATACTCTTGAATGATGAAGCTTGGCGCTATTCTACTGTACTACCTACTGTATTGCCTACTGTACCATATATTTATATAATTATTTACTTAATTTCTTCGTTAGTTTCCTTATTATTATCAACAATTTTCAGACAAATTACACTACATTTTACGTTATTTTTTATATATGGACAAATTAAGTCATCAGTGCAAAATTTTTTCGAGGCTCTGTCTAAGCAAGAAAACTCATTTCTCCAACAATTTTACTGTAGTATTACCTTCAAAGTAAACTTGTAAAAGTTAACTATCAATAATTATATCCTACTCACTTTGAGTTGGCTCTCTAATTGGAGTAATTGCAAGGTGAGCATCATTCCAGTCATTAGCTTGCCATAATACTCTTGTAATATGTTGATAAAGTTCACATTGTGGAAGTTTGTCAATTCCTTGACCCCTACATGTTGCCAATGTACCTCAAAATTAAATATCGAACAATCTTGTTGTGTATCTTTTGAAGCACAAATAACTTTAAATATATTGATGAATACTTTTCATTACTTTTTCCTTATGTGGAGCTTCATATAATGATACTAATCCGTTATATACATAATCTGTAACACGTTTACAATAGGAAATAATTTTTTGTCAAAAAAATAAAACTGTTAAAATAAAATAAATAAAAACAAATAAATCATGTATACCTAGTTGTGCATTAGAGAAATAATTAAATCATTTTGTTGCAAAAGAAAATGTATCGGTATAAAACGTCTAACGCCTTAGTGGTTATTTTTGCATGCATCCAATTTTTTAACTTTTTTAAATATGCCAATTTTAAAAAATCTTCCGAATAAAATAATATTCATCGTGTGGTTGAGTAATAAAAATGTATTTTGGATTTTACAGCGTTAGATCTGTAAATTGCGGACCGCAACGATGATTTTGTTTGTTTATTGGCATTGTAGAGCTAAAGAATGCGTTTTACGAAAAATCGCAAGAATAATACTCTAAGTTTCTATATGTCCGCTTTTAGTTTTTTTTTTAATTTGCATGTATTTTTTGTACTAGAAATATGCAATATTTGAATAATATTATTAACCTACAGCAGATAACGTGAAAAAATTTAAAATTTAAAAAAACTTAAAAATTGAGATGTATATGACAAATATTTGAAATAATAAATTGTGTACCTTATTGTCTATAAAACTATATAAAATTCATATTTTTTTGTTGTTTTAACAATTTTAGGTTTACTTTAATTAAAGTCGTTATACTTTTAGAATGGCACTGATGATGGAATAATAATTCCAAAAACGTTTTGTGATGAAGTCTGATAGAGTGTTTTAAGATATACCACTTATAAAAGAATTTTTTAATAATTTTTTTGTGATAAATTGTATACAGCGAGCTACAGACATTTAGTTTCCTTGTGGATGGAAGGAAGGATCCAAAGTTTATTTGGACGTAATGTCGCAACTGTAGTAAGACGGTGTTGCCTTAGTATCTCCGTCATAGGTAAGCTGTTAAAAAAGTCAAGCGTAACATTTTCTTTGGCGCCAAGATAGATGAACAAAGACGAGGCATTAATGCAAAATTCGAAGTTTCCCGTTGTAATAGTCCAGCAAGCTGTTTCCCTATGTATACTTCAAAATTTGCAGTAGAAAACATTTTGGCGCCTCTATATTTTTATTCCGTGTCGATTCGATTTTTTAGGCATATAAATTTTGAAAGACACTCACTTTAAAATGCTTTGAGTTTTTCGTCAATTGTAGTAAATGCTGACATATTCTAATGTTGAGACAAATTAGATACAAACTCATCGTAAACTTCATTAATTCGAGCTAATTTGTCGATCTTGCCTTTCTTGCCTGGTAGCTTTATCGTCGAAACGATATGTTTAATAATATGTCCATAGCCGTTTGTACTAAATCAATCTTCAGCATTTCTATGGTTATCAGTCGGTCTAAAAGAACGATTTTGCGAAACATCATAGGCTTGCCTTTCTATAAATATGTTGATGTAATTATCATTGTTTTATAATATGTTTGTAGAAAAGAAGCACTCCCATATTTCTAAAGCTTTATTTTTATGCCTTATATCTCATTCCGTGCTGATGCAGAGTATTTTCGCCACCTGGTAGTTCCATCTTTTCCGATAAGACAGGGTATTCTTATCGCTTGTTCGACGTTTCTTCAAGAATATGTGAGTTTTATTTATTTTCAAAATCCTCTTCCAAATCTATGTCCTCAATAGTTTTTATAATATGGTCGTCTATTAAATTCCCATCATCATGTGGTTCTGCCTCAAAATTAGTTACTTCCCCAGGATATTAGATTGGGGATTAGATGCAACTTCCCCAGGAAGCTGCATCAGTCATTCTTGTTCCCTCTTGTAATTCATTATAAACGTATGCTCGAAAATGTAATATAAATCAGTACTGCAAACAAAAAAACCAAACAAATTATTCCTTCCTCAAAATATAACGGCAACCATAACGTCGGTTTGTGGTACCAAATCGTATATTATAGCCACAAATTTATATTAATCATACACACTGTCCACTTGCTGAATTATAATTAAATAGACACAGGCACGGTTGAAAGGCACTCTGAAGTGCATATTGAAATAAAAAACAGCAAGGCTTAAACCACGAAAATTTGAATCAGTCGGTGCGAGAGACATAACGTTATATATTATATTAGAGGGTTAATAAACAAATAATGTAATTTTTTAACCAATTAAAAAAAATGTATTTTTACTAAAAATTTCAAATTTTTTATTGTATCGTAATAATTAATTTTCTGCTATATCATAAAAATCTAAGTCTTTATAATTAAAATCTACCTAACTAATTTCTTTTCTTAATTATTGTTACAAATTAGCTGTGACTTAAAAAGTTATCCTAATTGTTTATTAGTTAAAAATAACAGTAAGTTTACACAACAGTTTTTGGTTATAAATTGATTTATTTTTTATTTTTTTTATTTTTTATTTTTTGATGTTTATTAAAAGAAAAAGTACCTCTGAGTAAACTAAAAAAAATTACCTCTGGGATAAATAATTTTAACAATTTGTAAACTAACTGATGTATGAAGCTAAAAGTTTAGTAGTTTGTTAGATACTATAAGACACCCGTTTGAATTAAATCACAAAAGTTCACGTTAATTTTTACAAAAGTTATTAACAATTAACAAGTTTGCCTTTATTTTGCTGTTTTGGCAGCAACGAATTAATTTTAAAGAATTAGAATAAGGTAAAACTACCTATTAACGGACTATAAAAATTCGTGATGTATATCCAGCGTATTAAAAAAAAATTAAAATTCTTTTGTAAATAAGTGTAAGTTGGTTAATTTTAATACTACGGCGCGTGTGTATCATATCGAGAAATTTATTTGGCCACATTTTTATGTATAAATGGTGGCGTAACATGTTCTAGCTTTTGTGTTAGTGTACACCTACATTGGAACCGTATTTTTCCCGATCCGATATCTGGCGACGTCGGCCGACGTCGGATTAAAAACAAACTCAAGGTATTAAATCAGAGTGCCTATACTGCTTCGTCATGGAAGTTATAACTTATTACTTGACAATTTGGTAAATGTTCATTGTATACGGGGTGTACGAATTAAACTGTGTTTATTTCTTAAAGTTTGCGTCACACTGTGGAATATTCTAGCATTTATAAAATATTGAAATTAAAACCTAACTATAGCCTCATATTTTCTCAACAGTTTGTTATTTAATTCATTGGTTATATTGGATAATACAAAAGTTAGGTAGTTTAACAACTAGTCATGTTTTTCATCAATACAGATGATTTAACTCACCATTCAAATTAACCCCACCACCTTTATTATTGTTCAGTTTACACTACATGTGACAGTTTGTTTCCTAAATTTGTGTCATCGAAGAATTTTTGACATATAGTCGTTGAACGATATCGTTGCAAATCTGTTTTCGTGTTAATACCAATTCTTGAACAGTTTGTAATTAAAATTAAATTTGTAATTAAAATTGTAATTTTATGTCATTTTAAAAATGCCACTCGTTCCAACTGATGCTGCTAGAGCAGTGGGTTTAGTTGATGCTGATTAAAGTCAACGTCATATCGCTGGTATACCCGATGTACCCAGAACTACCAAGATGCCATCAGATGATTTCGGGAGACAGGATCGTAAAACTGCAGGCCAGGTCAAGGCCAAAAACGATGCACTTCAGTTCGAGATGACCGCTTCATTATCACTAAAGTATCTGAAGCTCGTAAGCCTTTTCTTAAGGTGAAAAACGTTAGCGTGAGTAGACAAACGATTATAAGAAGACTGTCAGAAATAAACTTGACGGCTTTTCGTCCATCTCGCGCGTAAAAACAAACCCACATACCACAAACCGTAGGGCTAGACTTCATTTTGCTCGAGAAAATTCTAACTGGAGTATGGCGGAATGGAAGAATATACCGAGAAAACAGCGGAAAACCGAGAAGGGTCAATAATGATTTGGGGATGTATTTCTTACGAAGCGCGTACCAATCTTGTTGTGTTCGGTAGAGGCAGTGTGAATGCCAAAGTATACGTGCAAGAAGTTCTCCAAGACCGTGCTATGACTTTTGAACCATTCATTGGTGATAACTTCAGACTAATGCATGACAATGCACGTTGCCATACAGCAAGATCTACCCGTGAGTACCTTAATGAGGTCGGGATTCAAGTTCTACCATGGCCAGCACACAGTCCCGATCTTAAAGAAATTGAGCATATCTGAGACAACCCCAAAAGATGGATAAGAGCACGAGTACTATCCCCTGCATCTTTGAAGAGCTGTAGACAGCTGAGGTAGAGAAGTGGCACAATATACCCCACTCTAATATCGAGGATATGATAAATGGATTGCCAAACCGGCTCCAAGAAGTCCTAAGGGCGGCAAAACTCATTATTGATACCCATTTTTTTTTCAATTAGACTTTGATTTCCAAAATATTGTTAATTTTCAGAAAATTGATAAAAAAACATGTCTAGTTGTTAAAGCACCTAACTTTTGTATTATCTAACATAAGCGAATCAATCAAACACCATAATGTTGAGAAACCATGAGGCTATAGTTACAATTTCAGTATTCTACAAATGCTAGAATATTTCACAGGGTGATGAAAACTTTATGACAAAAACACAGTTTGATTCGTACACCCGGTATAGAATGAAACTTTAATTGTTTAGCAATAATATTATTATGCAGATATTGTCAAGGAATAAGGCTATAACATATTAAAAAAATCACTTAAATCGGACAACAGGTTTAGGAAATACATATAAGAAATAAAAAATTACCTATTTTTAAGGTGGCCGGTTAATTTTGGCCCAGAATGTATATTACGTATGTAATCTTTTTAATTTATTTAGTTTGTCTCTGCCTGTTCTATATAAAAATTATGTTTTTATGCTTCTGTATTTTTGATACCTACTTTGAAAATATTAAAATAAATATTTACATTTTTGATATGCAGGCCGGAATTACCACTAATTTTTCAACATAGATTTTTTTTGCGAAAAAAAAACGCATTTTTATTTTTTATTAATTCTTTTGATAAAGAAAACCTCAATCTATCAAATTTACTTGAAATTTATTTGTTCTATTATTTCGTTTCCTTAATATTTACGTCTAAAGTCAAATGCTTCTTAACGGGGCCGTTATTAGGTCGGTTAACCTTACGCCATTTTAAAGGTTTTTCTAATTTTTAACAGATAAAAAGTTTTATTTAAAATAGATTTAATAGTTAGCAAAAATTTTTAAAAAATGGTGTATTTTGCCCTAAATTGTTAATTAAAAAACCGTACCGGATTTCCTGCAAAACACATATAGGTTTGCTTACTATAGATATATATTAACAAAAAAAGTTGTCAAATACCTAGCCATTGAGTTGTGCTTAACCCCCTTAAAATTTGCTTATTTCCCTGTAGTACAAGTAGTAGTTTCTTGTATTATCTCTAATGTAACTGCCTTATATACATAAACAAAATTTCAAAACTACAGAGAAAAATATTGCCCGATCAAAAAGCACATATTAGGAAACATTCAAATATTAATTAATTAAATTAAGAAAAGAGCTGATAGTGAAAAGAAAACAAGAAATACTTAGGAAACGTCAAATTATGGAACAAGTCTTGAAATCGAATCAGATCCGAAACTGAAATGGACTGTAATAATTTTAAAATTATAGCTTCAATCTGAATACTGATTCGAAAATATTTTTTGAAGTCATCAAATCGTTTATTTGTGAGACCTAAACCGTCATTTATATATAAAATTTGAGGTGATCCTTTTTCCAATCGTCTATTCCGAAAAACCTGCCTCATTTCAATTATCGACCCTTTTCTGAATGTTCCTTTAAAGATGACAAATCACCTTTACCCTTGTTAGTGTATTTCGTCTTCAGTGATTCTCACCATTCGAGAAAATGCCGATTTTGCTTTCCACACGACCAATTTTTCAACAGGGGCTCATAAGCATATAGTGACCTAATTTCAAGAGAGAGAGCCACCTGTATGAATCGGGACTGGGATGGATTTCCATCCAGTTTCGATTTTTCTGTAATTGCCAGTCTAGAAATGCAAAAACCCATAAAAAACTTGTGCGAAGACGTAGGAAAATTGTTTTTTGGAGGGCTGCGCTCGGAGGGATTTGCAAAATGAGTGAGGCCGATAAATAATTAACGAATTTATACAAGGTCAAAGGGGCCGGAACGAACGACTTTTACGTGGAGTATTGATGTATCTACTTGCAAAAGTCAAAGAGAGATCTCTTGGCAGTTTAAGCACATATAGGTGAAATATGTGAAGAAAATTTTTGAAAGCTGTTTAAAATGTAGAAGCTTTATCTTATCGCCAAATTCTTGATAATTTTACTTAGTTGGCCGGTTTTTACCTCCGTGATTTTTGATGACATTATTACACCTCAGTTTAATATAGTACAAAGACAACATTTGGAAAATATTAGACACAAAGTAAACTTATTCAATGTATTTATTATAAAAATATTCCAACAACTTAAAATTGTTTTAAACGGTAAAATTAGACTTGTTTTAAACAAAAAGAACTAAATTTGATCAGTAAATTTATTTTTAGCTCAAATTTTTAAACATCATAATAGTGCGTTGCTTGTTAGTTTGTTTAAGGTTTAATAAATGTCTGACTTACCTATCATAATAACAAAATGATATAAAAGTAAACCAAAATTCGTGGAGAACAACTTGAAACTCTCTTTTTCGTTCATATCAAACTAAAAGTCATTGAAAAAACAAAATGTACACGCGAAGGTATATCTCACATTCATTCCACGCTCACAATAAATTCAGCACTGAATTTTGAAACTACACATTCGAACTATTTTTAGTCCAGAACTGTTTACAAGACGATTTTACTTGTTAAACATACATAAACATAGTGTTTACATTTCCACGAACGGAATTATTTCACGGAAATTTTTTTCGGAGCCGAGAGCTTCCGTTTCAGCATTTTTGAATACTGCGGGTGGTTAGACTGTTGCTGGCGAAGCTGTTGAATGTTTTTGGTAAAACGTGGGGGAACAACATGTTGAGCTTCCGACTCGTCTGGTCGGATTGAGAATTAGGGCGTCACGGCGCCTGCGTCGTGAGAGTGTGGGGACTACCAAGGGCGGCGGAAGAGGGACTTACAGTCGGTCCTATCGATTGTTGAAAGGACTATCCCAATCAACATTTTCATATCGTATCGTACGCAAAAAACTGGAAAATCATATTGATAATTAACGGAAATTGGTATTTCCTCCCATAAAGTGACCTTCAATACTAATACTTTACAAATATGCGTTGAATGTTTATTTTATCTATATAAATAAAATATTACCCCAGTATAGGAAGAAAATAAGCTGAAAAAATCGTTAAAGGTTCTAAAAAGTATATAAGGGGTAGCTGATAAAAATTCGTGAAGACGTACAGTTGATTTTGCTTTGTTTTGTTTTAACAATTTTTGCAATTTTAAAAGGTTAAGAAAGAATTTTTTGTCTATAAAACATTTATAGGCCAAAAACATTCCAGCGAAAAATGGTTCAAATAAAAGTGTAGACAATAAAAAATTCTTTAGTTTGAGGGTTTCCAAATTAAAATACATAAACATTTGACCGAAATAACTTTGTTTTTTTTTCACATGTAATATAACTACTCAAAATTGTGACAGTTTATGAGTTATTAAAGTGTAACAGTTAATGAGTTATTGATGTGCCAAATTTCAAACAGATCGTATAAGTAGGTTATAAGTTATTCAATTTGTTTATTCCGAAGAGCGATTATTTAAACAACTGGACTTGTCCAGTCACTCTAGAGGTATTTTGTAAATCGCAATTAATTCGTTGAGTCTTCATTGTTAAGGTAGATTAAAAAAACTGGAACATTTTAATAAATTTGGTATCAAAACATTGTTTGAAAAAGTATTGATTTGTTAGCTTCCAAATATTTATAATTACTTTTATTTTTTATGTCAGCGGTTGTAAGTAGGCTCAATGAAAAGCTAGTGAAAAATATTATTTCTAAAAACAGTATCTTCTATGACTAATAACAAGAAATTTATGTTTTCGTCTTACATCCCTGAGGTCCAAGATATCTTGCATTATCTATTCTTGTTTTATGTTATTTTTCGTGAACTTGTTTTTTCCAGACTCTACTAAGTCATAAAATACCTAATCTTACAGATTATTTTTTTTAAATCAATACACAAAAATGCTTCTGTTTTTTCTCGTTCTTCTTCTTCTTTTTATGTAGACAAGATTCTGTCTGTTTTTCAATGTGCCTCCAGTAAGTTGCTGTTTCATCGTTTTCGTGGTTTTGCTCGTCTTTACTACTCTGTTGTCATTCGTCTTATATGATTATTCCATTCTACTCTTCTATTTTTTACCTAGTTCTTGATGGTCTTTATCTTGCATCTACGTCGTATATCTTTACTTCTAGCTCCGTCCTATAGTGTCTTACCATCAATTCTTCTAAGTGTTTGTATCTCTGCTGTTTCTAAGATCCTTTTTGTCCTCCCTGTATCAGGTCGTGTTTCTGCCGCGTATGCGTTATTGGTCCGATGACTTTTTTTAATACTGCCTTTCATTTTCTTTCCCGACATTTTTATTTCTCCATATTGTTGCATTCAAGCAACCTGCGGATCCGTTTGCTCTATTCAATTCGGCATATTTAAACTTTATCACTTGTTCTATTATCTGAACTTCCTGCTCCAATTTACATCTCAGTAAATTTGCTGTTATCACCATACATTTTCTCTTATTTGGGGAAATTAACGTGTTAAATTAAGTACAAAAATACTTGTAACAATATATTCTTTTTTGTTTACCGAATAGTTTAACATTCGTGTAATTTTGTCGAACTTATTTTCTCAGAGTATTCCAAAGGTACCCAATTTAATGTAACTCAATGCCCACTCTAAGAAAAGTGTAAACGCCATGTGTACAACTTACCAGGGAGCTGATATAACGTATTTGTAATTACAAGATGATGTTGCAAATTTCTCTGCTACAGTCCATTGCAGCGCAATACTCCTTCAGTATTTTATATAGAGGAGAAATACTAGTAAACTATGCAAAGAAACTAAACTATATATAACCAATACGTTTTTTAATAAAGCAGAAAATAGAAGATGGACCTGGCAAACCCCAATGGGACACAAAAGAATGAAATTGACTATATTATATTATGCAACGACAGAAACGTAATATTAGATAAAGTAGTGTTAAACACGATAAATACAGGAAGCGATCACAGAATTCTAAGAACACGAATAATAATTAACACCAAGACAGAAAGAAAAAAACTTTTAAATGCTAGGCAAAAAACAATAAATATAGACGAACTAAAACAAAACAAAAATCGAACACAAACAAAAACTAAAAGACCTGCGCTAATACACAAAGATTCAAACCTTGAAATCCTAAATAAAAATTTAACTAATACAACAGTATCAGTAGTAAAAGAATCGATCTATAATAAAGCAAATAAAGTTCAAAAGTTTAGCATGGATATTCAACATTTAATAAAAAAGAGACAACAACTTGTGCAAGACCGAACACTTAATAAAATATAAATAACAGAAACCAACAAAATATTTTAAAAAAGTCTAGGAAAGACATAAAGAAGTACAAAATAACATAGTTCAATGAATCCTTAAAAGAAAAGAAATGCATACAAGACTGGAAGAAGAAAACAAGCAAAGGTAGAAATTGTAATAATAACCACCACGAAAGAAAACTACTACCAACCATTATATAAGTCAAAAGCAACACCACCACCAGGTAAAGACGAAAAACGCCGAAAATAGTAAGAAATGTTGGATCTAAAGATATACCAAATATGAAAGAGCAGGGGTCACCAATTATATTTCCTGAGTGCCCGCTTCTAAAACCTACTACACTACCGCGATCCGGACACTCAGTACTAAACCATGCAGTGGAGTAACCGGGGAGAGGGGGGTTACCCAGAAACCCTCTAGTAGTTGTAACCCCTCCTCAAGAGATCATACTGGTTAAGTAGTTGAAACCAGGTAACTAGGCCACCTTGTTTAGGGAGGGGTATGAAATAGTCTCAAGGAAAAAGATGATTATAAAGCTATTATATTATTTTTTCTCCTGTCTTTGCTTAATATATTTTTGCGGCTTAATTTGAAATATTTGTATCTTAGAACTTAATTTAATTATTTATTAAATATATATATATATAGTAGTTTTGAGTTTCTTGAACCGTATTATATTTAATATAAAATTAATGTTTCTTGGGTTTAGGTTCAATAAAGATATGTTACATGTGGAACTAGATTTTATTTTCCATTGCAATCAATCAACGTTTCGGCAGGAAACCCTTGCCGTTGTCAAGATTCTAAAATGTGTATATATATAAGCACAAACAGATATTGTAAAATATGTATATATATATATACATATATATATATATATATATATATATATATATATATATATATATATATATATATTGTACTTACTTGGGAACGATAATCACAGAAAATTACGATTATACTGCAGAAATTAGAGTCAGAATTAAAAAAGCACGTACCAGCTTCGTGAAAATGAAAAAGATTTTATGCAGCAAAGATCTGACATTCTCCCTCAGAATAAGGCTAATTAAATGCTATGTACACAGTACATACTACTATGGAGCTGAATCATGGACATTAAATCGGAATACAATAAATAGACTTAACGAGTTTGGAACGTGGACATTTAGAAGATTGTTAAGGTAGATTCCATGGGTAGATAGATTCACGAATACAGAATTGTTAAGGAGAATAGCCAGAGAGAAGGAAATGTAAAATACAATAAAAGAAAGGAATTTGCAATATCTCGGACAAGATACGAAAGATACAACATCTTGAGACTCATAATTTAAGAAAAATAGAGGGTATGAGAAGCGTAGGAAGAAGACGCGTTTCCTGGTTAAAGAAACTGAGAGAATGGTTTGGTTGCAGCCCAAGACAATTGTTCAGAGCTGCTGCCTCGAAGGTCAGAATAGCCATGATGATTACCAACATTCGTCGCGGAGATGGCACTTGAAGAAGAATAATAACGCAATGGATTATTAATCCATTTGATGACATTAAATAAATGGATGTTACATTACAATAGGAATTCGTTGGAATAAGCACTAACAAACAACTTAAGGTATAGTTTAGAAACGGATATCAACAATTCCGGCTTCAAAAAGATATACCTGTTACTAATCCGTGGGCATACCGTGTGAAAGTTTTTAATTTCTTTTCAATCTGCATACCTAGCAGAAAAGGTTTTCAGCGCTGTTATAAATCTCATAACAAAAAAAAAAGAACTTTGATGGTACACAAGGCAAATATCGAACACAGTATTTAATTAAATCTTGCCCAAGTACTTTCGATCACAAGATCATCCTCAGGGCATTTCGTCAATTGTGGCCTATCCAGCAATAACCGAATGTCATACATGTAAACTGGGACATAACAAATACATACACTAAAGACAAACAAACACTTTAAAATTTAAATTGGAGAAGCTATATTTTTATATTATAGAAGCCGGAGACAGAATGGTATAGTTTCTGTCTCCGGCTTCTATAATATAAAAATGTAGCTTCTCCAATTTAAATTTTAAAGTGTTTGTTTGTCTTTAGTGTATGTATTTGTCATGTCCCAGTTTACATGTATGACATTCGGTTATTGCTGGATAGGCCACAATTGACGAAATGCCCCTGAGGATGATCTTGTGATCGAAAGTACTTGGCAAGATTTAATTAAATACTGTGTTCGATATTTGCCTTGTGTACCATCAAAGTTCATTTATTCGAACATTCAACCTTATATTGAAAAAAAAAGAAACAAACTGGACATCATTAACCGAGGAGATTTGAGATTAGACCTATCTAAATTAATGCCAAATGTCGATAATTTATCATAAAACCATGAACTTCATCCCTCTCATTAAATGAACTTATTTTTTGCTTGGTTTATCTCATATAACAGTTACTACATTTTGATTTAAATTTAATTAATAAATTTGTATAAATTAGTTTAAAAATTTTAATTGTGCACACTGTAACTACTTCACTACTGTAATAAATTTAAATCTTTCAAAGTGAATAGCTTGTGGTTTATCTAAAATTGAACATGACAATGGATCTACGAGGGAAAAAAGTTTGGGAACCTCTAATATACAACAATTATTTAAAATTGAGAACAGTAACCGCTATTGTCTTAAATAGTGAAAATGAATTGGAAAACGTAAGTGTTACGATAACTTTGCACCGAAGTATAGGTTAAATATATTTTAACATTTTTAACTTTTTTAATAGAATTTAAAAAATATCTTGAATCATTTTGTAAAATTAATATTAACTCTAAAACCATTTCACTATATTGAACACATAAAAAGAGAGAAAATATGGTTATTGAATTTTTTCAAACACGTGCGTGAGGATTCCTCCATCGAAATTTGCCTTAATATTTGCATGGAAAGTCGGGAATATCCTCCTGCTGACGTTGTATATTTTCCCTGAACGTGCCAGAAGAGTTTCCTACAAATTTTGCATTTAATATTTATACAAGGAGATATTTTGTTATAGTAAGAAAGACGGGATATAACTTTTCTTAATTAATTGCGGATAAATCAATTGTTTATATATTACAAAATATCTACTTAATGAGTCTGAAATGTAATAAATTTATCTTTATCAAACAAATCAAAAGCAAAGAATATCTCAGGGCTAAAAATAATTTTTTTCTTTTTTTTTTTATTAAAACGTGGTTTCAAAGTATCTTCTGCTAGTTCCATTTAAGAAAGATCAACAAAAGGAAAAAGAAATAATAGACAATCAATCCTGATATTAAAACAATTGTCCTTTATTTTAAAATATATCCAGTTAATTTAATATTCCGTTGAGGATAAATCTTAGACCATACACTATAAATAGAATAAAAAATTTATCAATCATCCATCAAATCACACATCCCTTAATGCTCAATAAAAATTAAATACACATATTTCTAAATCAAATATCTCTTAATATAAAAATTTTAAAAGAATTATTGGTTCCTTGACTTCTTGCCTTAACTGTAAAAATATTGCAAATTACAAACAATTGACATGAATGTTGATAGATGGTCGTGATAGAATGTCTTTATAGAATTTATTTAAAAACTCGAAACTTTGGTTTTCAAACAGACTATCTACCCTTGATTCTGCTTGGATTGTGCCTTGACCAGCTCGCAATGTACTTCCCGGATCCTACCAATTTCCCTGCTCGCTATTCCGCCTACTGTTTCTTTTGATAATAAAAGAAAAAGACTAACAGTATGTGAAAATATCGTGATGTCTTTACCACAAGCTCCAAACTCCAATACAAACAAACTGCTTCCTCTCAGACAAAACGAAAATATATGTGTTTGCACTTACAGTAACGTCTCTATTTCTACTGAAACTTGTCTCTGCTTACCACAATGACTGCTTAATTTTCCACAAAAACACTAGGCACTACTTCTTATAAATTCTCAAAAAAATGTTTTCACCGGAACCGGTCTCTCTTGATGTTCAACTCACAATGTCCTCTTTCCCCTCATTTTATTCCCGGCAAGCTTTTTTCCCCCTTCTTTTTTATCCATCTCAAACCAATCCAAACAAACCTCCCCTCTCATCAAACGCATCATCGGTTTCTTAGTCCATTAAATTTTTGGTTTTTCCAAAAATTACAAACTAAAACTATCTGGTCATGTCCAAACCGTATTGTCTTTTTATCGGAGAAAACTTTCTAGATAACCTATTCACATATTCGGAAACCACTCACGTTGTTCCCGGTAAATGGTTTATGATTTTACAACTAAACTATTTCTATATACAGGGCGTTCTCGATTTTATTAATGGTCTGATTTTAATCTTATTTAAAATTTGGGGATCTTATTAACATGTATATATATATATATATTATATAATATATATATATATATATATATAGCTTGATGGATAATTTCCATCGTATTCTGTTCTTTACTGGCTGCTTCCAATCTCTGATTCCCATCTCTCTGACATCTTCCATCACTACATATCTCCATTAATTTTTTGGTGCCCCTCTCTTTTTTGCCCTCAGGACTCTCCAACCAATAGTCTTGACTTGTCTAATACCTTAGATAGATTGTATAGGAAAGATAAGCGTCCGTACTAGGCGCAGTTTCATTCCAGATTTTTAATAAGTTTGACCGTTACTGATCTGGCCATTGTAAGGCGTCGACGTATCTCTTCTTCGCATCCACCATTGTTTGGGATAACAGAAACTAAGTCTTCTTTTAGTATTTCTATTAATTTGTTTATGTCTATTATATCGTATGCGGCTTGGTAACCAATGAAAAGTACTTGTGCTGGAATGATGTATTCATAGCAATTAATTAGGATTTGTTTTTGCATTAAGATTTGATCGGTTGATTATCTTTCCTTGAGAAATCCTCCCTGGTACTCTCCTAGACTTTTTTCCACATATATTTCAATTCGTTTGCTCTCTATAAGTATATTATTCTCTATTTAGTTTTATCTTCCATTTTGTGAATAGGAATTATAATGGACTTGTTCCATCCTTGGGGCATTTCTTCGGCATCCCACACTTCTACAATTATTAGCTCACGATGTTGGTCCTATGAAGTCTCTTCTCCATATTTTAAATTCTCTGCCACAATGCTGCTCTCGCCGGATCTTTTTTGATTTTTCATATATTTTATTACTTCTTTAATTTATTCTTTTGTAAGCTTTGGTATTTCTTCTATTACTATTTGGAGTTTAGAAACGTTATAATTTAAAAAATGAAAAATCTGATGTTTTTGCACACACTTATGGCAAATCAAAAGATGAAGAAGGGAACTATTTTTGAAGTGTGTAACAGATTTTAATTACTAGCTAAGCTTTTTCGGCTTACAATGTCATCTACGGGGCTATGCTACAAGAGAACAATGATGTAAATAACTAATTTTAATTTAACAATTATTCACTTACATCAAATATTAATTATCCTACCAGGAGAGATCATGTGGTAAGCAGAAAAATACTGGTTTTGTTTTTAATTTTTCCTTTTCATTCTTTAATCAATTAAAAAAACACAACGGATTGTACACTGGAATCTACCTTTCAAAAAAATATTTTTTATGGTAGGGATGTCAGAACCCGACCATTTTTACTGAAGTTAAAGCAGCAGATAGAGTGAGCACATCGGATCTAACTACTCTTCTATTTCTTAACTAGTTCTTGATGCTCTTCACCTTGCATCTACGTCGTATATCTGTACTTCTAGCTCTATCCCATAGTGTCTTACCATCAATTTTTTTAATTATTTCCATCTCTACTGTTTCTAACATCCTTTTTGTCCTCTCTGTATCAGGTCTTCTTTCTGCCGCGTATGTCATTATTGGTCTTATGACTGTTTTGTAAATTCTGCCTTTCGTTTCTTTCCCGATATTTTTATTTCTCCATATTGTTTCATTTAGGTAGCCTGCGGCTCTGTTTGCTCTATTTACTTGATCTTTCAATTTGGTTTCGAGCTTTCCGCAGATAGATAATATAATGCCTAGATATTTAAACTTCATCACTTGTTTTATTATTTGACATTCCAGCTCCAATTTACATCCTAATAAATTTGCTGTTGTAACCATGCATTGTGTCTTTTTTTAACATCATAGTAAATAATATCGTCGGTAAAAGTGCAAGACCTCGTATTTGCAATTTTGACAGAATTCATTTTATCATGTTACTTAGAACAGTGCTTGCCTGCGCATATATGCACAAAACCTTGTATGTCTGAGCTATTTCGATCTTATTTTTTGACGATATGCAATACCTCGTATTTTAGTTGAGTAATTTATTTGCCGTACAAAACCGCGTATAAGGCGGCCACTTGCAAATACGAAGTTTTGTTCGTCAGAAATGTCATAAGGCGCCGTAGATGTTTTCCTTCTTTTTTTTGTAATTTTATGTTTTATACTCAGTCGAAAGTAAAAACTGGTAATTGGTCAAATATGATTCAAGGTCAGTTTTGTAATTAGTTTATTTTTACAAAAAAAAACTGTTTTATTCTATAAAGTTGGGTTATGGTTAAACTTGTTTTGTATTTTATTGCATGCAGTTGTGTGAGAAGAAACTTATTTTATATCATAATACTACTCAGGATGTATTTAAATCAACAGTGTAACCCAGTCACTTTTTAGTAATTGTAATATTAATACAGTGTAATATATATATATATATATATATATTATATATATATATATATATATATATATATATATATATATTATATACAAATATATATATATATATTATATATATATATATATATTATATACAAATATATATATATATATTATATATCCAGATTTTTCAAATACTTTTTGTACTATGGATATAGCAGGTCGAGTGGTCTATCCAGAAACAAACTGATGGTAAAAAAAAGCTTTTCCGACTTCTTTGAAGAACAAGAATCTTCTAAGTTAACAAATAATTGGAATCTAAAAGCCAGTGAAAAAACCTAATCTAATAACTGAAATAATTTAGTAAGAAAAACTTGGAATTTGTTTACCAGAGGTAAAGAGCAATCAACTAGTTGAAGAAATTTTATGTTCCGATCTAGATTTTAAGCCAAAAGCTCAGATCGGTGTTTTAAATAAAATCGACTTAAACCAAGATATCGGAACAATGAGAAGCTTAATCATAGAAGCGTATAGATGATAAAGATCCATATTTTGTTACAACAGCAGAAGACTCGAGCTCAGAGATCAAAGATGAAGCCAGCAATTTAGTCGGAGAAGTAAGTAATCAAAGTGGAAGAACAGATGAGAACAGAAAGCGTACTCAAACAAGAAGAGCCAGAAATGAAATTAAAAAAGCTAAAATGCTTGGAAAATAAAGAAAGATGATGACGGACATTATAGGTTGATGGTTAATAAAAACAATTGCACTTTAAAACCTGGATGTAATTGGAAATGTCAAACATTAAAGACAATATTTTGTAATTAATTTGTGAAGCAAGACAGAAAAGCAATTTTTTATTCATTTTGGCAATTATCATTGGATATGAAAAAGACATTTTTAAGTTCAATGGTTGATGTTGTTTCTATCAACGTAAAGTAAAAGGATCTCGAAGAAGTAGCACTCTCCATTACTATTTAAAAAATAGAACTGAGAACAAAAACGTATGTAAAAAAATGTTTATGTCAACAATTAATGTAGGTGAATGGATGGTTAGAAAGTGCTAGAAAAGATAGTGGAATGAATGTGCCTAAAGTAAACGTTCGGAGAGCTGGTAGTAATAAGAGGGGTACAGATGAATCAAGACACATATTTCAAAAGTTTTTGTCAGAAATCCCTAAAATGGAGTCCCATTACTGCCGGGATAGTACAAATAAGTTGTACTTAGAGCCTGTATTCCGAAACAAAGCCGAATTTTATAGAGAGTACAAAAACTACTGTCAAAATATAAATACAAATTGTCGTTCTAAAACAACTTTTTTTAGAAGAAATGAACAAATCTATCATAAAAATCTACAAAGAACGAAAAGACCAACGCGAGTTGAGTATTTCCCATGGATTGGGAAATATTTTAGATGAAGAGTACATGAAACATTAAAAAAAAGAACAAGCAAGGCGTTTGAAAATGGAAGATAAAGAGAAAGCTATTAGTCACTTCAAAGAAATCGCGGCTTTTTGTTTTTAAATTGAATTTACTAATGTCTGTATTTTGAGAACGATTTCCGAAGTGGATATTGAAACGTCAATAAACGTACTTTAATCTTTAATTGTGGCTTATTCCCATTTAAATAGATATTGAGTCAATCATTGTTCCCAGATAGGTTTCTGAAGATCTTTAATATTTTCAGCTAAGATCACATGTGTTGTCCACATATCTAGTGTTGTTAATGGAACTCCATTTACCTTTATTCAAGCTGTTTTACCCTCAAGAGCTTTTTGTTTTTAAATTGAATTTACTAATGTCTGTATTTTGAGAACGATTTCCGAAGTGGATATTGAAACGTCAATAAACGTACTTTAATCTTTAATTGTGGCTTATTCCCATTTAAATAGATATTGAGTCAATCATTGTTCCCAGATAGGTTTCTGAAGATCTTTAATATTTTCAGCTAAGATCACAGTGTTGTCCACATATCTAGTGTTGTTAATGGGAAATCCATTTACCTTTATTCAAGCTGTTTTACCCTCAAGAGCTTCTGTCTCATTCCACGTCTAATTTTAATTTCTTCTGACAGCTGTTCGTTAACACATACTTTTGCTCGGTGTTTATAGTATAAATTTAATAATGATCCTGAGGTCGTTTTAGTTAATGTCATTTCAGGACAGGACATTCATTATTTGTTCCTGTCGTACTTTATTGAATGCTTTATTAATAAAACATGCATGTAAAAAAACATGCGTAAATATCTTGATGACTTTCAGGCATCTTTGTATCAGTATATTAAGTGAAAAGGTAGCTTCACGCGTTCCTAGGCCTTTGCGAAAACCAAATTGTGTGTCATTAACGTCTATATTCAGTTTGTCAGTTTGTGATATATTCGGTTATGGATGACTTTTAGTAGTAACTTTAGCACATTAGACATCAAGCTAATGGTGCGGTAATCGCTGCATTCTCTTGCGTTTTTTTGGGGGGGGGGAGACAAATAAAAATCGGCATTAAACATTCTTTGGGTAATACGCCTGAACTAAAAATTTGGTTCTAGAGTGTCACTAAAACATTAATGTGCTTCTCATCTAAAATTTTTAGGATTTCTATAGGAAGCATGTTAAGTCCGGGCTTTTCCCACTTTTTATTGTTTTTAGTGCGTGTAATATTTCTTCTTTTGCAATATACGAGAATGGACCTATTTCTT
This sequence comes from Diabrotica balteata, assembly GCA_918026665.1. NCBI lineage: Eukaryota > Metazoa > Arthropoda > Insecta > Coleoptera > Chrysomelidae > Diabrotica > Diabrotica balteata. The sequence goes on along the minus strand of OU898276.1, from coordinate 58,564,488 downwards.
CTGACGTAAGTTCTATGATATCTAGATCTCCTCTTTCATCATCGAACAGTTCGTCGATATATTCTGCCCGTCTTTACACTTTCTCGTCCGTCTGTGTTATAGTAGTCTCGTGTCTATCCAGAAGTGCATTAGTGGGATTTTGTTTTCTTAATCCTGTCAGTTCTTGAACTGTCTTGTGTAGGTTAGTTAGTATTTTAATTAATGCCAATTATTTCCTGTGTCCAGTCTAGCTTTCGTGGAGGAGGAGCTCTGAACTGAGTAGGGGCTCTTCTGTACTTCACGGAAGACAGACTGGGCGGGGGATGTCCTCAACCTCGACACGGCACGTCCCATATGGCTGATAGGGAAAGTTCCTGCAGATATGCAGGACAGGTACGAATAAGGCATTGTTAAATAAGTACCCGCGGATCAACAGGATATGACATTAGGCAGCAGTAATGTCATTACTGGATTAAGGCTGTGGGAAGTAAAAATCCTGTAGGTTTATTCCAGATACTCACAGGCGTCACTCACATTATGAGTTAAGCGGCTGTGATATTGCGATGGGGAAGGCAACGGAAAACCACCCCATTATGATCCCTAGTAAAGTTATCATGGAATCAATGAGTGTAACGAATACTACTGATCAGGGCTGCGGAACTCAAGATCCGGCAGGGGAAGGAATACACAATCAAACCACAGGGCTTCCCAGGTCGCTAGCCAGCGAAATCCTGTGAGGAAAACATCACTAGACATACGATGAAAATGAAGAATCCATACAAAGTGGCTACATGGAATGTAACAACCTTATATGAAGCCGGTAAGTTGAGAAATCTACTCTCTGAAATGGACAGATTAAACATTACTATCATGGGGGCGAGTGAAACAAGATGGCCAAACAAAGGGAATTTCAGTGCAAATGGTTACGCCGTTTATTTTTCTGGAAATCAAGACCATATGCATCGAAATGGAGTAGCAATAATTATCAAACAGCATATTAATAAGTATGTCACTAACTTCATCCCAATATCAGACAGAGTAATTTTAATACAGCTGAATGCTAAACCTGTAAATATAAATATCATCCAAGTTTATGCTCCCACTGCTGACGCAGATGAGCAGAATATTGAAGAATTCTACCATCAAATAGAAGAAGTGCTAAAAATAACAAAGAAACACGAAGCAATAATAATTATGGGTGACTTTAACGCTAAAGTTGGACAGAAGATGACGCAGGGCATCACGGAAAGTTTGGCTTGGGAGAGAGAAATCAAAGAGGTGAACGGCTAATAGAATTCTGCCAAGAAAATGACTTCGCCATTACAAATACCTGGTTTCAACTTCCAGAAAGGCGTCTTTACACGTGGAAATCCCCTCAAGATGGACATCAAGGCAGAATAGTACGGAATCAAATAGACTACATCCTAATAAACCACCGATTTCGAAACAATATTAAAGATGTAAAAACTTACCCCGGCGCTGACATAAACTCAAATCACAATTTACTCTGCTCCAAAATACAAATTAAATTGAAGAAATTAACAAAGCCAACTAAGCCTTGTAAGATATATCTCGACCCCCTGAAAAACCCTCAAACGCGCGAACACATATCACAGCAAATAAATAGTAAAATACACAGAATATCAAATATACCAAACGAAAACAGAACCATTAACGAATGCTGGTATGCCATTCAAAACTCGATTTTAGAGAACGTACAAGAGTCTTTGAAAACACCTACCATGTTGGCAAAAAATGAGTGGATGACACAAGAAATTCTAGATCTGATGGAAGTTCGACGGCAACACAAAAATAGAAATATTATCGAATATCGTGAAATTAATAAACGCATAAAAAGAAAAATTAAGCAAGCCAAAGAATCCTGGCTTGAGAATTTATGTAAAGAAATAGAAGACCTCCAAAAAAAGCATGACAGCTTCAACCTGCATAAGAAACTTAAATATACTGCCGGAATTAGAAAACAGAAAAATGCTCACATACTTAAAAGCGCGGACGGAAAAATTTGTGATCACGAACAACAGTGCAAAGAATGGGAGAGATACATCACTGACCTTTTTGACGATGCTTCTAGAGAAAATGCTCCAAATACTGCCTGTGACAACCAGTTGGACAGAGGTCCCAATATACTGAATTCGGAAGTCGAAAAGGCAATACAGCAAGCCAAAAACAATAAAGCACCTGGACCAGATCAAATCCCTGCCGAACTACTTAAACTTTTGGATGAGGAAAGCATTGCCTGCTTAACCACTTTCTTCAACAAAATTTACAACGAAGGAAAAATACCAGATGATTGGTTAGAGTCACTGTTTATAACATTACCAAAGAAAAGCAGGCCCACCAAATGCAGCGATTTTAGACTAATCAGTTTGATGAGTCACACACTGAAGATACTCTTACGAATTATACAAAACCGAGTATTCCTTCTATGCGAAAGTAAGATGGGTGATAAGCAATTTGGATTTAGAAACGGTCTAGGAACTAGAGAGGCACTATTCTGTATGCGCGTTCTATTACAAAAAAGTTGTGAATTCCGAAAGAATGTTTATGTTTGTTTCATCGACTTCGAGAAGGCGTTCGACAGAGTCCAACACAATACACTTTTCGACTGCCTACGGGCAGCAGGACTTGACCACTATGATATAAGACTGCTGAAATACTTATATTACAATCAAGTAGCCTCTATCCAAATTGGAGACAGTCCCACTGAAAAAATACCCATCAAACGTGGAGTACGGCAGGGTTGTGTTTTGTCACCCACTCTTTTTAATCTGTACTCTGAAGAAATCTTTAGGGAGGCTTTGGATGACAGACAAGAGGGAGTAAGACTAGGTGGAGAAGTAATCAACAATATTAGATACGCTGACGATACAGCCATTCTTGCAGAAAGTTTACAAGATCTCCAAACATTACTAAATCTAGTCAGTGAAGCAAGTTATCGGAGAGGCCTAAAAATCAACATTTCAAAGACAAAGTGGATGGCAGTTGGAAAGATCCATATAGATCAAGGTCTGCTTTCTCTTAATGGAGAAGAGATAGAAAGGGTAAATCATTTCAAATACCTTGGCAGCTGGTTAAATGTAAATTGTGACTCTGATGAAGAGATAATATCCAGGATCGAAATATCACGTAAGGCTTTTATGACCTGGAAACCAGTTTTATGCAACAGAAACCTGTCAATGAATATTCGTAAGAAGGTCCTGAAATGTTATGTGTGGTCGATCCTATTGTATGGTTGTGAGACATGGACGTTAAAAACCACAATGCTAAACAAGTTAGAAGCATTCGAATTGTGGTGCTATAGACGAATCCTAAAGATATCGTGGGTTTCGCACACTTCCAATGAAGATGTTCTTCAAATGATCAATTCAGAACGTCTGCTCATAAACACCATAAAGAGGAGAAAAACAGAATACTTCGGCCATATAATTAGAGGACCTAAATACCATTTACTTCGCCTTATAATACAAGGAAAAGTGGAAGGAAAGAGATGGATTGGTCGAAAGAAACTTTCATGGCTGCGTAATATTAGACAATGGTGTGGTTTCACAGTAGAAGAATTATTTCGCGCAGCAGCCGACAGAGAAAGGTTTCAGAAAATTGTAAACATGATGACGGCCAACGTCTGAATACGGGACACGGCACCCAAAGAAGAAGAAGAATTATTTTCTATGCTAAATAAACTGCTGGTGTTTATAAGTTCCAAATATTGTAAGTAGGTATGCAAAATTTCGCATATTTACAAGTAAACATACGCAAATATCATAACATAACGACAATTATTATTCTATCGACAAAAACGTTCTATTGAAGTGAAAAGTGTTCTCTGAGAAATACTTTTAGATTTTTTTAATAATTATCTTGTACAAGTATCACTTACACTATTAATAATATTGTTGTATAATATTATTAATGAAGTATTTTACCATTCGCTATTAACCCAATTTGCCTCTTCGGTGTGGTTAACATATTGAAACTACATATAACCAATTCTGTGCGTATACCCCGTTTCCTGTTTATATGAGGAATGAGGCAGATTTTAGTTGTCAAGGTACACAAAACCTTTATTACAGTTATGTCAGGGAGTAAATTAGAGTTCGCTAGTGAAATATGGGACTAGAGACTAGCTATTGTATGTCACACCATTGAAACTGTCCGAAAATCCATTCTTGAGGGACATGTACGACCGTACAAACGTATCGCCGGTTTAACAAGCTTACCACTTCAGTGTGGTTTATATCTAACAAGAATAATGTTTTGAATGTCATTATGCGATTGTTTTATAGGATGGCAGTTGTAAAGATTTGTCAAAAAAAATTTGATAGCATGATAAGTTTATATTGTTCTGAAGCTATTTTCTTGTGGCATTGTAAATTAATTACTAATAAACTGGGAATAAGCCACAATTAAAGATAAAAATACGTTTATTGACGTTTCAATTTCCACTTCGGAAATCGTTCTCAAATACAAACAGTAAATTAAACAAATTTTGTTTTTTGTTACATAGTGAAAATTCTTCTAATAATTTAATTTTATCTGACTCATTTATATTGACAATTCAGACATACATTATGCATTTTAAAGTAGACGACTTTAAAATGATATTGCCAATATTGTTGAGTTGCGCTCCTGGGACGACTTTACTTATAAGATAGTTCATTCGATTACATGAAATCAACTTTAACTTGAGAATATCCGTCAGAAAAAATCATAGCATGTAATTCGTCTTTAAAAAGACAAACACATGACATGATGACAGTAAAATTCTCCTGTTAGTGATTCCATAGTAAATTATGAGGGAAAACCAGGAAAAAACCTCATAATACTATCCCGACATTGTAAGTATTTGTTCGTGAATTTAGTTTACCTTCAACAAACATCAAAATTCTGATTTTATATGTTACGTTATTTAAAAAACATAAATGAAGTATCCTCTATATGTTACTGACTTAAAATGCATAATGTATGTCTGAATTGTCAATATAAATGAGTCAGATAAAATTAAATTATTAGAAGAATTTTTCACTATGTAACAAAAAACAAAATTTGTTTAATTTACTGTTTTGTATTTTGAGAACGATTTCCGAAGTGGAAATTGAAACGTCAATAAACGTATTTTTATCTTTAATTGTGGCTTATTCCCAGTTTATTAGTAATTAATATGATAAGTTTAAGCTGATTTTGATCTAGTAATTATAAGAAGCTGGAAACTGGAAACAATATCTTTAATAAAAGCAATTATTAGATCTAGAAAAATTGTAATGTATTCACTAACAACCCATTATAATAATAAATGTACAAAATGTTATTATAGAATTATGTTATTATAGAATATTCAATACGTTTTTAGAATGTGTTTATTATTTTTTGTTCTAGACCAGTAAAACTAGAAAATGCTGTGCTCAGTAGTCTTCCGAGTTGAACCGCGTTGTTTTTCATTACACCGAGCTTTCGACATCCTCTCTGATGTCTTCTTAAGGGCATGCTAGGTCTCAGTCTACCGAGTTCACAGACTCTACTACACTAATCACTAACCAATGCATTACTGCCACTATGAACAGAGAACGGGTTCATTTATGTCGTCCATGGTTACATGGTTTGGGAGGAGGTTAGCGTGGGCGTTAGCGTGAGGATTGGCTAGAGTATTGGCCCGGGGGTTGGCGCAAACATATCTGACATTGGCGGATGGAGCAGTCGACATTTTCTTTTGAGAGGTCTCCATGTCGAAGGTAACCATATGTAGTCATTTCTTTTATTAAAACAACGGCCTTTTCTCAATGTCTATGACTTCTCGGAAAATTCTTGGTATACAGAAGCGGATGGAGGCTATAGCTTTCAATATCAATTATGTATGAAGATGGTGTTGCCTAGAGCAGAAATTAAATAATATTGCGAACAGAAATGAAATATTCATAAATTCTATTTTCGATTATATGATTTGTTTGGCCTATATAGGATCGAGGACAGTCTGCACAAGGAATTTCATAAACTCCGTGTTGTTCACTTGAAATTGAAAATGACGTTGTCTTTGATTGATCGAACAAGAGATGAAAGTGTTTGTTTGGGGTTTATTCCTCTTGTTTAAGAATTTTGTTGATTTTGTCAGTGACACTTTTAATGTAGGGAAAAAAGTTTTTGCATGATCTGAGTCCTTGAGTTGAGATTGAGTGGAAGATTGATGTCTGTGAATGCTTCTAAATGTCAGTGAAATGCAATTTGCATTTCGTAATTCCATGGATACGCTTGAAGCACTTTTCACCTTACAAGTTCTACTTCAGAGATGTCGCGACATCAGTTGTGATGTCTATATTTGTTTTATTGACTAGGTACGCTAACGCATTTGACCGTTGTCAGCACCAGAAGCTGTTCGTCGCCCTACAAAAAGTTAAATTGGGTAAAGAGAGACATTTGGATCATTACGAATTTATGCTTTAACCAGCGTGCTCAAGTCAAGGTCGAAGACCAGCTAACCAACCAAGTGAAGATCATGCGAGAAGTAAGACAAGGCTGAGTGCTCTCGCCGAGTCTTTTCAATATATACTCTAAGAAAATTTTTACTGAAGTCCTTACAAACCTAGCGATGGGAATACGAGTGAACGGTGAATACATCAATAATATCCGCTACGCTGATGACACTGTGTTACTAGCAACTAGCCCAAATGATCTACAAGCCTTACTAGACCGAGTTAGAGCTGTGGGCGTAACTTACAGACTATATCTTAATATTAAGAAAACTAAATTCATTGTTGTCAATCGTGCAAATTTAGATCCCGGGGCAGTAACGGTAGGTAGCAAAGAGATCCAGAGAGTTGACAGCTTCACTTACCTCTAAACTACCATTAACTCACAATGGAACTACGTTCAAGAGATTAGATCCAGAATTGAAATGGTACGGTCTACTTTTATCCAGTTGAGATCCTTGCTGTGATCTTACAGTAATCCTTACAGTGATCTCAGTGTGGAAACCAAGATGTGGATAGTGAGGTACTACATTCTTTAAGTGTTACTATATAGAGTTGAAGCCTGGACAATGACGCAAGCCATAGAAATTCGGATTAAAGCCTTCGAGATACAAAAGGATACTAAAAATATCGTATGTGGACCATGTCACCAACGTTGAGGTCCTACAGCGCATGAAAAAAGAAAAAAAGTGCTTAATTTAGTAAAACAACGTAAGCTTGAGGACCTCGGTCACGTAATACGGAACGAAGAAAAATATCGAATTCTTCAACTTGTTATGCAGGGTCAAAAATTTGGCAGGAGAGGACCGGGACACCGTCGTATCTCGTGGTTAAAAAACCTCCGACAATGGTTTGGGATGACTTCTGCAGAGCTGTTTCTCAAAGCAATCAACAAAACCATGATAGCCTTGATGATCGCCAACATCCGAACCGGATAAGGCACTGAAGAAGAAGAAAAATGCTTCTATTGATGTGATGTAAGGTGCTACTATAAACAGTTTAACAGAGTTACAGTTGTACCATTGTTTTAAATTCTTTAGCCAGCATATACGTCTTAGACCTTTGCTTCTTCTGCCCAGTATCTTTCTCTGTATCGATCTCCAATAAAGGATGTCACTCACCTCTCATGACATGACGTAAATTCTGCCATTTTCTAGTTTAATTGTATTTAATATTTCCTTTTTTTGTTTATTTCTTTTTAAAACGTCGATCGGGCTTTATTTATATATGATATGATCTCTGTATATAATGGTTGTTTTTGGTTACAATTACTCCCAAGTAATTATTTCTGTCAAACGTTTTGTGTGTTTATCCCTTATCCATAACTTTTCTTATTGTTGTGTACCTGCTATGGTCATTAATTTCGTCTTTTTATGTTTAAACTAAGTCCGGCCTCTTTGCTATTATGCACAATCTAATTCATTAGATCATGCAATTCTTCAACCGACTCTGCGATTACTATCATATCATCGTTGTATCTGATAATATTTATAGTTTTTCCATTGACATTAATTCCGCTTGATATTTCCTTTAATGCTTTCTTAACTACCTCTTTTGAATATACGTTAAAGAGCAGTAGAGAAAGTATGCATCACTGCCTTACCTCTCTTTGTTCTTCTGATAATTCGTTGCCAGTCTTTACAGATGCAACTTGGTTAAAGTAAAGGTTTGATATACTAATATCTTTCATATCCAGATTTTTATCTTCAAGTAGCTGTAAGAGGAGATTACATAGTAATTTGTCCTATGCTTTGTTGTAATCAAGGAAACAAATATAAAGAAGAAATTCGTTAACATCGATACATCTTTGCGCCAATACATTAAGAGCAAACAAGGCCTCTCTTGTAACCATTGCGTTTCTGAAGCCAAACTACTGTTACATTAATGGTAATGTTAAACTAAGTATTACTGGTTTCTTGCTCTAGTTCTAAAAATCCTTTGATGTATAATTTTTAAAAATTTCTGTGTTGGCTCATTAAGCTTATGGTCGATGGTCACAGCATTCTCTAGCTTTAGAGTTTTCGGTAAAGTTACGAACGTGGACTCAAGCCATTCTCTTGGAATGGCGGATGAAGCAGTGAAGCTAAGTTCTGCGTCATTAACGTCATTTTTTAACCATGTTTCTATAAACGGTAGAATGTCATATTCATACAGGAGTGCAGTGTGGTTAAGATCCTGAAGTTTGTTCATTAAACTTCTATCATCTTGATAGTAACACTTCAGTAGGCTGGAGACTAGATTGTCTTGAGAATCGTTTTCATTATGACATTTACCTTATGTTAACCTTTTTTGATCTTAAGCAAATTACCCACAAGTATAATTAGAAATATTTTATTTTTGACAGGTCGATTCGAAAATTATTTTCAAAATATTAATGTTTTGTATTTTAAAAACGATAAATGACCTGCAAGTCGAAAAGACAAAACTTTAATATTTGTAATAAAAGAATATAATTATTATTAAAACGTAACTGTTATCGAAAAACAACTTTAGAAATATATTCGAAATAATATCGTCGGTGACCTGGCAATATCTTCTATGTGACTTCACCCAGACTTTTCAGGACAGTCAAAAAACTTTAATATTATAAAATTTTAACATATTTTAATTGTTTGATTGTGTTTTATGATCTGTGTGAAAGCGACATTTTTACTTCTTATGAAAACAGTTAATATTTAATTGAATTTAGTTTTGTTAAGCTGGATAGGAGGTATTACTTTAAGTAATGTTACTCATAGGAGATACTGATTTTAATTTAATGTGAACTTAGGAGTTGTTGTTTAATAAAATTAAGCATAAATGCCCTTTTATCCAAATAAAATTAAACATTCATTAAATTAAACAGATTTATTCATAGCAATATACTGGATACGATCATACTGGATCGTATTTGATACATTTTATATCAGTATTGGTTGGGTCATACGTTTTTCTTCCTGGTCGAATTGAAAAATATCGCATGTAGTTAGAGGATGAATAGTCTTTAAAAACGTATGGTCTAGTATTTTGACTCTATATGGCTTAGTTCCCTTTCTTGCTTGAGCTGTAATGGAAGCATAGTCACTGGGTAAATGGATTTCGTTATTTTTAAGATTCATTTTTATTATACTATGTACCGAGTCACATTCCATTTTTGAGAGTGACCCGGTTCAAGATATTTTTGAAACACTAACACAGTATGTTTAATAGCAAAGTTTAGTAAAGAGTTGGACAGGATATTATTACGATTTTGATAACCGCATCCATTAGAATAAATAACTACTGGCGTTTTGGAATCAGTAACACAGTTCTCCTCTAAATAATGTATGATACAGGAAACAAATGTGGATGCTTTGAGCTGGTTATTTCCGTTTTCTGAAAACCAATAGCACATAACATCGCGAATTTTTGGGTTGTAAACTGTGAAGTTATGGCAGGACAATTTGGTTTTAAAGTTCATTTTGTTCAGTGGAACATATGGGCACAATTTTACGGCTTGGAGGTCCATTGTTAGTGCTATTATTTCATCTTTTTCACTTATGGCTTTATTCAAAGTTTTAAGCTTCTCTGGCGTCTTCCATTCTCTTTATATGAGCTCTATATTGTTCTTCAGTCATATTCTTATGTTTAAATGCAAAACAAATACTGCATTGGTCTTGTTCTGTGTATATAAAGCGAAATTATTCTCCTTAAATCGTTTTGAGAATACATTGAGACCTAAAGGAGTTATATTCTATTCTTGACCTTACAAATCTGACATACTGTTAAAGAATATTCTAAATAGAATTTTTGTGTTTCGCTACGACAATAGTGTAAAGGAAGTTTAGGTAAACTTTCAAAAAATTGTTCCAAATATTTATGACTTTCTGTATACCCAGTCTTTACCATTTTCTTGGTAGAAACACATGATCCGTAGTCAGTCATACCGCAAAAACCATTATCCACCCAATAATGAATGATTTTATAATCTATATCTATTGTATTTGTGAACATGTAACGACATACTTATAAGTTTTCATTCCCGTCATGTATGTAGTAAGTGTACGTACCTTGTGTTCTTGATTTTCCTTGTTTGATTTAAATGTTGGAGTTTTAAATACATGAGATGCTACAAATACCTTACATTGATCCCTAGTCATATCCCAAAAGTACTTAAATATATGATTTCTGCACTGTTCTGTAAATTCCTTGCAATATCCTAATTTGGAATTTCGACATTTTACTGACGTACACGCCTCTTTTAAAAGTTTTGCTTTTCTTTGTATATCTTGCCTAATCTTCCCGAATTTTTTACTAAACCCCATGTACACTTTACCTTCCATTCGAAGTTTTTGGTTTTTGTATCTTCTCCATTGATTTTTATTCTGACCAAGCTTCCTTTTTTCTTTATGGTAACATCATTATCACTGGTTGTTTTCATCAGATTTCTTTCAATATTATTGTTTATCCTAGTATTAAAACTTTCTTGACCATTGCTGGTATTTGCAATTTCACTAATCTCGTCTTCGTCACTAAAACATTCATATGGCACAACAGATACGACCCTTTTATTTTGTTCAATTGGTGATAGTATTTGTTTACTTATTAAATTATCTACACGAGGTTTACAGAATTATTATTATCACAACTGCTGTTGTTAAAAAAATGCATTTCTTTAGATCGACTTGGTATAACACAATTATTATTATTCGCTAAACAGTCTACTTCGTTAAAGTCTTTTAAGCAATCGGTTAAGTGAAAGTCTTCCAGCTCCATACAATTTTGCATTGCTGTTAGCGTAATAATAGTATGACTGTCTTCAGACAGAGGTTCGTCTAATACCATAACTAAACTCCTTTGGTCATAAAAGCGACTTTGGTCGCTTCTATTCACAACCAAGTTTTCGTTAGCCATTACAAGTATACGCAAAGTTCTCTTCGACATGATTACTATACAATTATTGAGACATACAAATTCTCGTATCAGTTAATCGCTGTTTATTGCCTACTTGCAAATTCTCCTATCTGAAAGCAATTATAAAAACTAGATTTTCGTCTATGTTTATCGTTTTAGTTTAGAATTTTATTACATTAAATTTTATAGTCATATAATATTACCATTAATATGTACATAATATCTTGTGAAACTTACCAGACATATCGCCTTTCATTGAAAACCAACTCATCGTCTACTAGCATTCAATACTCTATGACTACACCATACAAACTGACAAGATAGGACATGTTGCATATAGTTAGTTTACTGCGTGAATTTATATAGGGGAAATTACATTGTGGTTTACATATTTTATGAAAAAAAATAAAACAAATGACAGGTGGACAAATTTGAATACCTGGGTGTAGTTTTCGATGAAAATGGAAAAGAGAAATGGGAGCTCGAAGCCAGAATAGCATAATGGAATAAAAAATTAGGTAATTTAAGAGCCCTACTAAACTCAAAATACGTTTCTAGACAAGGTAAACTCAGAATATATAAAACAGTAATTCGACCCACAGTAACATTATGCCGGTGAGACATGGACATGGTTAAATAAGAAGGAAGAGGATAGGTACTTTAAAAAGATGGGAAAGGAAAATATTAAGACGCATATTCGGAGGACGGAAGACAGAAGATGGTTGGGAAAGAAGAACTAACAATGAATTAATGGCTTTATACAAAGAACCTACCATTACCAAGTTCGTCAAGTCACAAAGAATCAGATGGTTGGGACATATGGAAAGAATGGCAGCAAAGGGAATTCCTAAACTAGTAATAACCAGAAAACTAATCGGCCACAAAAGAAGGGGTAGACCCAGAACGAGGTGGATTAGTAAAGTGGAGGAAGACCTTAAACACGTGAAGATGAGGGACTGGAAAAGAAAAGCACAAAATAGAAGCGAATGGAGAAATATTGTCCACCAGGTGCTTCAGAGTAGTTAAGAATGTTGTATATACATATTCAAGTTAAAGTTTTGTTTAAAATACTTGCAATTAGTTAATATTAGGATTATGTTTAAAAAAAAATGCCCTAGGCTTGACGGCCTGTTGTGCGTAAAAATAAAATAAAATATGTATTTTATTAAAACTGAGTATTAGAAAAATTAACGTATATAATATATATATATAAATATATATATATATATATATACTTTGGAGGGTAACTTTCGGGAAAGCGTCAAAACAAGGATCAGCTAGAGATGGTATAAGCCAGCTTGGTGTAGAACTTTATTCTATATGTGAAATTTTCGGTGATATGTTGTCACCTTCATCAGCACCTAAATGGAAAACCTATTATAGTACAGTGGTGGAAATCGACATTTAAAAACCTACATTGAAAATGTTGAAAATGTTGAAAAAGTATGTATCTAGTCTTTTGTAAACAGAATTTGCTATCACTATGTTGAACTGTCTGACAGTTCAACATAGTGATAGCAAATTCTGTTTACAAAAGACTAGGGACATACTTTACTCACCTGACAGAAAGAGTTAAAAAAACTGGATAACTTCAATGTAGTGTATTCTATTCCATGTGATTCTTGTTCAGAAGTGTATGTCGGTCAAACCAGCCAGAAACTCTCAAAAAGAATAGCTTTGCACAGGAGTGATGTTTTGAGGAAGCCCACCAGCACAGCCTTTAGCCAACATATTAAGAATACTGGACACACTGCTAACTATGAAAATGTGCAAGTACTAAAGAGTAGACAACCAATTTAAGAGAAACTTCATAGAAATGTGCTTCATCCATAACTGCAGCTCTCCTATGAACTGTAAGAAAGATGTTGAAAACTTAAGTTGTATTTATTCCTTTCTACTTCAACAGGACTTGACAAGAAGTAACAAACTGGAAAATGTGGGGAACTTATTATGACATGCATAGATTACCTACCTGTGCTTTAGAGGGGACTTCATTTCCTTGCTTATTATGTTGCCTAGGGCTCTTTCTTTTCGTATCCATGTGGTTGTGATGTGCAAAAGTGAAAATTATAACCTCGTTACATATGACACCCGGATGTTGACAGAAATATGTCATCAAAAAAGAAGATTAATTCTTCTTTTCTATTTGTGGTTTTTGTAGGTTGTAAATTTTAGACTTTTTGTTGTGTTTGTATTTGAAAAACTACCTGTTATTGTAATGTTTTTATTCAAAATTTTAAATGTATTTTTTAATATTTTTAACATGTTTGTGACAGTGTTTTTTACAACTAGGACCAACTGAACATTTTCAATGTAGGTTTTTAAATGTCGATTTCCACCACTGTACTATAATAGGTTTTCCATTTAGGTGCTGATGAAGGTGACAACATATCACCGAAAATTTCACATATAGAATAAAGTTCTACACCAAGCTGGCTTATACCATCTCTAGCTGATCCTTGTTTTGACGCTTTCCCGAAAGTTACCCTCCAAAGAATTGTATTCTTAGCGTCGTTATACACACTCTATATATATATATATATATATATATATATATATATATATATATATATATATATATATAATATATCTATATATTATATATATATACATATATATATATATATATATATATTATACTATATATATATATATATATATATATGATGGTACTGAACATTGTTTTGACAATACTTAATCATTACCTGTATTAATAAAAAAATGGTCGAATAAACGCCCTCTGTATCTATCGTTTTAGCAAGAGCGGATCCCGGTAGTCTATATCATTAATCTTTCGTAAACAATTCCTTGAAAAACAAATATGGTGAGAGTGACTTTCTCTTAGATGCAAATTGAAATTTTATGCTAAAAGATCTGCTTACTGTATGCATAAAATATTATTTTGCTCTAATTTTAGCTCCATTTACCAGGTGATGTTACGGCGCAAATCATAACGATAGAGCTATTCGAAAACAAGTGAAATTTATATGTTTTTATGTAGAATATACTTTTCTTAAAAATGATTCAGGTATTTTTCCGAATATGCTGTCGTTATTTTATGATTTGTGGTATTAGTTTTATTATAAACGATTAAATAAAACTCTCGTATTCGACGAGGGTATAAATTTAGGTAAATATACATTTTGGGCGCTACTATCCTTCAGAAACAACTTACCAAGTTCGGTAAACCATATAGGATTTTCATCGATGGTTCAAAATCAATTTAGGAGTTGATTGTGCTGTATATATCCAAAACAATCAAGAACATATAAATATTATGTTTAAATTACACCAGTACTGTTCCATTTATTCCACAGAACTGTTTGCAATATATCAACTTATAGAATATACTGTTAAGCGGGCCCTAAACGTAGCAACAGTTTTTTTTACCTTTTTTGTACATACAAATAACACAATATCAAGTTTTAAAACTACACTGTCGTACTAAAATATGTTTAATCAAACATATCAATACAAACACAATTCATCACTAGATTATGCAGATAGTTTAAACAATTTTAAATATAATGTTTGTGCAAACATATTATGAGAAGACAAATATAATTTGAGCTTGTTTGTACCAACATATTAAGATCGATTTGTTTGTGTCATAGTCACAGTTAAACGTAACAATATCTCGAGAATATTGTGTCAGCGCATAGCTAAATCTTGTGTAACTCAACAATTTATTTGTGCATACTAAACACTCAAACCCAAGAAGTTAAATCTACAGGCTTTGATTTTTTGTTGGAACGACAGTTTTCAAATGAGTGATATGAGAAATTATTCCAAACAATTTATAACAGAATTCATTGAGTTATATATAGACTTTCCGTGTCTCTGGAAAATGAAAAGTAAAGAATACAGCAATAAGCACCTAAGAAACAATGCTTAGGAAAAGATTATTGATAAATTAAATGAAATTGAACCGGAAGCTAGCAAATATATGATGGTAAACAAATAAATTATTTACGAACTACATTCGGATTAAAGAAGGTAAACGAATCTTAAGTATCTGGTACTAGTAGTGAGGAAGTTTATGATCCATATTTGTAGTATTTTAAATTGTTACTTTTCACATAAGATCAAGAAATACCTAGAAATGATATAAACCGGACCTTCAAAGAAAGATGAGGACATTGTTAGCCAGTTACGGTCGAATATCTGAGAGCTTAAAGTTTCAACAGGTGCCTTCCTCAAAGTTTGACAATTCTGATATCGCGGAGAGTAATAAAATTTTTAATTTCACTCATTGGTCAAAAATAAAACATATATTGTATGATAATTATGTAATTATTTTCTTATTAATATATGACATTATATCATTCTATATTGTCATACTACTTTTCCTTTGTTGTTAAAGTAACTTTTGAAATATTCCCGTACTTCTTTAGCCTCTCTTCCCTAGTGTTTTGTCAGTCACCTTGGGTTATAGGTCCGTTTTCCGTGTCTTCAATATCTAAACTTTGAACTGGAATATACGTTTGTCTGGAATTTCTAAGTAAAAAATTATGCAAAATGCAAGATGCTAACTCTATGTCTTCTATAGTGGCAGGTATTGCATTTATTTCAAAATCTTGCAGCAAATATTCCAGATTTATTTTCTATTATTCTTCTTGCACGGCTCAGATGATAATTAAATATACGTTTTTCTTTACTTAATTTGTTTGTAGAAAAAGGTTTCATTATGTTCTTTGACAAGGGGAAAGCATCATCTGCCACAAAGATATTCGGAATAGGAGGTGTATCGCTAGTTTTAAGTA
The DNA here is from genome assembly GCA_918026665.1 of Diabrotica balteata. Taxonomy (NCBI): domain Eukaryota; kingdom Metazoa; phylum Arthropoda; class Insecta; order Coleoptera; family Chrysomelidae; genus Diabrotica; species Diabrotica balteata. The sequence continues at coordinate 58,548,395 of OU898276.1, read as the reverse complement.
ATGGTTGTGCAAATTGAGCTGGCCTGATTGTAGTTTTCTGTAAATAGTGTTTTTCATAACACCACCATTAGACACTCTGTCATTTGTCTTTATATGTACCATAATAAATTGATAATTACATTGGCTGTGGCTAACAGGATAATGCTGTGAAATCCTTTGATTAAAGAAATAACTTCCGCACCCAGGTGGCGGAACAATTTTTATGTGTTTCTCATCTAATGCTCCGGAACAGTTAGGAAAATTCTAGGATTGTTGAAAATTTCTGATAATTGTAATTCACTCTCATTGACATGTGGAAAACTATAAAAAAAATTGTATGATGTTGTTCAAGAATCACAGCAAACAGCAACAAGTAAAAAAAGAAAAATAAAATCCAAAAAACAAATTTCAATTTTGCAGTAGGGCTATGAAGTGATAAACCCTAGTTGATTACGAGTATACTGCATTTGAAAACCATATAGAGCATCAGTTAAGATCTATGGCTAAAAACCAGCAAACCATAACGAAACTTTTTTTTGAGAATTTAATCAAATTACTATACATAGACGCGACCACACAATTTTACAAGTGCCACACAAAGGTTTGGCACCTTTATGCAAACAGGGAATGTGTCTGGAGTTATTTCACGTTATACAGCACAGCCATCTTATTTAGCTACAACTGTAATAAGTGAAGATAGTTCTAATATTTATATTGAACCACACTGGTTGCCACTCCTGGTTATAAAAGTACGCCTCTGCTAAGTGAAGAAGGTACCCACTTATGGGAATTATATTTTTTTTTTTTCGTTTGTTTATCTTATTTCTGTAGTCCACTGTATTTTTTTATCATTTTTAATAAATACAACCAATATAGTATATTTGAAAATTACCTATAAATAATCATTTTTCAGTGACTGGTAAATTACTCGACATGTTTCCGGAATAATTATTCTTAACGACTGGGGAAATATAGCACAGCCAGATTTTAAATCCTCATAAGGTCTTCCTGTTGCAATACACCGTAACATAACTGTTAATATTTCTATTAATTCCAAAATAAACCTTAATTAGGTATCATCCATACGTAAATATATTTTTTTTTAATTCTGAAACCCTTAATTCTGCTAACAAATTCAAAAGCAAAAACTGATTCCTCTTCTGATATCACTCTTTTCACCACAACCTTTTTGGTTACATGTTACACGTTTGATTACATGTGTGTAACATAACGTTTACAAACAAAGCGAGGTAGCCTTGTAACTGGCTACCTACATCATGAGAGTTGGAAATCTTTTGATTCCAAGCCTTACTTCAAAGGACTTGTGAATGGATGCATCTCCATAGGTTTGGTTCTTCAGTGACCGTTGAAGGATAAGGGTTCTTAATGTGAGCAAATATAGCTCCACAGAAATAAAATCACTTTTGAGTTTATCGATTTATAATTAAATCTTTTAAGAGTAGAGAGGCCCAACACGGCCGTAACTTACTATACAATATCAAATGTACTCTTTCTTTCATCATCATCATCCAGCCTCTATTTATCACGTCCACTGCTGGGCATAGGCCTCCCTTAAACTCCTCCATTCCTCACGATTTTGTGCTCTTTGTGGCCAATTTTTAGTGATACGCCTGATGTCGTCGGCACAACGTGTAGGTGGTCTTCCTCTACTGCGTTTGTCTGCTCTTTCTTTATAACACGTAAAATAAACACGAGAGAATAAAACGAGAAAATGCCCTAATTCGGCGGAGATAAATGTTATATTTAACACGTGAATTGCGAGTTCTTAACTACTCGCTGTGATGGCTCGATGGTTATATGCCAACTTGAACTGCTCTTACTGCACTGATAAAAAACTACATAATGCGTAAAATGGGAAGATTACCCTTATTTTATTTAGGTGTGAAAAATATTTAACACGGTCAGACGTCAAACGCCAGGGTGTCGCGTTCAAACTTGATAAAATGTGTTCTAGTTATTATACACTACGAAAAGTCAAAGAATTATATTTTTATTTTATATTTTAAAACATATGTTCATTTCTGGAACACAAAGTTTGAACGTTTAGGTGTAAATACTACATATACTTGTTTCAAATACAAGGATTTTGAGGATTTTACACGTAATGATAAGTGTGTGCTGACAAGATTGACTGAAATGTTTGTGCAGATATGTATGATAGTGTAGAGCAACTGTTTTTATGAATATTTAGATTTGAACAGTACACGATTTTTTAGCAAGTTGTTAGCCTAGACGTGCAATCGTGTAAACATGTTATCGCAAAAGAGAAAATGTGCAGCCATTATAATTATAGACAAGCTGGCAAACAAAAAAAGAACACGGTTGTGGTCCAAAGAGTGGTACAAGAAAATGAGTCAGTTTTTTTTTACTTTTTACAAAAGGAGACGCATTTAAATTTGTTAGCCGACTTGAGGGTTTCAAAAAAAACTCATTTAAACAATTATTTAAGCATAGATGATCACCAATTTAGGTTTATTTTGGAATTAATCGAATCTAAAGTCAAAAAAAAAATATTATTATGAGACAAGCGATCACTGCTGAGGAAAGATTAACAGTATCGCTACGTTTTCTTACAACAGCCAGATCTTATCAAGATTTGAAATTTAGTTGTGCTATATATCCCCAGTAGTTAAGAATAATTATTCCAGAAACATGTCGATCAATTTACCAGTCACTAAAGAATGAATATTTACAGGTAAAATTTAAAGATACTGTATTGATTGTGTTTGTAAAACAAATAATAAGAAAATAAAGTAAAATATAGAGTTCAAATTAACAAAACTTAATTATAAATTCCTGAATTCTTGAATTTGGAGAACCTGACGTTGTAAAATTCATTAAGGTAGCACGCCCTAGATGGATAGGTCATGTAATCAGACGAGAGGAAGGTGCCATAGTCAGAAAAGTTTTTGACCGAAGAGGGCCGATCGGACAACGAAGAAGAGGAAGACCGAGACCGGACTTAGACAACCTAGAAAATGATTTGAAGTCTATCGGAATTAGAGCATGGAGAAGAGTTGCCAGAGACAGGGGCGAATGGAGGATTGTTCTGAAGAAGGCTTTGGCTCATAAAGAGCTGTAACGCCACTGATGACGATGAATTATAAATTCCAGAACTCGGTATCGTCTTCACATGGCATAGGTGTACTTGCAGAAGAGGGTGGTGCTATATAAATATTAGAACCCTCTTCACTTGGAATAGATGTAACTGAACAAGACGGTTGTGCAATATTACATGAACTGCCTCCAAATAAATTCCCCGTTTGCATAAAATTGGCAAATTGTGTGCTTGCGCCTATGGTAATTTGATTTAATTCTCCAAAAAGCAAAGCCTCGTTAATATTTTTTTTGTCGTGGTTTGTTGGTTTTTAGATATAGATCTTAACTGATATGCAATATGATTTCCAAATGCGACATACTCGTCATCAACTTGATTGATCACTTCATAAGCCTTCTGCAAATACGGATTTTGTTTCTGTGAGTATATTTTTCGTTTTTTACACCGCGACTATTTATAGGGACGTATCGGCACACTCCGTGGCGCGAACGCCAAGAAGCGCGCGCTGGCCAATCATGTGGCTGCATCGTGGTAGCGGGACCGGACGGCGGCTCTAGACTGAGATTTCAGATGGGAGACAAGTAGTATCCTTCCTCTCGATTGATATTATGTGGATTTTTAACTATTTAACTTTATAAACTATATATAACTTTAAATATTTAACTTTATAAACTATAATTCTGACTCTGGCCGTGGAAGCCTACGATTTCATTTAATCTGCAAAAACTTTATTAAGCTCGTTTCCGACATAATGGTGCATATTTTAAACATGTAAAACAAATACCATGTTCACCTTTAGTACTTTTTATTTTGGAGAATACGGTGTTAGGATTAATCAAATTTTTTGAGAATATTTAAAAAAGACTAAAAGAAAAAATTAGGATGGAATGTTTAATGTTGAATAAGTGTAGACAGCTCAGTCTATCATTATGTTATATATTTACTTCCTGTCCGATGACTGTTTTGTTTTATAATAAAGTGGTACCTTGTTGGTATTAAATATTCACTTTAAGATGATTATGGCCCTGTATACAACGAGTGTAAAAATTGTTTGTTTTCAATATAGTTCTTATCGGTCTAGTGTTTACAACATATTTTTAATTTATCCCTATGCTAAGTATTATATACTAACTCGCAAAAGTGATACAGTTTGACACAAACCTGACACTAAGTTTATTTTTAGTAAAAAGAGGTGTTAGATTCAATTCGGATTCTTTCCGGATTCTGGTCTTTATTTTCAGTGATAGCTGCTTTTACTCGGTTTCTCCACACCATCCGGTTCGCTTTTGGTTTTTCATTATTTTCTTACTTATATAGGATTCTTCTGCTAATTCGTGTATTGTCTACCTCCTTTCTACTCACTCTTATCTCCGGAAAATCCCGGGGGTGGGAGTGACAAACATTTTTGCATCTTTTTTGCGGTCACAAAAATATTTTAAACAAAATTCAGGTTGTTCACCAAGTTTTTAGAGAACAAATCTCTGAGGACTGGACTAAAAGTATTGTATGTTTTTGAAGTTAGTATTTTAAAATCTTTTAAATGAAGTGTCACATAATGTATTTTCTCTTTTAAAAAATCAAAGTTACGACTGTCAGCTGGAGGGAGATTATGCAAAGTTCAAAATTTTGATGTTGTAGCATACAAAGATTATTTTAAAAATTTTCCTAATCCAGCGTGTTTCTGGGTTAGGGAAAGTTTTCTGGTTTTCCTTATATTTAACAATATGATTCCTTACAAAAATACACACAGTTATCTCAGGAGTGTACGTCAAATAAAATTACGGTACTATTTTAAAATCTAATACTAATACTGATTTTTCTAACGTCAAGAAACAAGTTTTTTTAATTAAACAAATGTATTTTGAAAATGGCTTCTCGTTTGGAAGCCGAAACGTCAAATGAAGAGTTTATTTTATAATTTTGCTTTATTTCCAAGGAAATTATTCATAACAGCTGAGAAGACACAACGAAAGATTTTCAGAACAATAAAAAACTATTACACCGCAGCAGATTCGTTCCTAAGATCAACAAACAGAACTCCATGTTTATTCGAGAACTCCACAAATCCTTCGCCCGAAAGCGCCTCAACCTCGCCGGCACCAATTAACTTTCATCATAGCACTTTGTAAAAGTTTTTGCAGGATCATCAGAGGGTGGAAAATCCAACAGAAAAGTAAATGAATCAAATAAAAACGTCACTAGCGGTTTTATTTCAATGAGTTGTGTATGAATGGGTCGCTGCGTTCTTTAATTATTTAAGTCAGTAATTATTTTTACTACAAGTATGTTCAGAACTTCACTGCAGGCTGTTAGAAAAATTAGGCGAATTAAGAAAACACATTAAAAACAGAATCTGTTTTCCAAAAATTAGTTTATTGTAATCCGCACCTCTCAATTAAAACCATAAATAAAAAAAATTATATATGAAAAACTCCATTGTTTCTCAAAGATTTATTTTTATATTGACGTTGAATGCTCCGCCACTATGATTTAATGGATTTTTTTCACCATATATGGTAATGCCAAAGATGAAATATTTATTTGTCTTGTCCAGCGTTTCTTAATCTTTTCAATTAGTGGAACACTTTTTAATAGTCACTTTTATTGTGGAACATTCTGTAAATAAATTATATGCAACAAAAATGACAATTATTTCAAAAAATATTTATTTTCGTTAAAAATAAAGTCAAATTTAACTCAAAAGTTATTAAAACCACTTAAATTTACATTTGCAGGACTTTTAAATTTTAATTTTATGGTATAATGGATATTAAAGTTTGATCTGCACCCTTAATTAATTTGTATCTGATCCTAGAGATGGCTCTACTGCTACATGCTGCTGTGGTAAAATTTTCAACTTAATTGTAGATTTCTATATGATGACTCTGTAATATTTACAAACTCTAACATAAATTACAGTTTTCTATTGTTACAACCATTGGTTGAGTTGCTAAATTGTATAGACAGCAATTTTATCAAATACTCAATGAATGTAACGATACCTTTTTTATTAGAAGACCAAATAAGCGAAGATATCTTTTACAACATCTCTATGTACAATGTACTTATTGACATAAGACCTATTAAAAAATTATTCATGTTATCAAAATATTGTTATCAATAAGGAAATATTTATGTACTGCGACGGCGATATCTGTAAAGACCGTATTACGATTAAATTCATATTTGTCGTCATATATTATATATTATATTTTTGTTGATGGTTAAAAATTAAATTATCTGGTACTGTTTAATGAATTGAAAGAAAGATGCTACGCAAGATATTCGGAGTGGTTTGCGAGAACGGAATATGGACGCGTAGATATAACTTTGAACTGCAGAATTCCTACAAGCATACGTTTGGTGGCAAAGATATTACCACTATAATAATTAAACCTCCGCGAAATCGCCTGCAGTGGGCAGGACATGTAGCTCAGGCTCCTGAATCGAATTATAAAAAACATTCTAACAGCGCAACCCGTGGGAATGAGAAGGCGGGGTAGACCAAAGCTGAGGTGGTGGATGGAATCGTCAAAAATGTTATTTAAAACATTCAAATATGTCTTTCTTTTGGTCTGTTTATGACTGGTTTCCGGTTTGTTATCCTTCTTATTAGTGCCTTCTTCTTCTCTTCTTTGTATGTGTCCAAACCATATCAGTCTTTGTGCATTAATAACTTTTACTATGTCATTCCATCCGGTTATATTTCTTATTTATTCTTCTATATTCTCCTTGTTCAGTCTTTATATTGGGTATTATGGTATTCTCATAATTTTTCTTTTAATAATTTTTAGTTTTTCTTCATCTTTTTTAATAAGACACATAACTTCCGTTCCGTATGCTATCACCGGTCTAATTGCTGCTCTATATATTTTTGTCTTTGTTTTTTATCCAAGTTTTTGATTTTAATTTGTTTGAAAGGTGAAATTTGTTTTCGTCTATTATTATTTCTGTTGTACTTATTAAGTATTTTATGTTATTCTGATTGATTATTAGTCATCTGTTCTTTTCTTCTCTTACTAAAGTTAGGTCTATTTCTCCTAGTTTTTGTTTGCCAAGAACTATCAATGCTAGATCGTCCGCGTATCCTATGATTTGTATTGAACTTTGAATAATTGTCCATTTTTCAGCTCTGGGTCTCTGATTGATCGTTCTCTTTGATATTAAATAAGGCCGTTGGCAGACTATCTCCTTGTCGTACGCCACGTTCTATATTGATGTCGTTTGTATCTCCTTAGGTTGTTTTAACTCTTGCTGATAAGTCGTTTATTGTCATCCTAGTCAGTATAATTAACTTTGCTGGTATTTCCATCCTTTTCATTTCTTATAATAACTGTTGTCTGCATATTGGAAGTCAATGAACAATATGTGTTTTCTTTTGTACTGCTACACTGTTCAATAGATTCACACATTAATTTGGTGAGAGTAAAAGAAATGTTTGGTTTTTCTTTTCTATTTTTTCGAAAACTAAAACATGAAGTTTGTTCAAAATTTGTCAAAATACTTATAGTAATCACATATACTTTCTCAATTTTTTCAATTTGTTTGAATGTGTAGTTTGTCTTTTGGGGGTGCGAATATATTTAATATTAGGCTTAATTGAAGTTGAATTCTTGTCAGGTCCGGCATCAAGTCTATTTCGATATTTAGTTTTCCTCGAAAAATAATCTGATAACCCTGTTTCGCACGTAATGTGGTTACAATTGGCAAAAGCATCAACACGTCCTTTTCCGATAATTGAGGAAATTCATATTTTATAATGCCCGAGAATTCCGTTAATGGCATTAATTTAAATTTATTTTCAAGGATGAATCAAATGTCATTTCAATAAAAGTTTCGTATTTTTCCGTTGACATTTGGGTTTTTAATCCACAATTTTGATATTTAATCTACTGTTCATTTGGAAAATAATTGGTAAAATTTTTACGAAATCCTCTTAGATGTTGAGTAATTTCTTCAATAAATGCCTCTCCTGTTAAAGCTATTGTTCTGTGATCTGATCAGGTTGGTGCACGTGACTTTTTGTAGCAGTAGCTTTGCCCTTCTTTGTGTTTTTGATTGCATAAATGACTTCTTTCAATATATTGGTGGTCCGATATCCTTTGTGGTTTCTAAAAACAGTTCTTCTCTTTCATCATTAAATAGTTTTTGGATGTAATTGGTTCCTTTCCGTTATGTTAGTAATAATATTCCCTTTATCATTTTTAAGTATCTTAGGTCCTTCACCTAAGGTTGATTTATATTTTTATAGTCAGGTTTTTATTTATTCAGGTTTTTTCCTTTATGATTTTTTCGTTCTTCCATAAGTTCAACGATTTCCAACGTTATCCAAGTGGACAATATCGACAGAGTTGACGTATTTAAACGTTGTTTTTCAGACCATCGAGCCCAATTTTTATTTATTAACTCTGAGCATAAAATTGTTGACACTAATTATACATTTCAACGACTTATTGCTTCTTCTGGCTTACAGAAGCTTAAACGTGCGCTGGCTAGTCAAAAGATGGACTTTTTCTATGATATCAATAATGATCCCGATTTGTTGACAGTTTTTCTAACCGAAACTTATAACAACTTAATAACATTTTCCACTAAAAGATGTACGACAAGCCACTAAAAAAACACCTGTCTGTTGATCTAATAACGAATTAAGGTCTTACAGGTCTAACCTTTCTCTTATTAAATACATTGCAGATGCCACTAAGTTAACAACAAAAATTTAAATATAATCGGCAATTACAAAATACTAAGAGTCAGCTTACTGTGATTTTATTACTATTTCCAATAATAAACCTAGAGACTGCTGGAAAATGGTAAATTTCAAAAGAAACAATGCAAGATTCAGTTCGGTACATCCTGATCTACCTACAGACGAAATAAATCCATTTTTTATTATAATTGATATCCTTCAATTACAGATATTATCCTTCTCCAAGTCCATTTTTCATCCCGTTGTGGAAGAGAGGATCTCTCAAATAATAAAGTATCTTAATAATTCCAATTGTAGGGACGTTCACGAAATGAATACCAAGGTTTTAAAAGAAATTTACCACATAGTTTTAAAACCTTTCACTTATCTTGTTAATTTATTTCTATCAACTGGAGTATTCCCAGCAGTATTAAAATACTCAAAAGTACTAAATATCTATAAAAAAAAGTGATTCCTCAAAAACTGGCAATTGCAGACTCATAAGTATTGTTTCTACTTTTGGGAAAGTGAATGAAAAGGTTATCAAACAAAAATTTTATTCCGATTTTGAATCCAATAATTACTTGGGCCACTCACAATATGGATCCAGAAGTGCTCGTTCTACTACCAACGCGGTATATAATGTGAGCGAAGTGATTGAGGGGCTTGAATGCAGCAATAGCGTAGCAATTTCTCTTTGCGACTTGTCGAAGGCTCTTGACTGAGTTTCACACGAAATTTTGCTCCACAAATTAAATTATTACGGAATCAGAGGTATCCCTGTTAAGCTTATAACTTCCTACTTATGTGGCAGATGCCAGGCAGTAGTATCTAAAGGTCATCTCTCTGACTTTCTATCCGTAAAACATGGAGTCCCACAAGGTTCGGTGTTAGGACCTGTTTAACATGGACGGTGTTTAAAAATGTCTTACGGGATGTTTCTACTAAATCTAGCACATGGTTTGCTGCAAACAAGCTGAACCTTATTTCCGATAAAATGAAAAACTTTTCATTTGTTATCTCTGCAACTAATTTACATAATAATCCAGATATTAAAGAGATTTTTAAACTATTAGGAATAACCATAGATAATCGACTAAACTGGTCGGTACCTTTCTCACAACTAAAGAAAAAACTTTAAATTCATTATTTGATATTCGTCAACTAGCAAGGGTTTGTTAACTTTGAAATATTAAAAATGACATATTTTTCTTTATTTCACTCACACCATTTCAACAAATGGACTTCATGTAATGCAAAATACTGCAACTAGTCCCTTAAATTTTTCAACCAGGACACTCTCCTTCTTTCTATAGTTCGTTCTCCTCTTACATTTCTCTGTATTATCAATCTTAGCATTTCATATCGCTGTCTCTCATTACGTGTTCCAGATATTGTAACTGTCTTATTTTTATTGTGTTTATTATTTCGTATTCTTTGCTTATTTCTCGCAGTGCTTCCGTCTACATTTTCTTTTGTGTCCATGCTATTCTAAACATCCTTCTACAACGCCATATTTCAAATGACTGTAGCTTATTTATGTGCTCTTGCTTCAATGTCTAGTTGCTAGGTCCATATTGTAGTATCGAAAAAACGTAACATTTTAGAGCTCCTACTCTGTTCTAATCTAAGGTCCTTATTGCATAAAATTGTTTTCATTTTTACAAACGCATTTCCGGCTATTTTGATATTGGTCCTTATTTTCGTTGTTTGTTTTGTTTGTTTGTTTTCGTTGTTTTGTTTGAACTCCGCCTTCGGTAAGTACTGGGTAAATTGAGTAGCTCAGTAAATGCCGATGCCGGTCCCAAGCCCGGATAAAGGAGGAGGGCTGAGGCGATGGGCTAGCAACTCGTCCCTTGTCAAAAGAAATTAATGCTAAAAATTTCGACCAAAAGCCTCGGAATACAAAGGATGGATCAACACAAAGACGACTAATGCAACGAAAAAGGAAAATGATATTGGCTACATGGAATGTACAAGGACTGAGAACCAAACAAGCAGAAGTGTTCAAAGAATTAGCGGAAAGAAAAATAGATATATGTGTTCTCACAGAAACCAAGAAAAAGGGAAAAGGAAATGAAGAGATAGGAGAATATATACATATCTACAGCGGAGTGAGTAAAGATAACAGAGCTAAGAGGGGAGTCTCTATTGCCATTCGAAAAAATCTTAAAAACAACATTAAATCGTGGACTGAAGTAAATGAACAACTACTAATACTGGAAATGAAAAAGAATGGGCACAATATCGTAATTGTCGGAGTATATGCCCCAAACGAAGATGCAAATCCAGAAAGTAAAGACGATTTCTACGACAATATGAATGAAATACTCTCTGAAGTTAAAGAAAACTGTGAAATCTTTATACTAGGAGATTTAAACGGCAGAGTAGGGACAGAAGAAAATAGCAGAGTCGTAGGAAGATATGGAGAACAAATAACCAATGACAACGGAATGCGTCTTAGAGATTTTTGTGAAATAATGTCTCTCAAAATTATGAATGGATTTTTTCAACATAGAGACATCCACAAATTTACATGGATACAACCTACTAGGAATCTGCGCTCGATAATCGACATTGTAATCCAACGTCAAACTTCCCAGCTGAAAACACTGACGTAAGGGTATACCGTGGATCAGAATGTGGATCCGACCATCATTTACTTATGGCCAATGTGATAGTTAACTATCGCAAAAACAATAACACCCAGGTACAGAATATAGAAAAGGGACAAAAAGTAACATCTCCTAAATATAACCTAGAAAGCTTGAAAGAAGATTCAACAAAATTTCTTTACAAATTACAACTGGCCACAAAATTACAAAATGTGGATCGAGAAAATATAACAGCGGAAGAATTATACCAACAACTTAAAAAGTACATTCAAGTGCAACAAAAAATCAAGAATGGTGGTCGGAGAATATGCAAACGTTAGTAAACAAGAAGAAAACTGCTTATCAGAAATGGATGTCAACGAGAAAGGAGGAAGATCACAAGGTATATACGAAATTAAATCGAGATGTAAAAAGAGAAGTAGTGAAAAGTAAAAATGAGATGTGGGATCGAAGATGTGCAGAGGTGGATAGGTATATGGGTGGAACAAGAGTTGGGCAAGCGTGGAAGGTGATAAAGTCTCTCCGGAGGGAAGGAAAGGAAAACTCTAACTTAAAATTAATAGATCTGAAACAGTGGAAACAGCATTATGAGGTCTTATTGACAGAAGATAGACGTAAATTCCAAGATATCGAAATGGAAGAAATATCTGAACATAGACAAATAATTGAGATAACAACCGGAGAGTTAAGCGATGCCCTCAAAAGATCGAAAAACGGTAAAGCAGCAGGACCTGGAGACATCCCAATTGAGTTGGTAAAGTATGGACCAAAAATATTACACGAGATGATGGTTAAACTATTTAATAAATGCTTAAAAGGACAAAATATCCCTGATGATTGGAATGTTGGATACATCAGCTCAATATACAAGAAAGGGGATAAACGCAATTGCTCTAATTATAGAGGAATAACTGTTACTAGCTCAGTTGGGAGGTTGTACGGTCGAATAATAAAAAAACGAATTGAATCAGAATATGAAGACATAGAGGAACAAAATGGATTTCGGGCAGGAAGATCGTGCATTGATAATATATTCGTTCTGCAGCAGGTAATCGAAAAACGGAAGGCAAGGAATCTATCTACCCACCTATTGTTTGTAGATTTAGAGAAGGCATATGATACGATACCTTTGAAAAAACTATTTTATACATTGACGAAAGTAGGTCTCAGTAGAGAGTATGTGGATGCTATCGCAAATATATACAAAAATGCAAGAAGTGTCGTTAAAGAAGGAAACTTTATATCTGAATCATTTCCAATAACCAAGGGGCTTAAACAAGGATGTTGTCTGTCTCCGACCCTGTTTAAAATATATATTCAATCATCGCTAGAACAGTGGAGAAAACAAGTATCCGGAATGGGAATAGACATAGGCGGTGGTGAATGTCTAACAGCTTTATTTTTCGCAGATGATCAGGTAGTCGTAGCGAATGACGAGGAAGACATGGACTACATGTTTAGAAAACTAAAGAAAGAATATGAAAAATGGGGCCTCAATATGAATATGGCAAAGACAGAGTATCTTAAAATAGGAGATGGTGAAGAAGATCCAGAGTTAGAAATTAGAAACACAAAAACATGCAATGAATATAAATATCTCGGATCTATAATATCTAAAGAAGGCACTACCAAAAGAGACATCGAAAACAGAACACAGCAGGGAAAAAAAGTGGTAAACATTCTAAACTCTCTACTTTGGTCTTAAGATATTAGACAAGAAACGAAATTGACAATCTATCGAACCTTGGTAGAGCCTATTATGACTTATGGGGCAGAGGTTTGGCAGATAACGCAGAAGGATAGAAAAAGAATAGAAGTAGTAGAAATGGATTTTCTAAGGAGAGCGTGTGGTATATCCAAAAAAGATCACATCAGGAATGAAGATATTAGAAGGAGGACAAATACTGTATATTCCAGTGTAGATAGAATTGAAACGAGACAACTAGTGTGGTATGGTCACGTGAAACGAATGAATGAAGATAGATGGCCAAAGAAAGCTTTAAATTACATACCACAACAAAGAAGAAGAAGGGGAAGGCCTTCAGTTGCCTGGGAAGAAAATGTATGGCACATAATGAGAGATAGAGCCATCAGAGAAGACGAATGGATGGACAGAAAACGATGGCGGTCGAAATGCGAGAAACGGCAGAGGCTGTAGGAACCTCGCTTATATATATATATATATATATATATATATATATATATATATATATATATATATTATATATATATATATATATATATATATATATATATATATTCGTTGTTTGATCATGATTCTCTGAAATTCAGGTTAACAAGTGGATTTGTATTTTTCAACCCTTTATATCGGTACATCTCCCAAATGTATGTTTGATTGTATATTTGTTTTCACATGTTATTATCATGTATTAAGTCTTTTTTTATATTAATTTTTAACCCATCTTTTTTACAGAAACTGTCTGCCTTGTTTAGTAGAACTTGGAGTTGTTAAGCAGAGCTTGCCATAATCATGGTGTCATCTGCATATCTTGTGTTATTACCTTCCTAACCTAACCTAAGGCTACTTACTATACGCAAAAGATCAGATGTATTAGGGGTTATTAAAAGGATAACAAAACTAAAATGGAATTGTGTTGGTCATATACCAATTTGCAGTTGATGATCGGAGGAGAAAAAGAATTTTGGAATGGAGACCCCGAATACAAGTTAACAGAAACAGAGGTGAACCCCCCGATGAGATGATCCGATGACATAAAAAGAGTAATTACAAATTAGATTCAGATATCGCAAAATCGAAACAAGTGGAAAAGCACGCGATAAGCCTATGTTCGGCAGTGAACGTTGGAGGCTAGGTGATGATGATGATTACTATCTTACATAAGCTACGAGGAGAAATTATTCTATGTTAATCATTCTTATTAGATATAAACACTGTAGTTACTTCTCCTCTTTCACTTCCTCATCTTTTTTATTCTTCTTTAACCATTTAACACCCACATACATCATATATTTTTTAAATAACTCATGTTACTTATGTTATGAATAATCTATTTTATCTGTAAATAAGATTATATCGTCAGCATATCTGAATTTTGATCCAGACATTGCTCTTTTCCAATGATATTTTTCTCAAACTTCTTCAAAATCGATTGTTATATTTTTAGACGTAAAACCACAATGGAGAAAGCGCAGCATTCTGTGGAATGTCTTTTGATCATATGTGCTTCTGTAATATATATTTTCAGCTCAAATATCTTTTAATTCGTTATAACAAATCTTCCTAATTATCAAGTGGTTTTAAAAGTGTCAAAATCTGTTGAACCTTTCAGAATTCAAATAGCATTTCAGTAATTTTGAAACAAGACCTAAACTACAAGGTGTGGTTTAACTTACTTTTTTTCTAACCCAGTTTAGATCATTGGATACTTCTAAATTTGGTTCCCCAAGTTTTTCATTCTTTTAATCGTTGTAGAGCGTCTTAGTTGGTCCTACTTGGGTTTTCATTTTATTACTATTATCTTTATAATAAATAAAGACTAATCTATCTACCTTTCTATGGGAAAACTATCATATGTCTTCTATTCGTTCACCGATTACTAGAATTTTCTATTTCAGGTTTATTGAAGTATACATTCTCACATCACCATCGTGTTAAATAAATAAATATCCAGACTTTTTGAAAAGTAGCTGAGTGTAAATATCGAAAATCGACGTTGATTAATATTTAAATCTCGAGAGATATCGTATTAAAGAACTGCTTTCAAATAGTTAATAATATTAATGTACATGTTTTGTTTTTACTGGTTTTTCTATAAATATGTCCCGTTTCAACTGCGAAATACTTAATACTTCCAATAATGTACATATTTCCCTTAGTATTTGAATTTAAATATTGCATATAGCTGCGTTCCGCGCCAAATTCTAGATAACCCTTTCAACAAGCAGCTTCACGTTAAACGCCATATTTTAGACAATTCTTTAAATAACACGGTAAAACAGGTTACTTAGTCACTAAATGGAAATTTACAGCAATAGGAATAGAAAAAAGTAAATAAATTTTAAAAAGTTTATAAAAAACAAAACTTTATTCAATAAAAATAATTAAACGAATTTACTCCAAAGAAAATAACAAAGTTTTTTAATATCAAGGTTTTGGGCTATTTCCACTATTTATCACTTTCGATCTCGTTAATTTCTACCAATATCAGAGTTTCTTACTTTTTCCTACTAACTACAGAGTGAAGTAAAAACAAAAACGTATTAAAAAGTAGTATAAATCTTTATTTATAAATTAGAAATAAAAAAACTAGTTACACCATGGATAATCGTCACGTTTGTATGACGTCAATGGTAGATCATACATAAACGGAAACAATCGCTTATTCTTCTTATCGGCAGTGTTGCTAATCTCAAAATATTCTTCATCAAAAAAAGCTGGTAAAAACAAAACTCCAGCTTCGTATGATCTAACGTACACTCCCATGTCCTTCCCAAACCCGGATCCCCAAGCAGATTTGGACAGATTGGCACTGGTGAGCAAGAAATATGCAAGCTTACTCAAACATGGGGAAACTCTGCAGTAGGTTTTTATATGCGGCATTGCTCTAGTTCTACCATGGGATGCTGCTTTCCATTGGCTAAAAATTAGTTTTTTGCATTAGGTGTTTTAAATAACGGAGTTAGTCTTACGTTATAGTAACTATGAAAAACTTTGATTAATCTACTTGGGAAACATTAATAAGCAGCATATGATGGTAGTCCGATAAGTACTTAGCATCACCGCTCGATGACAAAACTATCGCAAAATAAAGTATACTCTCTGTTAAGATAGCAAAATGCTCTCACTCTTAGAATTTAATTTCGTAATTTTTTTACGTTCCACGGGATTAAAAAATAAGACTCAGCATAATTTTAACCCTTCATCTCACTCACCTACCTCCAAAACGTCATTTTTGGTTTTATATATTAATTTTTTTTTTTGGCGAGTTGCAATCAATTTAAAAATTTCAAAAAATTCACAAGCACGGTTAAGGCTTTTACATAACTTGTGTGTTATTTATCGACATTAAGTGGAGTATATGTAGTCTCAAAATATGTTTTTTTAAGCGTAAAAACTTTTTTTTGGGATGGCTGCAAGTCTAGTTTTTTTTATACTTGTGTATTTATTCAAAAATTATATTTCTAATTTTTTCCAGATTTTTCCGTCCGGTACGCCACTTTCAAAAACCCGAAAAAAGGTTTGTTCGTGGGTTTTTGGAAAGTTTCTTCATTTTATAGACTTCAAAATAGATCAAAAACAAGAAATACGGTTTGTTTATGGGTTTTATTAAAGTTTCTCCATTTTAGAGACTTCAAAAATAGTGATCAAATAAGGGTTTCTTATAGGTTATATATAATATAAGCAAATGTTCCTTAAGCACATTCAAAAATCAGGCGAAACATATCTAAACCTCCAAATAACCATGTTTTTCAAGGTTTTCAAGTGTTTTTGTAAGTTTTTGCAAGTTTAATCATATTTTTTGAGATCGATACAACTTTAATCAAATCTTGAATTTTTTACGGTTTATATGTAAATAAATTTAATCAAATTTTGAATTTTTTACGGTTTATGTGAATAAAAAATAAGATTCGGCGCAATTTTATCCTGTCACCCACTCTCCTTACCACCAAAAACGTAATTTTTTTTAAGTGGATTGCAATCAATTTCAGAATTTCAAAAAATTTACATGCATATCTGATGCTTTCGATAGTAAGAAAATTTGAATTCTTTTATTCTGAAAAACAGGAAAATAGGTTTTTTAGAATTTCCTCATTTTATAGACTTCAAAATAAATCAAATCAAGGTTATTTATAGGTTATATACAGTGTGTCCGTAAAGTATGGAATAAATTGGATATTTCCTAAATGAAAAACCTTTTTAAAAAAATCTAAAACACCTCGATTTTTAAGTTTAATATTCTACATTTTACAATAAAATTTTATTATACAAGGTGATACACATTAAGGTGATGACGTGATCGGCTCTTTTTTTAAATGTAACACCTTGTATTTTGGGACATTTTAAAATCGATCAAAAGGAGCTGATTCCAAAAAAGTATAATACTGGGGGTCTAATGGATATAATTTGAAAAATATGCGCTTAGAAAATTAATTTTTATTGATTTCTAATATTAATAAATTATAAATAAATTAATATAATAAATAAGTTGAAAGTAATCCAGTAATTAATGCATGGCTTTATCTTAAATGTTCGAATTATAGCCCTTGTTAAGAGTAACCCAAACTTTGTACAAATTCTTGTAGAACCTTGTTAATGGTATATTTCTTTACGAATTCTTGTATTTAAGTCTTCAATATTTGCAGGTTTCGTTTTATAAACAACATTCTTCAAATGACCCCACATAAAATAAACCAAAAGATTGAGGTCTGGTGATCTAGCTGGCCATTCAATATGTCCACGTCTTCCTCTCCACCTTAACATCTACAGCATAATGCGGAGGCGCACCATAGTGTTGAAACCATAAACTTTCATCAAAACCTCCAGGATTAATTATACTGGGGAACAAATTAACTTAAGTAGGTATGAGATGCCCCCTTAAAAACTGAAAGTCTGTTGGTCCGTTTAAATTACCTTCGAAAAAGTAGGGTCCGATGATTCTATTTCTTATAATGCCAGCCCATACGTTTACCTTTTGCGGGTATTGTGTATGATGTTACCGCATCCAGTTGGGGTTTTCTTTTGCCCAGTATCTACAATTCTAACGATTAACCTCGCCATTTAATGTGAATGTAGCCTAATCAGAAAAAATAACATGTTTTACTAAGAGATGGTTTCGGTGGCAGTTATCCATCATTGTTTCACAAAATTGTATTGTTTTATCTGGATCATCCTCGTTTAATTCCTGTAAAAGTGTGTATCTAAAGGGGTGCCATTTTTCAAGTTTTATTACTTTATGTACCGTTGTTTTGCAAACATTGAGATCACGACTAACCTTAGGCACAGAAGTACGCATCTTCTTCAAAAGCAAGTAGAACATCTAATGTATCATAATTTACAAAGGGACTGCCTGATTTGGGGCATTAGCATCCGTACCAGTTTCTCGAAATTTCTTTCCAATCCTACTTACTATTGACTGCGTTATGGCATTTTTTATGGATATTTATCATTAAATAAATTACACGCTTCCATCTGAGTTCGCAATTTGTCTCTATATCCAATCATCATGAGTATTTCAATGTTTTGATTTACATTCAAATTCATTTCTACTTCAAAATAATTCTAAGCAATAATACAGAACATTCACGAATTAATACAATTATTGTACTACTTAATTGTTATTAAACGTTACTAAAAATAATTACACTAAAAACTAGTAATAGGCTACTTTTTTGCAATTGATAATAAATAAATTATTTATCTTTCAAGTTATATCCATTTGACCCCGAGTATTATACTTTTTTGGAATCAGCTCATTTTTATCGATCTAAAAATGTTACATATATAGTTATATAATATAGGGTGTTACATTTAAAAAAAAAAGAGCCGATAGCGTCATCACCTTAATGTGTATCACCTTTTATAATGAAATTGCAAGTAATTGAGTATGAGTATGAGTTAGATATTCGAAAATTAGCGAAACCCCTTTAAATGTGTTTTGCTAATTTTTGCTTGCTTCGCTTCAACGCAAAATTGAAGCTTTTACAAACCTTTTATATTTTTATAGACCGTACGTAGACATATAATACAAAGAGGTGGACTGCTGGCATACAGTCGCATTCCCACAGTGCTAAAGAGAGAACTGACGCAAAGTAGTCTCTAAATATGTTACTAATATATATAGGGTTCTTGAACTCCTAAGTGGAGCATAGAGCTTCGGTGAAAACGCGCCATCGGGTTCTATTTTGCGCTAAGGCCTTCACCTCATTCCAAGACTTTCCTTGACCTCTTATCTCGTCCATGATGGATCTTCTCCAAATTTGTACTGGGCGACTTTTTCTTTTCCCTTGGGGATTCCACTCTAGGGCAGTCTTTGCGATACTGGAACTATTTTTTCGGAGTGTGTGACCGATCCAACCCCACTTTCTGGACTTAATTTGATTTTTTACCCTCTTTTGTTCGGTCAGGTGTAGCAGATCTTCGTTTCTGATGGTGTTAGGCCAGAATATACGGACAATTCTTCGTAGACATTTGTTAACAAAGACTTGCAGTTTTTCTGTGAGGGTGTTTGTCACTTTCCAGGTTTCACATCCGTAGAGTAGAACAGACATGACATTTGATCGGAATATTCGGATCTTTGTCCTTGGAGTATACTCGCCAGATCTACAAACAGGGTTGAGCGTGCTGAAAGCTTGTTGGGCTTTTCGTATCCTCATACGAATATCGTCTTCTGTACCTCCGTTTTCTGTTATGACACTTCCAAGATACGTAAAGTTTTCCACATTTTCAATCTGCATATTGTTGATAGTAAATAGTGTGTTGTTCCTTGCATTTATTTAATAATAGGCCGGGTTTATCGACCACGCGACTATCTCATTAGTCATTTAGGTTACGTGGTCGATAAACCTGGCAAATTAGAAAGAGATGCAGGGACGGCTTTGAGTCGGTTTTCTCTGTCGCACTGGGGGAATAGACATGTATTGCCGCTATCAGTATATTTGTAGTATATGTCTGTGAGATCGTATGTTATTCGTACATGACCTAAAAATGCATTTTTTTTCGAAGAAAGGGTATAACTTTTTTGGAGATGGTTGCAGGTCTTTTTTTTTATTTTTTGTACCTATTTAATCAAAAAATATATTTCTTATTTCTTTCCTAATTTTTCCGAAAGGTGTGCGTGTACCTTAAAAAAAAACGAAAAACTGGTTTTTTTAGGTTTTTTTTTGGTATTTTCCCCGTTGTATAAACTTCAAAACAAATCAAATCAAGGTTTTCACATATATTAAATATAATTTGAAGTAACAGAGTCCTTTAGGGCGATAAAAAGTTGGACAAAACTTCTTTAAATTCCCAAAAAAACATATTTTTCAAGCTTGTTTAAAGTTTTTGCGTGGTTAGTCATATTATTTGTAATCGATACAACCTAATTCAACACGCCTACAATTTATATATACTTCAAATTTATATATACTATTTGTATATACTTCAAAATAGACCAAATCGATGTTATTTATAAATTAAAACCAATTTAAAGTAACTGAGTACTTTGGGACATTCAAAAACTGGACAAAACTCCTTAAATTTCCAAACACCATGTTTTTGAAACTTTTTAAGTTTTTGCAGGATAAATCATATCGTCGGTACAATGCCAAAACCGCGAATGTGCAAAATCTGCGTTTTTGACTTATGTGCACCACTTAAACAATCCTGAACACAACTATGGAATGCCATAATCACGAATATGCAAAAAATAATAATAGTAATAATAATAAAAATAGGTGGGGGAGAGATGCATTCGATTTCACTAATGTCAGTCTGCCTCTTTCCGTCACAATGTGTATATCGCGAATGTGACACTTTCGTGGTTTTGGTACCGTTTTGTTAGCGATTTATGAATGTGGCACATTCGTGAGTCTGGTATTGCAAATTTTTGACATATTTCGTGAAATATTTGGTGTGGAGTGAAATATTTCGTTGTGAATCAAAACGTTAACTTTCTGGTGTGTATATGCCTTACGAATTGGATTATCTCAATATGAATTCTCATACTAGAAAAATATTTCAACAATTGGGTAATGTGACAACTAGTAAGAAGCCGAATTTTTCAGAAAAAGCTTTTCATACTCTGGTAAATATTTGTATTACTAATACTATAATATGTAGTAAAGAAACTTATTTATCTATACTGTAGGGTCCAAATATCAACCGTAATGACTTGTCCATCAGTGCTTGTTGAATAATTATTTTTTATTATTGTTTTTTAAGTTGAAACTGGCGCTTTAAATAACGAGCTAATAGAGGTCCTTATTCTGTCTGTTCCTCGGACAATATTATGAACCTGAAGATGACAGCTCAACTTCCAGCAGCTGTTCTACTTGTTCTAGTACCAGCAGTTCGGGTTCTAGTTCCAGCAGTACTAGTTCTAGTAAAGAGGAGACAGGAAAATAAATTATAAAATTTGGTTAATAATTTTACTTACCGTATGTAATATTTTTAGACAGTATTCCGTTAAAGAGGTAGAAAAATAAGGCAGCATGTAAGAAAAATATTAGAAAAGCTAAAAGACTAAAAGGCGAGGCGTATATTGGATCCAACAATGTAGAACGATCTGCACGTCCGTTACTACCATCTCCGTGTTCTGCAAATATAAAACACAACTGTGGAACATTTTTTAGTGAAGAACAATGTCTTGTCTACGAAAAATTCCGCCAAATATCCTCAATTGAAGATCAGCGTAATTTTTTAGTTCACCATATTGATAAAAAGCAGAAAAAAAGGATAACACGAAATACCGGGAATTCAAGACGTAATTTTACTATGACCTACAATTTTTCTATTCACGGGGAAATAAGAAAAGTATGTCGTTTATTTTTTATTAAAACACTAAATGTTACGGATGCATTTATGCGTATTGCACTTCAAAAGGTTTCTTCAAGTGGCACTGTTGAACAGGATAGACGTGGTACACATATTCCTTTTAACAAATTGAAATCTGAGGAGGAAAACCGAACTCGTGAGCATATCCGATCTTTTCCAGCAGTTGAGTCTCACTGACTCTTAAGTTTTAACCTTGTTTAGGCTTGCGCCTCTTCAAGGAATGGGGAACTCCTTTTTTTTGACGGAGTTGTGGGGGGTGTGAGAACAACGTCAATTGAACGAAAAGCGAGCTAAGAAGTAGAGAACTACTAAGGAAAAGAGGGAAAAGAAGGTGGTTATTTGTGTGATCGATAAGAATCGATAGAACGCACAAGAAGAAGTTGGAATTGCCTAGCATGCAGTGTGAGGTACTTCAGGGGTTACCAGTCATACAGTAGGAACGGCTTTTTATCAGCGTTTTTGGTGCGCAGTTTATCTGCGATAATAGATGGGGAAAGATTGAAGAATATCAAATTACTCCTTAGGAAGTTCGGGTCCAGCGTTGTGTAGAAGTTTAGCTGGAGGGAATGGAACTTTTTTTGCAGGATGCCTGGTGAGTATTTGCCCTCTATGCGAACAAGGTGTCTTTAATGTTTGTTTTGCTCGGTTGTTCAAGCCAGCTATAGGTCTTAAGACATACTTCCTACTGAGGGTTAGGATTCTGTCCTTAATTGGCGTGATGTTGATTAGTGCGTAAATGTGGGCTGGTGGATACAGTCAATCTTTTCTCATGCAGAAGCGTAGAATTCTATGCTCGGTGGCAGTGATGGCGTTGAGTTCATGGTTCCTCAGAGAGAGGTAAACGCACGCCTTGTATTCGATTATCGGTCTGATAAAAGTCTTACCTCACTACTGCAGATGTTCATCTGAAAAAAACATTTGGATTCTTCTCTGAACATTTCAATAATGTTTAAATATGTACAAGAAAAAAATATGAAACAATGACTGTACGCCCAGTGTCATTTGAAAAGTACAGGCAAATTTTTGAAGAGCACAATCTCAAACAAAAGAAAGACCAAGAAATGTTTCTTCTTCTTCAAGTGCCCTGTCCGTTGCGAACGTTGGCTATTAACATGGCAGTTTTGATCTTGTTTGCGGCGCTTCTGAAAAGTTCGACCGATGTGAGCCCGAACCACTTCCGCAGATTTTGGAGCCACTAGTGTCTTCTCCTGCCTGGCCCTCGCTTACTGTCTATTTTTCTCTGGACAATGAATTGTAGCAGACGGTACTAATCGTGTCTCAATATGTGGCCTAGATATTCAAGCTTTCTTTGTTTAATTGTATTCACGATTTCTTTCTCATTTCCGATTCTTTGGAGTACCTCTATGTTGGTGACATGTTCGGTCCAGGATATACTAAGAATGCGTCGGTAAACCCACATTTCGAATGCTTCTAGTTTTCTCGTTAGCGTCTTCGTCAGCGTCCAGGCCTCCACGCCATACAGCAAGATCGAAAAAATGTAGCATTTAACTATACGTAGTTTTAGGGAAAGAGACAAATCCTTGCTTATGAGGAGCTTTTTCATATTGCTAAATGCTGCTCTAGCTCGTTCTAATCTTGCCTTAATTTCTATGGTCTGTTCCCATTTTGCATTTACGTTGGTGCCAAGGTACACATAAGATTGAAATGCTTACAATATCAAGACATGACGGAAGTGGAAAAAGCTTCAAAAGAACGGCTCTATCAAAAGCATTTAAAAAGAAAAGAGCAGGCGCGTCATGCTCGCGATGATGACAAAGAATTAGCTAAAACCACTTTGAAGTTCTTGTCATTTAGCTTTGACCTTGAAGTAGTTTTAAATGGTCAAATGGTCAAATATTTTATTTGCGTAATCTCGCAATTTAATATTTAACAATGTACAATCTGGGAAACTAAGATGGAGTTTGTTATCTTTGGGAAGAATCACAAGGAAAAAGGGGCTCAAATGAGATATCGTCTTGCATTTATAACTATGTTTTATCACATCGAAATATAACAGAACTTAGGATGATGTCTCATGGCGGACAACAAAAAAATGGTTATTTCGCTGGAATGTGCATAAAGTTGCTCTCAATTCACACTAGTTTGATGAAAATTAACCATAAATTTTTTGAATCTGGTCATATCGAAATGGAATGTGACTCAACTCATTCTAAGATTGAACAAAAATCGAAATATGTCCCAGTATACACACCTGAAGGTTGGGCTCAAATAATAAGAGGTGCTCGATTAAAGCCACGGCCGTTTGTGGAAAGAAATCTTAATTTCCAAGATTTCTTCGACTTTAAGAATTTCGCGTCAAACTCCTACAATATTCAAATTTCCTGGCGCAGATTTGTTGTCTGCGCTATTTAAAAACAGAAGACACAATAAAAAATTTTTTACAAAAAAAATTTTGATGAAGAGTTCTCTGAGGTTGATGTTACGAAGAGCCGCGGACGGCCAAAGTTATGGAATAGCAACCTGCTTATAACAGTAAATTGTGCATTTCAGCCGCAAAATATCAAGATTTACAAAAAATGTTTCATGACATTACTATACTAAGGAGTTATCATAACTTTTTTAATTTTATGAAGGTAAATGAAACTGTTAAGAGATAATCTCCCAGAACCTCATTTCAGCGAAGATTCGAAAGAAGATTAGTTTTGTGTTGTTGACAAAATTAAGTTTTAGGAATGTTTTTGCTAATATATTTAGGTGCTTCTTATAATTTGTTTGTGGATCATAACCGCTTAATTTGGCAATAAAATGTAGACTGATGTACTGCTATTTATTTTTTTTTTTTTTTTCATTTCGCCTAAGTGCAAAGCAATAAAAAATATTCAATACCAGTTTAACGTATGTGACTATTTTAACAAAAATATTTCTTTGAAATCAACTTTGATAAAACGCTTTAATAACCTACGGCTAATTTAAGCTTTTTATAAAAAAATAATTAAGACTTTTGAAAACTATGATTTTTTATGACATTGTAAAGCCTTAAAAATCAATTATCTCCTAATAACTATTTTCCACATTCACGGTTTTGGCTGTGTATCGACGAAATTATTTAAGATCAATACAACCCAATTCAATACGTCTCCAATTCATATTCAAAAAATACACGAAAAAGAATATTTTCAGGACTCAAATATACAAATACAACCATCGTTTGTGAGAAAAAACCAGAATTTCAAGAGTTATTCGAGGGGTTTTTACTGGATTTGCCCAACTTTTTTACCTCTCTACATCAGTAGCAACATGTTTTCAAAATTTTATAAAAATAATACGAAACAATGCATTTTCTCTTTATTCAGAAAAGCTAGAAATTTCTTAAATCATGCGAAAAATGCGGTTTTTCCGCAAAAAGTAATTTTGGGGATTTTACTGGATTGTAAAGTCCCGTTTTATGCTATAATTATGTAGAAGGTTAAACAAAGAATAAATAAAGTAAAAACCACCAAATAACCCATGAAAACCTGGTTTTTCGCATAAACGATGGTTATGTTTGCTTCTTTGAGGCCTGAAAATTTTCTTTTTTATATATTGTTTGAATATGAATCGGAATCGCATTGATTCAGATTGTATCTATCTCACAAGATATAATCATCCCAAAAAAAGACCTTAAGAACCTTGAAAAAACATGGTTTTAGGGGGATTTAAAGGTGTTCGGAGCAATTTTTGAATGTGCTAAAGGACTCACTTGCTACAAATTATATATAACCTAGAAAAACATCTTGATTTGATCCATTTTAAAGTCTATAAAATTAGGAAAATCCTTAAAAACTAATAAAAAACAGTTTTTCCGGTTTTTGAAGTTGACTTACCAAAAAATCTGGAAAAACTCAAAAATATATTTTTAAAATATACAAAATAAAAACTAGATTTGCAGTTATATAAAAAAATTACACGTTTTTTTTTTCTAAAACAAAATTCATTTTTAGGTTATGTACACTAAATAGACAAGTTTTTGAAAAGCTTTAACTATATATGTGAAGTTTTTGAAACTCGTAAATCGATTGCAACTCACCGAAAAAAAAAAACAAATAAAAACAAAATATTACGTTTTTGTCGTAAGGGAAGGGGTGGAGGGTTAAATTACGCCGAGTCTAATTTTTTTATAACATAAAACATGAAAAAAAAATGAAAAAAATTATTCAGATTGTATCGATTGCTTAAAAACCCTAATAAAACATAGTTTTTTGGGGGATTTAAAAGTGTTTCGCACAATGTTTGAATGTCCTAAAAGACTCAGTTACTTCAAACTATATATAACCTATAAAAAAAACCTTAATTTGATATATCTAATTTATATCTATAAATTGGGGAAAATCACCAAAAAACCCATAAACAACCAGCTCCTCGGGTTTTTAAAGGTGGTGCACCTCACAGAAAAATCTGAAAAAATTAGAAATATATTTTTTATTAAATAGACAGAATAGAAAAAAATTAGACCTGCAGCAATTAGAAAAAAATTATACGCTTTGTTAAAAAAAAAAATTAGGTTGTGTACACTACATCTGTTGGTCTATAAAAAATATATTGGTTTTGAAGAACTATGCGTGTGAAATTTTAAAATTGATTACAACCCACCGAAAAAAATAAATAAATAAAACGAAAAAATAACGTTTTTGGGGGAAGCGGTGGAGGGAGTGGTTAGCGGTGTAAATTAGCCCTGAGTCTTATTTTTATTCGCATGGTACATAAAAAATGAAAATAATTAAATCTCAGGAAGCCATTTTGCCTATCTTAACGGGGGTACCCATTAGTACCGTGTAGTGCATTCTCATAGACGATAATCATAATTTCATCCGAATGGGACTAGAGTTTTGTTTTGTCCGTGTGTGGAAGTGTAAGTACCCGAGGATTTTGGAAAAATAGAAAAAGAGCAATATCGGTTGGATATTCGATTCCTGTTTTTAGAAGGGAAATTAAAGAGCGCTTGGATACTGTGTAAAAAAATGAGTTATAATAAAACGAAAATTATGACCAACCAACCACAAGAATTAATAATTATAATTGCACAAACAATTATAGAACAAGTAAAAGAATATGTATATTTAGGACAACTAGTTAAATTAAATAAAGAAATCAGACCGGAGAAATAAAGAGAAGGATACGGTTGGCTTGGGTATCCTTCGGAAAATTTTCCTATATACTAAAAAATAGAAAATACCCCCAATATTTAAAAACAAGAGTCTTCAACCAATGTATACTTCTTGTTCTCACCTACGGTTCTCAAACTTGGACGTTTACAAAGGAAAATATGGAAACAATAGCAAAGATCCAAACAGCCATGGAAAGGAAAATGCTGAACATCAGGCTATCAGACAAGAAAAGAAATACTTGTGTCCGCAACAAAACAAAAGTGACCGATGTATCAACGAAGATAGCAAAACTTATGTGGAAGTTCGATGGACATACCATAAGACAGAAAGCCGACAGATGGAATAAGATGGTTATACACTGCAGACCATATAGTTACAAACGAAAAAGAGGAAGGTCACAAATGAGATGGTCAGATGACTTAAAGAAACACGCAGATCCGAAGTGGATACAACTGCCTACAATAGAGAGACGTGGAAAAGGGAAGAGAAGGCCTATGTCCAAAATTGGACATCAAGGGCTGTATAGATAGATAAATAGATTGGATACTGTGAACAGTGACTCTTCTTCGATGACGACCGTCAAAAATTGGTTTAATGATTTTAATGAACGTCGGTTTTTGATGTGTCTTTCCCAGGTATCAGAAAGTTTGCTCACTCTGGAAAATAAACGCAACCCTGAGACCACTTCAAAGCAGTGCTTTACGGCATTTAAACGCAAACTAAACGAGTTCCTGCGGCGTTTCATAACCGTCGATGAAACGTGGATCCAGTGGTATGTCCCAGAGACCAATAAACAATCAAAAGAGTGGACTTTACCCGACGAACGTGCTCCGAAAAAGGGGAAGACTGTCCTATCGTACAAAACAGTGATGTCCACCGTTTTCTGAGATTCACAAGGTGTGATCTACATCGACTATTTAGAGAAGGACAAAACGGTCAACGGGCTCTATTGTGCCAAATTATTGGTAAGATTCGACGTTGAATTGCAGAAATAATGGCCCTATTTGGCAAAGAAAACGTGTTATTTCACCATGACAACACACCGACTCACACCTCCGTAATCACCACGGCTACATTGGTCGTGAGACTCCTTTTTATTTCCAAACTTGAAAAGGTCACTCGCCTATATTGAGAAATAAATCGTCACTTTCAGGCTAAACACTTATTGGACCGCCCTCGTATTTCTGCTTCTAAAATTCCCATAAAAAATTGTAAAATTATTATACTACAAAAAACTATGTATTTTGTTTTTTATAAACAGACACAAGAATCAAAAATCAAATTAAAGCTCTTACTACATATATTCTTGTAACCATTTTTGTTTTTCGTTTGTTGCCTTTAAATATGGTAAACAACCTCCGCTCTCGTGGCCAAAATAACCTGTCATAACATTATCAACACTGGGATACACAATGCTGATACTAGCACTGGAATTCATAGGTTTGGGACTTCCCTTATGGCTGGCTAAACACCTTCAACAAGTTATTATGTACAGGGTGGTTCTTAAGTAATTGTGCAAAAAGAAACTAAACGGCGGATTCTACACTTTAAAATATTACGATTTAAGCCAACTTGCTTTAATAAAATGTTGATATTAAAAAAGATACAGGGTGTTAAAGTGGAAATTTAAAATTTTATTTTTCGCTATAACTTTCATGTTTGTACACATTTATGTATAAAAATTTATAGCTGGTGCTATTGATTATCAGGAATTATAATTTGATGCACACTTTGATATAGCTCATAGAAGGCGCAACATATGCCACATACGTGGCATACATTTGCACTTAACTTTTTTGTTCTTCAAGTTACCGGTATTTTTGATAAAAATTATTAAAGATACATTCGTTTAACAAAAAAAAAAGGTATACTTCTTAATAACTTCAAAACTTAACAGTTTTCGAGATAATCGCATTTTACAAATCAACTGCATAATTCTGATTTAACGCAATTACTCCAGGCAATGAAAGAAAAATAGATAAAAACATCAATACTTCTGAATTTTGTTATAAAATACCTTTAATAAAGTCAATATTTAACGAAATATTAAATAAAATAAATATATTAGCAGGATAATTAATAATAAAATTTATTAAATAACAGAATAATTGGATTTTACATAAAACATTTTACATTTTGTATTAAATTAAAGTCATAATCAAAACATTTTATTTACAAACCAAATTAAGAAATAGTTCAACTAAATAACATTAAAGTTTTTGTCAATGTAAGTGTTCGATATGTCCACCATTTTCTTTAATTCATTTGTCAATACATTCCATAAAATATCGTCTCATATTAAATAGCATCATTGGTTCTAAAGAAACTGCTGCATTATTTGGTATGAGTGTTATCATTAAATAATAAGTAATTTTTTGAAATTTTTATGAATTAAATAATTATATTAATATCTCACTACAAAAATATGACTACCACGAACTATCCAACGTTCAGGAAAGTTGTATTTAAACTCTGTCTCACTCCGCTTTCTCTGTAATGTAATAGTGTACTATCTTGTAGAAACCACATATTTACCCTTAAGTTTGATGACAATTCTTCCAATAAATCAATACATCAAATTATAATTTCTAAACTTTAATAGTACCCAGATGTAAATTTTTATACATAAATGTTGACAAATTTGAAAGTTATAGCGAAAAATAAGATTTTAAATTTCCACTTTAACACCCTGTATCTTTCTTAATATCAACATTTTATTCAAGCAACTTAAATCGTAATATTTTAACATGTAGAATCTACGGTTTCTTTTTGTACAATTACTTAAGGACCACCCTGTATATATAAAAAAAAAGTTTCAATTAGTCACATTGTTTTACCTCAGCAAGGATCCTCTCAACCAATCTGCCGGATTCTTTCCCATTGATCCAATACTTGAAGCTTGCGCTAGTATTCCCCAAGATAACGGTCCTTCACTCTGAGGGGTAGTTTTAGCTGGTAGAACACAATTGCGGGAGAGAAGATCCGCCACAGCATGCAAATGGCTTCCATTCGAACTGGGATAGTACTTTCCTGGGGCCGAATAAATAAAGAATACTCTAAAATAAATTTAAAGTTAGTAACATTTTATAGATATTATAGATATAGCTTATATATATATATATATATATATATATATATATATATATATATATATATATATATATATATATATATATATATATATATTATTGTGAT
Organism: Diabrotica balteata; assembly: GCA_918026665.1. Taxonomy (NCBI): domain Eukaryota; kingdom Metazoa; phylum Arthropoda; class Insecta; order Coleoptera; family Chrysomelidae; genus Diabrotica; species Diabrotica balteata. The sequence continues at coordinate 58,518,217 of OU898276.1, read as the reverse complement.
ATTTAAAGTCTTGGTGCGCCAAGCAATAATTAGCAAATTAATTTTTTTGATTAATTAAAATTATTTAAATGATATGATTATGACTCTATCACAATTTTTAATTCTTTTATCTCAGGGTTAAATTCGTGCTTCAATATCTATGCTATTACATGTGAAAGGTAAGGTCCAAACAATACCGGAATAATAAAAAACACATATGATCCAACACTATATATTGAAATAAAAATAATGAAATAATTCACACTCAAAATTTTTCAATAAACAAAATCTCATATAATAATTCTCAAAATTTTGTTCTACGTACGTGAACAATCAAAATTAATGGTACAAACAATATTAGTTGAAATCTCAAAATCCAAGTATTACTCTAAATCTCCTAATCAAAATATTTATATCCTTTCTAAATTAAGTGTAAAAAAAATTGTGTTATCAATGAAAGAAAAACTGCAGAAAACAAAACTCTCTCTCTCTGATGATGAGTGGTCCAAATCCTTGTTATTTATAGACTATACTATTTACTCGTGGCCGCTCCCTAAGCAATCAGCAATCTTACAATAAATTATTGCAAGTATCTCGTCCTTAATGATCTCCTTCAAATGCACGAATCGTTCAAATTATGCTAGCTTCTTCTTCTCTTAATAAACTGAATCTCTCGTTGGCCTGAGTGAAAATTGACTCTTGGAATATCTTTTCTTTACGATAAACTGAATCTCTCGTTGGCCTGAACAGTGACTCTTGGAATATAAGTAGAAAAATATGACTTACAATATTTTACTGGATCAGCTTCTGTCAGATACACTAACTACACGAAAACTCACAAACTTTCACTGCTACTGCTTCCTACCTCTGGGAAACTACCCGAGAACAACGGCCGTTCGCCTTGCACCCTTGGAAACCAACTGACTATCTTTTCTCACTCCGAAATCTAGCTAAACTTTCATTCCTACATACCTATCCCACCTTTTTTAATCTCCGCCAATCAAAACTCGTCACAATTCCCCATTTTTTCATTCCGATAACAAACAAATTTTTACCTATAATTATAAAATTTCCTAAAACTTATTTACAAATAATATTTTTCTATAATTCTTAAAAACTAACAAAAACCTCTTTCTCAAATCTCTTCTATTATCTTTAATCACTGCGTTAATGTATTTGGAAAAACCCGGTTCAATTGTTCTTTGGATTTCACTTAAATTATGCGGGTCACTCAAGTATAGTATAACAAAGGAAATAATTTATGCATTGATTAAATTTTGTTTAATACAGGTAATCCAAAAATTAAAAAACTTTTCTTCTTCGAAATGTTTTAATCAAACCAATATTTTTCTCGATTTTACATATCATAACAATATATATATATATATATATATATATATATATATATATATATATATATTGTAATAGTTTTGTTTTTATTATTTTTATGTTTTATTGTTAATAAATATAATTTTAATTGAATTGAAGTGAATTTTAAAAGTATGTAGTTCGTTGTTAATATACTATACCTCGGCTAGCTCAATTATTTGTTCTAAGCAATCTGTCACTGTGTGACGTCAACTCTGTAGTCTCCTGGTAGAGTTCAAAAAGAAATTAAACCAAAATTTACTTTATATTTTTGATAAATTAACCCAAATGAAGCACGTTATTTATTAATATTGAACAAATTTAATATAAACAATAAAATTCGTCTGCAACTTGGGTTGCCTTTAAAAATTTACAAAAATAGGAATCGTGTAAACCTTAATGTGTCGTGAAAATAGAATTTGATTACAAAATGTGGAAACTCTCTACAATTACCTTAAATCTAAATGACTATTGCAACTTTATAAAGTGTTTAAATGAAATATAAAGAAAAGAAAACTGAACACTTTATGCCGCTGACTTATAACTAGCATTAAAATATAATCAAAATTTCAAATGATCCCCAAAATTATTATCCAAACTCACTTTCAAACAGTTCTGATTTTTTTTTTAAAGAAAACTAACTACTCGCAAAATAATCGGTGATACTGGAATATCTATCCTCTCTTCGGAAGTTAAAGGTACGTACTATTATATTTTTATTTTAATGATCATTAATATTTCAATTTTTAAGGCCTATCGCAATTAGTTAATTCATGAATTTTTACTTTTTCAATCTAAATGACATTTCTGCACTCCAATTATAATTTATAAGTCAAAATTTCTCTTACTCTCTGGAACAAATTCTGGATATCTCTATTTGAAAATGTGGAAAAACTAAATTATAATTAAACGATTTTAAAGCACTCCCGGACTATTCCACCTTTTTAGGGCTCTTCCTCCAAAATTTTCGTCGCCTCCAACAACCTATTCTTCCTTGTTCACCGCCATAGCTAGCACCAACCAAAAATTATTCGTTGCTAACAGCAACCCCCTTTCTTTTTTCATTCCGTCTTCTATTTTATTCAACCATAAAACTGTCCTGTTTTGACATATTTGTCAAACCACATTAATTTCTCATAAGCACTTTAATCACATCTAATTTGGGAATTTATAAAAAAAAATTCAGATATAAAACTTAACAATACTAATATAATTTATTCTTTTCATCTCCACATCATTGTAATTTATTTAACAAAACCCCTATTAATTTAGTTCCCACAGACTTTTGACAGTTTATTTTTCTGACGTTTATTTTTGAAATTTCTATGTTTAAATAATTTTTTAAGAATTCTTCTTTTTTATTCCTTTTAAGGTTTAGACGATTCACCTATACACTAGGCAACTATACTATTCAGAAATTATTAACACTATACCAGGTAAGTCAAAATTAATTTATTTAGCAATTTACTAATCTTTTCTCCCTTTTATTTCAGAGTCGACCCCACATTGTGATGGCTTCATGAAATTCATGAACAACAAACTCATATAAAAATCCCTTTAAGTTATATCCTCTTTGACCTATTGAAATCATTTCAACTTCCCCCCAATTTGGATTTTGTTCAGTGCTAACTATCAGCACTTACTAAATCTAAATTCTTACCGATAAACTTAAACATTTTATTAATATTAACATAACAATAAACTGACTTTTATTAATAAGCATATCTCTTGAATATTTTTTTTTTTAATAATTTACTCTATGAAAAATACAGACTTCTCCAAACAAAATCTACAAATCTTTCACTAATTATATCAACTTCAGAATCAAATTTCCAAGTACTTTCCCAATTTCATTACTTCTTTTCCTGTACTATTTATTTCTCGTACTAATTTCGTAGAAATTCTTATAATTGTTCCCCTCTTTATTTTATGTTTTTATTTATTTATTTATTTCCGCATATACTATTTCAGTATCTTTATTCATTGCCGCATTATTATTTATTCTTTTTATATCCCCATATAATATTCATTTCATCATCTCTACATACAACTCTCTATATTTCATATTTCAATATTTCATATAATTCTATTTTTCATCTTATTTTCGCATATACTATTTATCATTATAATATTCCCTATTTCCCAATTTCTACAAAATATCGATTTGTCCATAGTACTTTGCTTATTTATTTATACTTGTAACTCCTATAAATCTACTTGAAAATAAATCAACCTTTTTTGTTTATATAAATTTATCATTATTCTGTACATTTGTTCCTAATAAATTATTTAATTATCAAATTTATCTCAAGATATGCTTATTTATTAATTATCCTTCTATTTACAAAACTTATATCTTATAATACCAAATTCGTGTCATAATATTGCATTATTTAAATTATTTACAATGTTTTTGTTGATTAGAGTTACTTCTGAACCTGTATCTATAATAATAACTTGTATACTGAATCTTGTATGTACCCTTCAATAAACTTTAAAGTATTAGTGTTATTGTTTTTATTTAATTCCCCAGTATCTCTAATAAACTCCCTTGGATGTTCATACTTTGATAAGTAGACAATATTATGCACATAGGAGCGGTCTAAGCAAAATTTCTCCCTTCTGCATCAACACTTGCTTCCCCCCTATTCTCCTCTGTTCTAACTACATTCACCTGTCTTCTCTCCTCATTTTCCCCCCTATTATATCTTGGATTCCCTTCTCTGTAAACTTCCCTATTTCTCGTCTCCTGTGGATAATTTCCCTGGTTCTGTCTCCAATTATTGCCTCTGTCATTCCCTTGTCTCCAGTTATTCTCTCTATCATTGTTTGGATTCCCTTGTCTACGTTCCCAGTTATATCGTCCGATATCTCTCCTGACATTGTTCAAATTCTCTCCCCTATTTGTAAAATCCCTGCTTCTATTTTGTCTCTCAAATTCTCTTTCCCTATAATTATTCCCTCGATTCACATATCCCTGTCTATTTGCTGTGTTATTCCTATATGTCACTTGCTCTTGTCCATTTCGATTCTGCGTCCCTACACTCCTCTCAATCCTCTGAAGATATCCTGTCAAACTTTCCATCGTCTTTATATTGTGGAGAGCTATTGTTTCTGCCATGTTATGGTTATATTGCCTGGCAATGTATAGGACAATCTCCTCTTCTCGCATAGCCGGTTCTAAATATTGTGCTGTCTGGAATAACTGCATTGCGTACAGATTGTAGTTGGTACTTTTTTCATAATTGAATTTCCCAAAATACAACCGCTCCCTGAAACTAGCCTGTTGGTTTTCTCCCCAAAAATAGTTAATAAACTTGGCCTCAAATTCCTGCACATTATTTATGGAATTTTCATTATTGCAAAACCATAATAATGGCATGCCCACTAACATGTTTCGAATATTCAATTTCATTTCTATTGGATCCCTTACATTCTTTACCTTATTTTTGATGATATCTACAAATATTCTAGGATGTAAGTGATTCAGGTTTCCATCAAACTTTATTCCCCCATCATTATAACTCGGCACCACAGTACTCACTACTCTTGTTTGTCCTAGATTTGATTCCAAACGCTGAATCTCCTCACTTGCATTTTTAAATTTCTCTCTCAATTCCTCAACTTGTCCCTGTAATACTCTATCTCCCTTTTCCGCCTGATTTGCATGCATACCCATTTCCAGTTCCAAATTCTGCAATCCCTTCTTTATATTATTTTTTATAATGGTAATTTTTTTCCTCATAATCCTGAGTTTGCCTTTTAACACTTTCTACCTCCCTAACAATCTCTTTATTCTGCTTATTAACTTCTTTGTTTATTTCCATTGGTAAATTCTCTTTAATGGCTGTTCCCAACTCTACAAATCTGCTCCCAATTTCCTGTCCTATTTCCGCTCTAATTATGGCCTTTTCTCTGGATATCTCCTCCTGTACATTCCTCTTAAAATTCTCACTTTCTCCTCTGACCTGTTCTACTTTCTCTTCTAAACCTTGGGTAATTTGTAGCATCTCTTCCCTGACTATCTTCACTTCTTCTTTGATTTCTTCCCTCATTTTAATTAACTCTTCCCTAAGTTCTCCTTTAATATTATTTTCCATTTTGTTCATATCCCCCCTAATATTGTTAATATTACTATCCATTTTGTGCATATCTCCCCTAATATTATGATCCATCTGTTGTAACATCCGCATTATTTGCCTCATATCCATCTGTGTCATCCCTGACTCTCCAACATCTCCTTCCCTACGTCTCTCCTCCTGCACTCTACATTCATCCACACTTTCATCACGTCTATCTCTCACTGTCTCATCCAACTCCTCTCTCAAACTATCTGTTAGACTTCCCTCTCTATCACCTTGTCCTGCTTCTTGTCTGCCTTGCTCTAAATATTGTACTACAAATTCTCCTGATCCTCCTCTGCTTTCTTCATCTACCTGTATACCCTGTTCCTGTTCTAACACCTGTTCTCCTTCACTCTCTTTCGGTACGATTTCTTTTCCATTTCTTAAAGTCATTCGGTCTGCCATTTTATCCTAATCTCTATTTATTCTCAAATTTAACTTTAACTACCCCAGAATCTCTACAACTCTAATCACACCAATTTGTTTTTATTTTAATCTGTGTATTATTAATAAATCTGCTTAAAAAAAACACCCTTATTTCTGTTTTCCCAGAGGCTCCACGTTGTTAGCGCCAATTGTAATAGTTTTGTTTTTATTATTTTTATGTTTTATTGTTAATAAATATAATTTTAATTGAATTGAAGTGAATTTTAAAAGTATGTAGTTCGTTGTTAATATACTATACCTCGGCTAGCTCAATTATTTGTTCTAAGCAATCTGTCACTGTGTGACGTCAACTCTGTAGTCTCCTGGTAGAGTTCAAAAAGAAATTAAACCAAAATTTACTTTATATTTTTGATAAATTAACCCAAATGAAGCACGTTATTTATTAATATTGAACAAATTTAATATAAACAATAAAATTCGTCTGCAACTTGGGTTGCCTTTAAAAATTTACAAAAATAGGAATCGTGTAAACCTTAATGTGTCGTGAAAATAGAATTTGATTACAAAATGTGGAAACTCTCTACAATTACCTTAAATCTAAATGACTATTGCAACTTTATAAAGTGTTTAAATGAAATATAAAGAAAAGAAAACTGAACACTTTATGCCGCTGACTTATAACTAGCATTAAAATATAATCAAAATTTCAAATGATCCCCAAAATTATTATCCAAACTCACTTTCAAACAGTTCTGATTTTTTTTTTAAAGAAAACTAACTACTCGCAAAATAATCGGTGATACTGGAATATCTATCCTCTCTTCGGAAGTTAAAGGTACGTACTATTATATTTTTATTTTAATGATCATTAATATTTCAATTTTTAAGGCCTATCGCAATTAGTTAATTCATGAATTTTTACTTTTTCAATCTAAATGACATTTCTGCACTCCAATTATAATTTATAAGTCAAAATTTCTCTTACTCTCTGGAACAAATTCTGGATATCTCTATTTGAAAATGTGGAAAAACTAAATTATAATTAAACGATTTTAAAGCACTCCCGGACTATTCCACCTTTTTAGGGCTCTTCCTCCAAAATTTTCGTCGCCTCCAACAACCTATTCTTCCTTGTTCACCGCCATAGCTAGCACCAACCAAAAATTATTCGTTGCTAACAGCAACCCCTTTCTTTTTTCATTCCGTCTTCTATTTTATTCAACCATAAAACTGTCCTGTTTTGACATATTTGTCAAACCACATTAATTTCTCATAAGCACTTTAATCACATCTAATTTGGGAATTTAAAAAAAAAATTCAGATATAAAACTTAACAATACTAATATAATTTATTCTTTTCATCTCCACATCATTGTAATTTATTTAACAAAACCCCTATTAATTTAGTTCCCACAGACTTTTGACAGTTTATTTTTCTGACGTTTATTTTTGAAATTTCTATGTTTAAATAATTTTTTAAGAATTCTTCTTTTTTATTCCTTTTAAGGTTTAGACGATTCACCTATACACTAGGCAACTATACTATTCAGAAATTATTAACACTATACCAGGTAAGTCAAAATTAATTTATTTAGCAATTTACTAATCTTTTCTCCCTTTTATTTCAGAGTCGACCCCACATTGTGATGGCTTCATGAAATTCATGAACAACAAACTCATATAAAAATCCCTTTAAGTTATATCCTCTTTGACCTATTGAAATCATTTCAATATATATATATATATATATATATATATATATATATATATATATAATATATATATATATATATATATATATATATATATATATATATATATATATATATATATATTATATATATTATATATATATAGTTTTTTTACGTTAAGAATGAAAATGTGACAGTCTAGTAACTTTTGAATGTCCAACCATACAGCAAACTCCCTATGCCCCTCTCCCTATAGATTCTAATAAATCTAGTGACTTTTAGTGAAATATCGGTTGGCAAAATATTGCAATATTGCCAGTTCATTTCTCACGGCTTTTTGTTATTGTATTTGTGAACAGGAGGCACAGAACATAAGTGTAGTGGAGGTTAGGTCCCGTCCCACCCAAAATAGAAAACAATATTCTGTGGTTAGGTGGTGTTGGTTATTTATTTTTTTCGTTTCAATTTTTGCTATAAATTAAACTAAAAAAGTTCTTTTCAGAACTAATATTTATAAATTTGAAAATTTTATAAATTTTCAAATATGCCTAAAGCTTTAGGAAGTGGTGCCCAGAAAATGGTCATTTCTTTAATTTCATACTTTGAGGCAGAACGTGATCATCAATCTATATTACTTCCGTTTGAAGCAGTTAGGGATGTAAGTAATTATTTGTTCTATTTCTTTTTACATAGTGATATAAAATGTGAGCAATATTTAATTTTACATTTTTAAACAATCCTATTTCATTTTGATTAAAAAGTGAGGTTATATGAAAGTTTTTATTTTTAGAGGGTAGCAGCGGCGTTAAATATTAGCCTGTCCCTTGTAAATAAAATTGCAGTAAAAGCCAATAGGGGTGAACCATTAAGAAGCCCAAAGCAAAAAAGACGACGTACAAAACCAGTTGTTGATATAGATGAATTCAATCAAATGACTATTCGAAATATTATTTATGACATGTACAAAAAAAGTAAGTTTTTGACCAAATATAATGTCAATAATCTTTAAAACAAATAATCATTTTAGAGGAACAAGTTAAATTACAAACACTACAAGCGAAATTAGTAGAAAGGAATATTTTTACTGGTAGTCTTACTTCTTTATGGAAAATTGTACGCAATATTGGTTTTCGTTATAAAAAAGATGATCCAAGACGTGGTTTAATGGAGTTACCCAATATTGTTTTTAAAAGACATATGTTTCTGCAGCAGTATGTAAAACTAAAAAATGAAGGTCTATACACATTTGTTTTCTTGGACGAGACATGGATTTTTCAAGATGGTACTATTAGTCGTTCTTGGCAAGATTCAAGTGACAAAAGTGTTAAGAAAACTAAAGTCGGTGGTGCAAGGTAAATATATATATTTTTGTTTAACATCCATTTTATTGTGATCTGTTTTACACAAAACAACAAACAATAACATGTGAGTGTTAAGAAAGTGACACAGTCAGTATTCCCCCCACGGTTAATAGCTAAAAAAAGTACAATAATAATTGAGTTAATGTAGTTATTAAATAATTGACCATGTACAAATTTAAATATATGTTTAAAAATGCATTTAAACTCAACTATCTTTTGTTGCAATGTTCAAATTTAAAAGAAATAAAAACATTTAACAATGTGCTTTAAAATAAAAATGAAATGGTTATGGGAAGTTATTTTTTGTTTTATCATTTTTTTTTAAATTATTAAAATTATAATGAATATACAAAAAATCAAACTCATCAATATTATACTGCTGCACTACACAAGAACATTGTTTGTAGCTTTTACCATTACCTTTAATAATAGCCTAGACAACTAATTGCATAATATTTATATTATATTTGGTAATTTAAATTATTTTTTAGATATATATTTTATTTAGTAATTTAAACTATTTTTTAGATACATTGTTCTCCATGCAGGAAATTGTAATGGATTTATTCAGGGAGCTGAATTGGTTTTTTCATCCAAAACAAAGGACTGTGACTACCATGGAGAAATGAATCGTCATAACTTTTTGCAATGGTTTGAACATCAGCTGTTGAATAATTTAGAGGAACCATCAATTATTATAATGGATAATGCTCCATACCATAGCACAATAATTAATAAAGCTCCGACATGTGTTTCAAAAAAAGCTGAAATAAAAGAGTGGTTGGAAAATAACAATATTGCACATGAACAAACAATGTTAAAACCTCAATTGCTTCAACTGGTCCAGAGGTATGTTTTTAATTAAATTTGTACAATTTGATATGCTTTTAATATTTCATTGCTTATAGGAATAAACCAGAACCAATATATGAAGTAGATAGAATGGCTGAACAATATGGACACAGAGTTCTTCGACTTCCTCCATACCATTGTAATTTTAATGCAATTGAGCATATATGGGGAATAAGTAAACGGTATTACTCTGATCATGTAGGCACAAATGGCAGTTCTACTGCAAAGTCTTTAGCAGTGTGGAAGGAGTCCCTGGCCCAAATAACACCAGAAGTATGGTCAAAAACAATAAAGAGTACAGAATCTGAGATACAGCGCTGGTGGGATAGAGAAATTGTTTTTGATCGTGAAGACATTAGCCCTGTAGTTATTGATTTAGCAGAAGATGATGATAATGATGATGACAACGATTTTTGTATTGATAGTGGTGATGAAGTCTTTTAATTTTATTAAAAAAAGAATTATATATGCATTGCAATTGTGTTCTAATAAAAGTACATTTCTGTAATATATATTTATTTAAAAGTTATTTTTGTATTTGATCCAGATAATCAGGTGAGTTAGAAAATATAATTAATTTTCTATACTGGTATAGAACAGCTATAACTAACAAAATTCTTATATTGTTAAGGATTTTTGAATAATGAAACTTCTATATTAATTTTTTTTATTTTTATACGTTTAATACACGGGATAACCCCATTAACAGTTTAAATTACAATATACAATATCACAATTAGTGACAACCTATCTTGACTCTCTGATTTCTCCCAGATGTAGAGTTTTTAATCCATTTCACAAACATGCCATGAAAGTAAATTAATATGAATAGCTTCCAATGATATTCAAATATCCAAACATAATATGTTTTTTCATCTACAAATAATTTCCAATTAATTATTGTATGCTGCAGTAGTACTAGTCATGTGTAACACTGTGTGGTATGACACTTTTGTGCTGATACTTTGCAGTGCTTCATGTGTATTAACACTGTGACAATAAAGTATCAAAGTGTCCTTACACCCAGAGTGTTCCCAAGCAATGCAATTCACTGCAATAGTGCGATTTGATACAAGATACAACAAAAAGAGACAGAACACAAATAAAGTCAATTAAAGTTTTCTAATCATACCAAAACATTTCAACCTGTCTGATCTATTATCGCTTTGTGTCCTATATTCTCAAAAAGGTTTTATTTTTGAAAAGATCAACTCTCAATCAAAGTCTAGCACAGCTATTAAGTAAATGGAAAACAGATGGTTGCTTCTTTATCTGTTTTTACAATATCTGTCCTTATTTCCATGGTTTAGCAAACTATTGTTGTTTTGTAAGGATAGAACCAGTCTCTATTTAGATTATTTTTTATGGGCCACTCACTTGAATTGATCAAAAAAAAAGTTTATACTCAGATATAGATTATTAATGTTTTGACCCAAACCAATTTTAAAAAGAACACTTTTATTGAAGCTTGAGTAATTACAAAAGTTAAAAATAAATTTAAATATAAGTAATTTCTAAATATTTTAAAGTGTTTAATAATCACAGATCAGACATAGAATATCTTTGTAACTCATTTATTAAATTTAATATATTTGAAATTTTCATTACAGATGTATAAGGTGTATCTAATTTCAATAAATTTTTATGCACAGATATGCTTAAGATATTGTGGAATAGAGTACTTAGTTATTCCATTTAACATATATCCAACATAAAGGATTAACAATATAAACAGGTTAACACAATAAAACAAAGGTTTAATTTTTAAAATTCTAATGGCATATAGATTTGAATTTATAAATGAAAAGTTTTTAATCAAACATACTACACTAAAATATCAACAGCACCCTCATTTGCTAGTATTTCCATGTTCTTTCTATTAACTACAATGTTATGTAAAACTGAACAACCTGTTAGGTAGCTGTGTCATTCACAATTCTTGACACAATTGATTTAAAACTTCTGCTTGTTACACATTGTTTGCTCAATGAACTAAGTTCTTTTTCTAGGTTTAAATTCTTGACATTTAAGGTGCTGTAAATCACTTTCTACTTTATAAATAGAATTTGTTTAAAGAGATCACAATCACTGCAGAAAAATATAACTGATCATTGTTTTAATAATCTTAATGGTTAGTTTGTTGTAATTTGAAATGGTAACAAAAGTTACAAAGAATAATCAGTTTCTATGCTTGAATGTTCTTGCAAGTTCCACGATTTGTATCCATACTTTTATTGATGGCCTATTTATCAATTCCAAAAAAACTTTGTTTTCTTATGATAATTACCTAATCATGTTTGTTTTAAAAATAATTGGAACCATAAATTTGTACCCGATAAAACTTCATTTTTAGGAAGATATAAAACATTAGTTATAAAAGATGGGTATAAATTATTTATAGTTAAAAATTTACAATTTAACACAAAAGTGTTAAAAGAAAACAACGAAAAGTTAGGTTATGTGTAAACTTGTAAACATTAAAAGTGATCAACTTGTTTTGAAAAGAAGAAAATGAAAAGTTAGGTTAGATGTGTTTAAGAAGAATATAAGAAATGGAAAAATAGTTTGGCAACGATGCACCTGATCGTTGTGTGACGTCATCACATTCTTATCGTAAAAAAAGTATATATATATATATATATATTATATATATATATATATATATATATATATATATATATATATAAGGATCACTCTGACGAGTGGTGGGTTCTTATATCGGTCTCTAGGTGGAGAAATAAAAGACAAAGTTGATAGGCTACTTTATCTATTTTGAAGACGTTTCGCTTTCGAGTTTTGAAAGCATCATCAGTTCATCTAAAAAATTACAATATGAGAACCACACAATCATGGAAACGATGTTAATTGTTACCTTAAAAAGACATGTAGCAGTCAATGTTATTAACAATAATGTGAATGAAACTAAGTAAATGGACATAATACGCTGATTTTGTATAAACAATTAAGTAACTAACAACATATATGAACTTATAAAATTAGCACAGCAAATGACCATGTGGTCTAAAGTAAATTAAATGTTATTTAATGTTAATTAGTGAGAAAGAACCAAGAAAATCATAGATAACTTCCAACTATTTATATGAATATTAAGCTTTGATTTTAACTTTAGGTAGCATTATAAGTGATATTAATAAAATTTTAAAAATAGTATAAATGAAGTTACCGATCAAAGCCCTACCAATGTCGCCGGGAAAATGGCGTTAGATGAACAGGAACGAACTAAACCGCGAAAAGACAGCCAACCTTGAGGTCAAAAATACTTTCGACAGATCAACAAGGTGTAGGTACCAACCGAAATTTTGGGCGGTCAATTTAAGTTTAAATGAGTTTGGATGACTACCCGGTTGCAAAAGACAAAACAGTGAAAGAAGTTGGTAGTGTAATAGCAACTCCCCTCACTAATCAGCCCAGATTTATAAACAGGAGATTTTCATTCAACCTCATAAGTATGTAATAACGTTAATCATTATGGCTAGTTAAACAGCTACAGGTGGTTAACGACCCATTAATTTCCAAACAGATCAAGGTTCAATATACTTGGAACTGTGATTTGCAAAGGATTCTATGAATCAATTACAATATTTGTATTATTTAAGTATAAAATTGTTCACACTAATCAAAGTAATCAGTGTATGGAAATGCAATGTAAGTTGCATTATGTAATACTAAATTAAGTAAAGAATATTAAATTATTTTATTAAGATATTTTATGTATTTTATTTCTATTTTATGTATATAAATTATTTTATGAAATATGGAAAAAAGGTTCAAACAGTACACCTAATATGACATTAATATAGTGAAAAGATCAAGAAGCCTAATTCTGCAAAATTAAAGCATGATATATTTGGCTCAAGTTACTTATGTCAGTTCTCTTATTCAAAGCGACTCTTATTCAAAGTTCTCTTATTCCCGGCGACATTGGTAGGGCTTTGATCGGTAACTTCATTTATACTATTTTTAAAATTTTATTAATATCACTTATAATGCTACCTACTTTTTGCTACATGTCTTTTTAAGGTAACAATTAACATCGTTTCCATGATTGCGTGGTTCTCATATTGTAATTTTTTAGATGAACTGATGATGCTTTCAAAACTCGAAAGCGAAACGTCTTCAAAATAGATAAAGTAGCCTATCAACTTTGTCTTTTATTTCTCCACCTAGAGACCGATATAAGAACCCACCACTCGTCAGAGTGATCCTTATATATATTGGATTGGACGGTCGTACTCCTTTTTCCGATATATATATATATATATATATAATATATATATATATATATATTTATATATATAAATTATTATATATATATATATATATATATATATATTTATATATATAAATATATATATATATATATATAAATATATATAAATATATATTATATATATATATTTTATATATATATATATATATATTATATATATATATACCAGGCTCAAACTAGAATACAAGAACATAAAAAAGGTTATAGAAATGAAACAGTTATTTCTAACTTAGGACTTAACTCAGATAAATTAATAAATGATAGAAAATCCTAAAATTAAAATAAGATAAAAATATCATTTTTAAAGCAAATTTTCAATTCATAAGTTTGCAATTGTGAATTAAACAAGCATTTATGATAACACTTCCGAGATTCAAAATTTTTCATATATTTAGGAAAAAATATTCAAGGTTTCATTGCAAATATTTTCCACTTTCACATTTTTATATATATTTTTTCCTAATGTGGCAAAACTGTATATTCAAAAATTTTCAAAAAAATCATTTCAAGTATTTCTTAGGATTACATCTTTGTGCTGTAAGATAATTAACAAAATGTATGTTGAATTTTTCCGCTTTATACTTGGGAAAAAAGTAGTTTTTTTGAGTTTTTTCGAAAACGAAAATATGAAGTTTGCACAAAATTTCTCAAAATGTTTCTAGTGATCACATCAATATTTCTAGCTTTTATCTACAACGTTATTACGTATAAAACTATTAGGTCTACATGGATTCTGAAAACAACAAATAGAAGATAAAGTCTTATTTTATCACATTAAATCATTTAAACGATTAAAAAATTTATGTTAAATATGCAGTATAGGTTTACAAAAGTAGTGTGACTAAGCTTATAAATATTTAAAATAACTCAGACGCATCAACATATAGAAAATTATTTTTTTAATAACGAGCGCAGTAAATAATATAGAAAGTTTTATTTTTGAAGTATTAAATATTTAATATTTACTTACCTAATAGCACTAAAATCAGCTTTCTGTACATATTCTATAAAAGGCTTTTAAAATGGGCTCATTGTAACTTCTTAAGTAACTTAAAAGATGTGTTTTTAAATTTCGTAGGCGAGTCTCCATCTTTTTCTGAACATGAATCTGGAAGTCTTTTGCAAGCTGGACTAACCCATAACCTACAAAAACTCGTCATGATGATTATATGTAAACGTAACGTCACGCAAATGTTTTTGTGAGCTTATGCTAATTATAAATGAACAATTTAGGTTTCAATAAACGAATTATATACGCTTGTTCAATTAAAACTCGTCTTGGGTCAGGTTAGCCTTGGAAACAATAAAAAATTACTCAACTGACATTCTGCAATGTTAGTTATGTTTGTAAATGTCACACTGGGTATCATTTGTATTTGACTGTGATTTTAAGTACATATTGTGACTTAAAAATGGCGTTTGTTGTTAACAATCCGTGCAAATGTAATTAGCGTGTGGTAAAAAAATATTTTTTTAATCATGAAGGACCCTTGCTCATAGAGTTTACATCACCTTAAGTTCATATAAAGAGGAGAGGAGACCTCCTAGAAAAATTAGCAGAAGACTCAGAACTAGTTGTCACCAACACATTCTTCCAATTACCACCTCGCAAGCTGTACACGTGGAAATCCTCTCAAGACATACCCGGAAGAATTATTGGGAATCAAATAGACTACATTTTAGTAAATAAAAGATTCCAACACAGCTTTACATCTGTCAAGACTTATCCTGCAGCAAACTTGGAGACAGACCACGTTCCACTGAAGGAAGTATTTCGAGTTAAACTCAAAACAGTGCAGAAAAGGAAAGCACAATCATACGACCTACATATGCTTAAAAACCTCGATACGAGAATAAAACTCCAAGCCACGTTAAGCGAGTAAGTGACTGTTAGAGACGAATCGTACGAAGAACAAACGATCAAACATATTACTGAAATAGTGCAAAATGTAAAGGATAAACAGTTAGACAGATAGATTAATAAAGAAAAAATCATAAATGACAGATGGGATTCTGAATCTAGAGGACGAGAGAAGATAAGCCAAAAATGACCCAGACAAATATAAAAGATTAATATATTAATAAGAAAGAAAATCAGAGAAGCGAAAGAAAAAAAAGCAAGGGAAAGATGCGAAGAAATTGAGACTCTGCAGTCAAAGTACGATAGTCACACTGTACATAGGAAAGTTAAAGAACTCACAGGGGGACTAAAACGAAGGCAGAAAGGAAATATAACTGATTCTGACGGAAACGTCATATTAGACAAACATAGTTAGATAAGAACGTGGAAAGAATATCTAGAAAAAACTATTTGAAAACCAAAGAGATAACACTTTCGACCTAGAAGAAGAGGTAAATGATGGACCAAGAATATTATAGCAGTAAGTTTATTCCGCAAAAACACAGTTAAAGGATGGCAAAGCCGAAGGCCTTGATAATATACAAGCAGAACTACTCAAACTAATATACAACGAATCAATAGCAATAATCGCAAATATATTCAACGACATATACAACTCTAGAGAAATACCAACAAAATGGCTGAAATTGAGTTTATTGCAGTTCCAAAAAAACCAGGGGCCAAAAAATGCGAAGATTGCCGTTCCTGTTCACAAATGCTGTTGATACTAGAGAGGCTTTGTTCTCAGTACAAGTTTTATTCCAGAGATGCAGAGACGTCAACTGCGACGTATACGCAGGTTTGGTTGATTACGAGAAAGCGTTTGATCGAGTACAGCACGCCAAGATGATGCAAATACTAAAAGAAGCAGTAATTAATAACCAAGATCTGAAAATAGTTAGAAATCTTTATTGGAATCAGACAGCAAATCTCCGAGTTGAAGGTGAACACACTGACTATGTGAAAATCATGCGTGGAGTGAGGCAAGGCTGTATTTTGTCTGCTCTAATTTTCAATCTGTACTTTGAAAGAATATTTATCGAAGCCTTGCACGACACTGAAAAAGGTATTCTACTAAATAGTTACCGGTTAAACAACATTAGATATGCAGATGAAACCATAGTACTTGCGGACAAGTTAGAAGACCTACAAGTGCTTATGAACAAAATCACGTATTACAGTCAACAATATGGACTCAATATAAAAGTTAAGAAGACAAAGCTTATGATAATTAGCCAGAAAAGGATAAAAAAAGGTCAACTCTACGTCAACAAAACCACTGTAGAAAGAGTGACGCACTACAACTAGCTCGGTACCATAATAAATATAGAATGGACCAACAACCAATAGATTAGAGCCCGCATCGGAAAAGCTAGATCCACATTCGATCCGATGGGGGCCTTCTTCAAGAGGCACAACCTCTTTCTTGATACAAAAGTAAGAATGCTACGATGCTACGTCTTCACTGTCATTTTTTATGGTGTTGAATCGTGGACCTTGAACGAAGATATGTGCACAAAACTGGAAGCATTTGAGATGTGGCTATATAGGAGAATACTTAGGATCCTGTGGACTGACTGAGTCACAAATGAGAAGGTCCTCAGAAGAATGAATAAGAACCGAGAGGTACTGACCATCCATCAAATCTCTAAAGTTACAATTCTTCGGACATATTATGCGAAATGAATCCAGATATGCTCTCCTTCAAGCCATTCTGCAAGGAAAAATATTTGGAAAACGAGGTCCAGGAAGAAGAAGAACATCTTGGTTCAAGAACCTTAACATCTTCTTGATGTGTAGGCACATCAAGAAGAAGAAAGTTCAGATCAACGCCAACTAAGGTTCAAAGGAATCCACCGACAAAAACCAAAAACGAATGTACTTAACTTTAACGATATAAGCATAAAAGATAACATAGAATAAAAACGGTACTGTCAGATTGTCAGAACACTCAAAAAGACAGAGGCCGCTGACGGCCATCGTCATGGAAGCAGTATCGTAGACGCGGTAAAGGTCTCAGGTGATATAGATCAGGTGATGATAATGATGATGATGATGATAGATCAGGTGATGTCTCAGGTGACGTAGATCAAGAGTAGTATTCACGGAGCTGTAGCTGGTAGCATAAAGGACCTGGAAAGTAAAGCTTCAACACGTCAAGGCTACATCGGCTGTGATATGCAAACGGTTTGACAAAGAAGGATTACATTAAGCACTACATCAGTAACTTTGTCTTTACAAAGACGAGGTTGCTGGTCTGAGGCCAAAACAAGATAAAGTACTATATAATTCTTTTGGATACAACCCCGAACTTGCATAGTATATAACAACGGGTTAAACTGTAAACTAATTCCGGCAGTTTAGATTAAATATTGTATTACAGGTATCCTAAACGTATCCACGGAGCAAGGCAGTTCAAGATGGTTGGTCTGCTCTTACTACCGCAGGAGATAAGAAGATCTATCTGCAAGGCATACTAGAGAATATTACAGCTAGAAGAAGAATATTCAACTAATACCGGGGTGTGGTGCTATGAAACTAATATATCAGCAAGTGGAGAATAGCAACTTTAAAAGCCCTCAGGTCTATGCGGGATGATTCAAAACTTGTGTGGAATTGTTTGGATATCCTCTCTCAGGTTGGAGGTCGGAATAGTCTGACACTAGCCTTGATTCCACGGCACAAAGGCTACGTAGGCAATGAGAAGGCCTTGCTTTGAGAATACTTCTCGGTTCTGTCTACAAGAAGAGAAATGTAAGGCCTCACTGTCTGAGTAAACTTTGAACTGTCAATGTAAAGGCTTCACAAGTATATAGTATCTAGAACTAGGAGAGGAAAATCCGAAAGCATCAGTCTACATAAAAAGACCGCTCCCAAGGTTGCACAATCTCATTAAGAGAATTGACAAGTGACGAAGGAAAGTACAACAGGCCTGTAAAGCCTAATCGCAAACTGTAATCTGTAGTTATTAAACTAAATTAAAAATTCGTACTTTTGATATGCGACCCATTTCGATATAATTAACGAAAATTGTTTCTTTTGGTAAAATGACTTTTGGGAAGCCCTAGTACCTCATATCTGAAATAAAGTTACAGTTAAGATTACCTGATCAAAACTTCAATAAAAAAGGCAAAAAGATGTAGTCATATGGTGGAGTATTAAATATTGTAAACATTAGAATAAAAAAATTGTATGTGATAACTAGACCGCGGATTTTATGTAAGTTATATATTTTTACATATATTAGGTTATTTAAGTGGTAAATACATATATTTACATATTTTTGTCACTGTAATCTGCAATGGAAAACCCGAACAACCATTTAGATGTAATTTGTAGGGCTTGTCCGTTTATTTCTAGGTACTATTTACCTGAGCTCTTAACAATTCTTAATCTCCGCAAATTAAGTTGACCGGCTTGGATGTGGGGCCTGGCATTAACCAGAAATAATCCTAAAATGAACTATTATGTATTTTTCATTTATAATTTGAATAGACTTACAGCTTTCGGATCGAATCGTGGCCGATGGCAAACGCTGTCATCGATCGTACACCCACCCACCTAAATCTTAAGACAGTATTGCTTTTCTGAAATTCAGTTCAGCGCTACTTTTAGTTGAGTGTAAACATGTTTACTAAATTGTTAAGTAAATGCCAAACGATTTTCAAAATTCTCGATAGGGGACTTGAATAAGTGCAGCTATTTTTTAAGTTGAAAATTATGATAGAATAAAGGACGTAATAAACGACACATCAGACACTTCACAGGCTGTCATATCATCAAAAGCAGTTTTCGATAATAAGGAGGTGCATACAAGTCTGATATTTATTAAAACGAATTATAGTTTTATACCGGCAACAATTAAGTTACTAGAAAAGAAGTCGCAACTTCTAGTTGATTCTATGGAACTAATTGAAAATTTTCAAAAGATATGCCAAAAAATATCTGGCAAGATCACAGCAGAACAACCCTCCTAGAAGAATCCTTATGTCACAACCTGTGGGAAGTAGAAGTAGGGGTAGGCCAAAACTCAGATGGAGGGATGGTGTAGATGAGGATGGTAGAAAAATAGGCGCAGTAAACTGGCAACAGTTGGTAATGGATAGAACTGACTGGCGTAATAGACTTGGGGAGGTCGAGGCTCTTTTATAGGGCTGTAGCACCAATGATGATGATGCCAAAAAATAAAAAAAGCGACATTGGTAAATTTTTACAAAAATTTAGGGGAAGCTTAAGCAAGTTTTAGAAAATAATAAAGGCTTCAAAATTATTCCGAATGTGTTCATTTTTAAAGGCCATTTTGACATAGAAACGTGTATTGATGGAAACATGTTGCCAAAATTAAAATATGTCCCTATTACCTCAGTAGATGTGGAGCGAAGCTTCTCTTTATATAAACACATGTTTTTTGATAAAAGATAAACCTTTAACCTAGAAAATTTAATTATCTGATTTCCTTTAATATAAAATATCAGTTACATATTTTTTTTTCTTTATTTTGATTGATAAGAACTTACTTGAAATATGAAATAACAGTACATTACCTTGATTATAGTGATTCCAGTCTTCATAATATAGATTTGCTGTTGATACCACTATCCTGATTGAATTATCTTCATATACATAAATACCAATCTTCCTAAAATAATAAAAAAAAAGTTATTGACATATTGATTTCAGATGTCACCTTATTTAGGCGACAAAAGATTTTGACTATTCTCCAGACTTCAGTTAATGAAACAAATGTTTTGTGATAATTGTGAATTTTCCAAGTAAGGCAGGGGAACTATAGCAAGATAATATTATTATTATCTGAATGTATAACCAATAAAACCACGGGCATGGAATTTTAAATATCCGTGTGCAACTTCATCTTTGTTTTTCTTAAATGTGAAAATATCTAATCGGTGGTCCGGTATTGTTTGTCTATTAAAAGTGTTCCAATGAGCACCTAGATGAGAAGCGAGTGACCTTGTATATTTCTTTGAGTATTTTTGTCTAGTAATTACACGGAGATGCAAAATTTTGATGTCTATGAACAAGTAGAGTACAAGTAGTCTTTTTCTAGAGTATTTTTTTGAGCTGAATCCAAATTCGTTGAGATTTTCTTCATATAACGTACAGTCTTTTTACTACACAGATTGCATAAATAGACATTTAGAAATGTAACTGAAGGTTTTATCATCTGGTGATGAAATTGTTGCGACTTGTTCAAAAATGTAAACGTAAATGAGTGTAAAAATAATTATTTCGAAGTATTGACAAGGTACCTACTCGACGGCAGCTTATCTGTATAAATGTGGAAACCTTCCTAATTATGGCGGAACTAATATGGGAAGAAATGAAGAGGTGGAGAGGCGTCGTTCGAGGTGTCGGGTTTGTAGAAATGAACGCAGGGAGCTTCGGCGTTACGGTCACCGGTCTACACTCCTGGTATCCGAGACGAGCCTCTAGTGGGACCAATCTACTCTTATTCCACAGAAACAAGGTGCGGTTGAACGTGCAGTGTACCACATACACCATTTCGCCATTAAGGGCGTAGGGTTACGGCACGTACCCACCATGGGAGACTTAAGAGTGGGAGAGGAGAGCCCCTCGGCGGCTACCTGTCCACGTGCGAGGTCGAGTCTCGACCTGCATTCACCTTTCCGCCCCGGGGATAACTGACGGGTGTTCGTACCGCAACACAGGTACTACGAGGGGGGTGTAGCCCCGCGATGCTCCTTGCAACGCGCCAACCTCAAATGGTGTCGGACATTTGAGTCCCGCCGGCATTTATTGTCGGGGATACACGAATTTCTTCATATATGAACAGATGAATATTTTTTTATTATTTGTTCTAAAATTAATCAATCTCGGAAATCGTGTGTGGTGTGATCGTTGTGGTTGTAAAACATAAACGACGTATTACCAAATTTGTAGAAAATGTGTACTTATCATATTTTGGTGTAAAACTAGGTTGCGCCTAGGCATTGCGACTACGGTAAACAGATAAAAAAGCTATGTCCTTTGGAATACCAATGGTCTGGAGAGAACCATCAAATCATGTGGATGAGTTTTACTTTTGTTTGACTAATAGATGTGGCTACTCAGTTAAGAACAAGAAATCTATTGTTTATCCTAACTACCTACTGCTCTTAGACCAGTAGCTCATAGCGACACTAAACCTGTTCCTGGTCCTTCTACTGTTCTAAAAGATGTTAATGATGATTGTTACAATAAAAGTAGTGACACTAAGAACAATTTCTCACCGAAACTTTTTACTCAAAAAGAATTAAATCATTTTTTTAGAGATTTAAATCTCCCAAAGGATACTGCAGAATTTCTTTGCTCCAGATTGAAATCAAAAAATCTCCTGGCAACGAATGTCACTTTTTCTTGAGACCGTCATCGTGAACGAGAACTTTCTCCTTACTTTTAAGAAAAGATGCAATGGTCTTCTATAATTACATTCAATCAGTGATGGAATATTTTTTAATTGACTATAAACCTACTGAATGGAGACTTATAGATTCAACAAAAGCTAGTTTGAAAGGTGTCCTTTTACATAATGGAAACAAATATGCTTCAATTCAAATAGCTTATTCCGAAAAGAAACATATGACAATATGAAAATTTTCTTGAAATATCATCAGTATCTTCCTAGGTTTGCAAAGTATATTTACTAAATTCTCTTGCTTTTTTTGTGAATGGGATAGCAGAGATAGGTCCAAATATTATATAGTGAAATCTTGGGAAACAAGAACCCAGTTGACACCAGGCTCAAAGAATGTCCTACCTCTACATATTAAACTGGGTTTAATGAAACAATTCGTGAAAGCGTTTGAATCGGTATAAACCATGTTTACAGTATTTGGATAAGAAGTTTCCTAATATAACTTCTGAGAAAATGCCGGTGGGTCCTCAAATTTGTCAACTAATGATCGATACTGAATTTGAAAAATGCATGGATACTAAGGAAAAATGCATGGAGGGACTTTAAATTAATTGTTAAGGGTTTTCTTGGGAACCAAAAAATCCCAATTACAGAGAAGAAGTAAGTGGCTTGTTAAGAAGTTTCCAAAATCTAGGTTTTCTGATGACTGTAAAACTTTATTTTTTTCACTCACACCTGAGTATGTTCTTCACTCACACCTTCACTCCCGATAATTTGGGAGATTACAGCAAAGAACAGGGACGGAAGTTCCACCAAGATATTAAATTAATGGAGCAAAGATATCAAGGCAGGTGGAATACTACTATGATGGCTGACTACCTCTGGAACCTCAAGAGAGACTGCAATCCAGAGGAATCTACATCTCAAAACTCAATAAAGAGGAAGTTTTTTTTGACTTAATGGCAAGTAACATTATATTAATTCGAGTAATGGTTGTAGAGAATTAAAATAGTCATTTTTTACTTGTAGCCAATAATTTATTTTATTTTCTTTGTCTTAATATTTTCATTTATTCTTTATTTGTCTTAATATTTATTAAAAAACTGTAAATAATAGGAAATATCCGATGGCAGATTGTTTGAGCTCTAAAACACCTCTCACTTCTCAGTCATCGATAATTTTTTTTAAATTGCAGTACTGTTCTAGCAGCATCTATATACAAAGATTGTGTATTAAAGAATATACTGAAAATGGCTGAAGGACGAAAGTATATGACTTTAAAAAAATGTTAGAAATAACTACTGAACAAACAATGAGTTTTTAATATTCTCTAATGAAAATGACTTAAAACCCATTTTCAGAACTAAAGATACTTACGAATGATGACATCCATAGGGATCTTTCATTTTAACAAGTTTACTAGTAACATTGGGACAAAACATCTTTATGAATTTTTCCATATCAGGCCAATCATCTCCATACAAAATGGTGAGGGGTTTTGAGCTAAAAAAAATACAGAAAGGATTATGTTTTTTATTTCATTGTTTATTTCTTTCTCACCTCAGACATCTTTCTTTATACTGCTTTAACAACCAATCTATATCAATCATAAAGTTAATTTGTAGAGAATTTTTTAAGGTTCCTAAACTGGGGCAGAGTAAGTCTGAAACAAAAATAAAGGAAGATAAAAAATTATATTTACAAGAATTGATATAAAATTTTCATTACATCATTATTATTCTATGCATTTATTGATTATAAAGTGATATATGGTTGAATGCTCGAATAAATTAATTTTAATCAAATAAATGGCAGATATTGATCACAGTTTTTATTAAATCTTGCCCATGTAGAGCATCTTCAGTGGCATTTCGTCAAAATTAGGATATCCAACAATTCATATATTCCAACAATATATGACATCCTCCATATATAGTTGGATAGCCTAATTTTGATGAAATGCGCCTGAAGATGATCTAGGAGCGAAAGAACATGGGCAAGATTTAATAAAAACTGTGTTCTATATCTGCCTTTCATTTGTTTAAAATTTATTGATTATAAACAATATAAATGATTACCTGTAAATGTTATGGCGTTTTCCTGTTTTTTAGTCTCAGGAGCTTTAATGATTGTGGTAAAAAATACACTGTAAGGTGCCATCCTTTCTATTTTCTCCATCATTGTTTCATCGCCGGATATTAAAATAGGACTATCTACAAGATTCACAACTTCCACAGCATCTATAACTTTACTTGACTTTGGAGCAATATTTTTTCCTTTCTGAGTCTTACTTGGACTGGTTTTTGTACTAGAGTTACTTTTATCTTGCTTCTCAGGCTTTTTTTCTGTGCTAGTTGAGCTGCCTGGTAGATTTTGTATGTCTTTTAAATGAGAAGACTTTAGAAGTGACTGAAGCATTTCAACTTGTTCCAAATAAACTTGTTCTGGTTGTGGAAAATCGCTTGGTATTTTAACAGGGCTACCCATTTCTATTAGCTTCAATACTACATAAGAAAAAAAAACAAAAGTTGATGATTTAAAATATAATTGTAAAAAGAAAAATTATTTGAACATACTAAGAATATTACAGTAGATATTGCTCAACTGTCCCGTATCTGCCTTATAATTAACTGCATATTTTTCTTTATTAATGTGACACATTTCTAAAAACAATCTTTTTTTGTAATTGTTATCTTGTTGTAGAACCCTGACATTTGAGTAGTCAAATTGATGCCCAGTTTTTAGGTAATGGTCAACTGCCGCACATGTATTCTTCTTTTTTGTGCAGTCACTTTTGTGTTGTGTGACCCGTTGTTTTAGCCATTGAGAAGTTTGGCCAACATAACAGCTCTGACAATCCAAGCAAGGCAGTTTATAGATGACATTAGTTTTATTTACAGTTGGTGTCTTGTCTTTTACTTTAGAAAACAGTTGTCGGTTTTCTAATACATTATATTGGACAATTTTGATGTTAGTAAATTGTTTAAATAAACTAGTCACAGAAGGTGTTAACTGTTTTATTAATGGCAATTTAGTAGCAGTACAAACAATCCAATATAAAAAATATAGAGTAATAAAAGAAAAAAGTTTTTTTTTTAATAACAGACCGCATACCTGATACTCCAAAACAATAAATTGTTATATATATATATATATATATATATATATATATATATACATATATAAGTAAATTACATCACCAGAGATATATTTCAGAATATAGGATATGTAATTATTATCTCGTAATCAGACAATGGTAAATAGCAGTATCAATTTCTTGTTAGATTTGATTGACAGTTAATCTGAGGATAAATATGATGCTGAAGTTGACCCTATTGTAACATTGCTCACTTGAAATAGTTTTATATGACTAGTTTGCTGTAAATAGTCATATAAAATTCAGAAGAGAATGTGGGGAATTTGCACTATTTAAAGAACGAAGTGATAAAAAGGTTATAAACTATTATAGAATAGTAAGATATAGATTTTCTGAATGGCATAAGTTAATTAAGTATGATATCAGAAGAACGAATATAAATATGTGTGACAGTATTACAACCATGGAGCAACTCGCACTAATTTTGAGGTAAGTAAACTACAATAAATACTATGAAAGCCTACATTTATTAATGTCCATGAAACCAATACAGTGTTGTATTGCAAAAGTAGGTTCTAACATTTGTATTTGAATCATGTTATTTCTAAAGGATTTTCCATGTATGTGACAACACACCAAATACAGCAACACTATGCGAAAGAACACATGAGGGATATGATGCAGAAGATGTATTGGATTGACTCATATTTCATTGATAACTCAATCCCACTAGACACAGTTGTATGTCCAAAGATGGAACTGGGTGATCAAGGTGCCCAAAAAACATAAAACTGAAACCCTCAAAAGCCAATATACATCAGCATGCCTTAGGACTTACAAATTACAGTAATGACATTTGAAGTACGATATGAAAAATGATTTTCTTTTGTTGTTCAAAGAGTATTCTAAACATAATTGTAATAGAATCAAACAGAAAGGCTTAATCATATTGCAGTAATTGGAATAGTGAACATCCACATAAACTACAGTTTATGTATATTTTGAGTCTGTACAGACTTAAGATTATATTGGAGTATTGCTTATGGTTTTCATGAATCTAAAGAGGTGATCAAGAAACTTTGGCATGTATAATAACTTCATTTATATGTTCCAAGAATTTTGACACCAGGCAAGAAAGAAAAGAAGTATAGGTAAACTGGCTGCAGTAAGTAATTGTAAAAAATCACTCAATCCAGGTGAGTATCTGTGAGTAGACTAGCAGGTTGAACCTTTTAGGGGTAAATTTAGGTACTGAAACCAAGGTACTAAGGTGGAACACTCAAAGCCAAAGAGTTCCTCAACTTGATAGACCATTTGAAAGAAGGATTTGCAATAACATCTTATAATTTTTTCATATGTTAGCACTGGCTGAGAAGTTATGGGAAAAGAATATAACCATCTGTAGAACTCTTTGAAAAAAATAAAACATTTATTCTCAGGAAACTTCTAGCACCATCAAATGAAAAGGATTACTTAAGTATGTTTGGTTTTAGAAAACAATTTTTGTCCCTTATGTACCCAAAACCAAGAGCTGTGGTTATCTTTCAATTTTCAAGTACTTAAACATTTTTACTAAAAATAGCTAGTAAAGAACACTCCAATACAACTGAAATTATTGTTTATTATAACAAAAGAAAGAAGCTGTTATAAAAAGTTAATCAGAACCAATAGTTTAAAAAGACAAAGGATTGAGAGTGAAATAAAGTTGGTTAATAATTTTATAGTAATTATCAGTATTAAAGTTATCAAGTACATGGTTTTAGAAAAATCTCAAATTGATTGCTGTTTATCTGAGATTGTCTAAAAAGGATAACAATAGACAAAGGATACATTGTCTGTTAATTTTATATAATTATTTTAAAAAAAAGCTTGAAAGAAAAAGTAAAAATGGTTATTATGACAATGAAAAATTAACTAAAAAACAGTCATACGGACATGTAGAAATTTAACTGTGGAAAAGTGTGAAAATTACACAGATATATGATATAAGATTTGATATTTATGACAACAAAAAAAAATAGGATTAAAAGATATTAAAAATAAAAATATAAAATCAAATTTCCACTGAAGATATATGCATATCTAATTTATAAAAAAAGACAGAACGATGCAACACAATAGAATTTAACCAAAGAATGTAGATGCATAGAATATATGCCTCTATATTATTTGATTCAACTGAAGATATTTTCACACCATATGTTGTGACTAAAAATCTTTCATCATTGTACTTACAAGTTTAAAAACACTTAACTGAGCGAGAACAGTTCTTTCTTTTAATTTTATAGTAATTATCAGTATTAAAGTTATCAAGTACATGGTTTTAGAAAAAAATCTCAAATTGATTGCTGTTTATCTGAGATTGTCTAAAAAGGATAACAATAGACAAAGGATATATTGCCTGTTAATGTTACATAATTATTTTTTTAAAAAAGCTTGAGAGAAAAAGTAAAAAAATGGTTGTTATGACAATGAAAAATTAACTAAAAAACAGTCATCAGGACATGTAGAAACTGAACTGTGGAAAAGTGTGAAAATTACACAGATATATGATATAAGATTTGATATTTATGACAGCAAAAAAAAATTAGAATTAAAAGCTATTAAAAATGAAGATATCGTAAAGTCAAATTTCCACTAAACATACATGCATATCTAATTTATAAAAAATGACGGAACAATACAAAACAATAGAATTTAACCAAATAATATAGATGCATCTATATTGTTTGATTTAACCCAAGATATTCTCACACCATATGTTGTGACTAAACATCTTTGATTATTGTACTTATAAGTTTTGAAATATACATAGTAATCACTGTCACTTACAATGGGGATGGTCAAATTCCTTGAAGTGATGTGGATTTTTTCTGAAACATTTTACTGAGTGAGGACAGTTCTCCCTTTTAATTTTTTTGCCATTATTATCTGAAAATAAAAAATAATTTAGTTTTTATTATAATTAAACCAAATAATGTGACATTAAATTTTCGGTTTAATACAGTCTTATTTAAAAATAAAGAAATATATGTAGTTCTCCCTTTTAATTTTTTTGCCATTATTATCTGAAAATAAAAATAATTTAGTTTTTATTATAATTAAACCAAATAATGTGACATTAAATTTTCGGTTTAATACAGTCTTATTTAAAAATAAAGAAATATATGTACCTGGCTGGTCGATTTTTCTTTTTAAAAATGATTCCATTACAATTTTTTCTCATAAGTATGGGGATAAAGATGTGATTTTTTACAATTACAAAAATAAAAACTAAACCACAAATACGTGAATAAGATACGGTGTTCTTTATTGTTTATAAAATTTGGATAATTTATATCAAAATTGTTTATTGTTAAATCTTATTGAGACGTTAAAATAACCTAACTTCCTTCAACTTCAAACTTCAAATCAAGAAATTCCCATATCCCATATCCCAGACCAGATCCCCAGAGATAATCCCAATTTACGCCAAATGTAGGCAACTTACAGTTATTACTTGCAGTATTGCCAGGTTTTCACAAAATTCAGTGTAATTGAAATCAAATCAAATACCACACAATTAATATGCGTCTATATTCTATATTCTTTGCCAATACTTTTAAATTTCAAACTAAGCGAAATCCGACTACCCATACTACACAAAATTTAGTGTAAACGCATACGTAAATTTAAAAACTAAAAATGAAATACATACTGGAAATTTACGAAGGATGCTGATTAAATTGGAAAATGCACGGCTCAGGTATGGCCATGCTAAATTTAAAAATTACGCGTATTTGTCAAATCCATATTTTAACTTCGCTGAGCTGGAGTATGTAAATATTAATAGCAATCACTATTCAAAACCAAGATACAGCATTTTTTTTAGTATAAGAAAATACATCGTCGCCTTACTGCCAAAACCAACTAACTCCACTTTTTAAAGATTTAAGGAATCTACGTTTTAACTTCAATTGAAAATGAAAAATCGTCCTAATTTAAAAATAATTTAATGACTGAGAAATATTAAAGTAAACAACATTATAAACGAAACACTTTGTCAAAAAACGGGTGTGGCAGACCAGTGGGACTTCCGGTAGAAGTTTACTTCTATAGGTACTATAGTGCATCGTTTGCTGTATATAAACGTTTGACCTGTAATAGGAGTATAGTAAGTAAAGGATATAAAATTTTATCTTCATATATGTATAAAAGGAGTTGCATGAAAAAAAAAATTACACAATACTCTGCAGTAAAATCCATTGTTTATTTTGTTAATAATATAAAAATACAATACAATTAACTAAAACATAAATCAATATAATAATACAAAACAAATTAAAATGCAATATTCATAAGTATTTAAAAATGACAATCCACGCTATCTGTAACCAACTATATTCTGCTAACATAAAAGTCATAATGATTTGGACTCCATCACATGTTGGTATATTGGGAAACGAAAAAGCAGACCAAGCCGATAAAGCAGCATGTTCTTTCAACTTAGCCTTTAAATTAAGTCCAAATTCATACGGATCTTAAAATATTGATAAAACAAAAAATCCTCAGCTCGTGGGCGTACCTGTGGAGTAAAACAAAAACGAAGCTGCACGACGTTCAACCTAACTTATCTCGCGTCAATATCTCCTGTATGAACAGGAAAGAAAAATCATCGACTACGAATAGGTCATAAACGTGTCACGCATGGATACCTTATGGTATCAGAAAACCCTCCAGTATGCCACTACTGTAATAGCTTTCTTTCCATCAAACAGGTGATAGTGGACTGCTGCCAGTATGATTCTTCTAGAAACAAGCACAACCTAAAAAGAAATCTAAAAGATATTCTAGGTGTTCCAAATAGTTTTGACAGTGTTCTTAAACTTTTAAAAGAAACAAGTTTAATTCAGCTATATAAACAGTGCATAGTGATAAGCTTTAATGTTTTAATTTTTCCACAAAAAAATTGTTGTATATAAAAAATGTATACTGTTGTAAACTATACCCGTGTCAATGACCATAAGCTGTCGAGACACGTTCATTTTAAATAAAAAAAAATGACAATATACATAACTTACTTACGCATAATGTTTAATATTATATATTGATAATAATATTATAAATATAATGATAATAATATTATAAAAAAATATTATTAATAAATAATAAATATATTTACAAAAGGAACATTTTTATTCTCGAGAGAGAATATATATCTTCTGTCTCTCTCTTACCTATATCTTACTTATGTAATGTTTGTGGAAGATAAAAATAAAAAAAAAAACATCTCGGATTATGTTGTAAATTTTAATTTTATTTCAAAATTTAGCATTTTTGCGTATATTACATATATTTAATAATATTAACGTAGGGTTTTTAAATATTTCAAATAAGTATATGTACATTATATATACATTATATTAATACTTATTATAAAATTTATTGCGGCCAATTTTCATTAATAGGGACATTTGTTCAATAATTTTTATGTCAGTGCCACGCGTCTATATTATTTGGTGCCACTAACGCAGTGGTGTTAACATAGACTCGGATTGAGAAAATTGTGACAAGCTGCGGCAAAAATTTAATCTATTCTTCAACTAAAAGTATGAATAAAATAGTACAAATGATGTCTATAGTTGCCGTAAATAAATGAAACCGGATTAATTTTTCTATTCACACCAGATAAAATGTCACTGAACAGCACTGGTTCCGTTTAAAACATGGCTGATTCCGTCTGAGCGAACGAGATGCGCGTACTTATTTTTTCAAGTAGAGTGGACATTTTGAGTGTTTATTTTTCTGTGTCGGGACTTTCCCTATCTTTTAACAAGTAATTTTTAAAAACTACAGAATTTTAAGGGATTTCCTTATCAGTTGATGGATGTCTTAAATGTACACAAACGTATTAAAAATACTGAACATTTTTTTATGGTAACACAAATAAAAGATAAATTGTGTTATCGAATTAATTTTTAAGTAAAATGTAAGAGTATTTTGATATTTCTTCTCAAATCGTTAGATCCAAATGGTATTTCGGTAAATAGATATCAAATTCTGTAGATCTACCGAAAAATCGGTAGACCGAACATCACTGCACTAACGACCTGTCAAAAATATACGTAACTATTTTTCAGTTGTCATTTGTCACATTGATCTTTGAGTTCAGGTATTGTGCAGTGAATATTATATAATTCTAATTTTTAGGGTGTCCTAAAAAAACCATAAAAATGGCATATTTGCTTAATCAGGGCATTCGTAGATTTATGCAGACTTCTGCAAAAAGGGCAGCCCAAATTGAAGGCCCCTCAGCCGTATCTGGTCAACATGAAGGTGGTTTCAAGATTTGGAAAAACCTCACCATTTTCGTAGCTTTCCCATCAATTATACTGTGTGCAGTAAATTGTTATCTTTCTCACCAAAGCGGCCACCACGAACCCCCAGAGTTTCACAAGTATGATCACATGAGAGTTCGCACTAAAAGATTTCCATGGGGCGACGGCAACAAATCCTTGTTCCACAATCCACACGTCAATGCTTTACCCGATGGGTATGAACACCATTAGAAGTTTCCCTATAGAAAGTGTATTATTTAAATAAAAGATGTCTTTTTAAAATAAATGTAGTTAAACTATTTTTGTGTTTATATTTTAACCACATTTGTGATATCTATTTAACAGTTTAGGTTCCAAAATATAATTCTCACGTTTAAGGATTAATAACTTAGGCAGGTAATAAACTATGCTCGTATATTTTCTAAATCTGATGATACTCTGCTTTGATGTAAGGTTTGCACTTTTTTTGAGGATAAGATATGGTGTATATTCCATATTCTTGATTTTCAAATATTTGTTATCTGTGGACTTGAATATTTTGATACTACTTTCAAATTCTTAAAATGTATGTACTTCCAAGATGTCCTAACACCTTAATTTCAAGTGTTTCCAGACTTTATAGGATCTCATTGATAATTTAAACTTTTGGGAATGTATATGGTTATCTAGAGATTTAAAATAGTTTAAAGAATCTCTAGACACATTAATATAACTTATTGTTACTATAAAGTAATAATTTGTTTTTTTTTAGTCTTTTTACATAACTGAGAGCTTTGGAAATTGTAATACACTTGCTTCACTTCTACAGTAGGCAATACAATATGGTATTTTGTACAGATGTAAAAGTATTCAGCTTCAGATAAGTATGCTATATCTGGTTTTTAGACCTCTAATTTGTAGTTAAAAATTACCCTGCTAATATTTTATTATATATTCTTGATTTCATATGATCAAAATAAGGAATATATGGATATATTAGAATATCTATAGTATTACATTAAAAATGGACTTGGTATTATTAGTAAGTTAAAGAGTGACAATGATCATGTTACTTGTCTTCTATACCAGTCACAAGAAATATCAGACTATCCTGCTATATTTGTAAACTGCACTAGGAGTATAAAGCGATATTAATTATTACCACAAATAAGTAACTCTGAATGGTAAAATAATTGTGGAAAGACATTTCCAGATATCTAAATAAAATCAACAAGGAAAATAATTCCTGCAGCTGGCTGTATACCACATATCACAAAAAAAGAGGTTAGATCTTTGTAAATGGGTATATTTAAAAAACCCTTAAAAGGGCTACATCAAATTACACAAACGTTTTCGGAATAATAATTCCATCATCAGGTTTAAAAATGCAAGTTAACATGCCTGAGCCACCAAAATATCAGGGTAAAAACCCTTTAAAATACTTGAGGTTACAAAAGATTGTACATAATATTGTAATTATTTGATGTTTAATATTAAATTAAATTTAACTTTAGGTAACATATACCCATGTCTTAGGTGAGTTCCAGCGTCCGGAGAGTAAACCTCTTCCAACAACTACAGCTGGTAACTAGAACTTGATTTATTTCAAAAATGAATTCTTTTATGAGCTTGTCAGATGTGGCTATAATGTTTGAATTTAATACAACCAATTCAGAAAAGAGTAGAAATCTATTAACTTTTATTCTATTTTATTTTGGTTATGGAAAGAATTAGGTATATGCTGTACAGAATACTGCAAGAAGACCAATTTCATCGTCAAACTGGTGTGCAGCAAAAACAGATCAATTTGCTTATATGAAGGATGAAACCTTTAAACAGGTCACATTGAAAGGTCTAGCTTAGGTATACCAATACCATTTTATTGACGTCATGGTGGAAACTTACCTCCTATACACTGTATATGTAAGTTGGTGGTTGATGAGGAAGTGCGCATAAACCACCAACTGCTAATGTTAGGGCTTGCCTTAATTGGATGGAAATCACAGGAAAATTTAAGCCAGTGGTGAGACAGTTTCTGAAGATTAAGAGAAACTACTGAAAAGTAATCAGGAAAACCATGATGAAGTGCAGCAAAGACTGAAAAGCAAGTATACATGATCTAAAAAAAGCGTGTATGGGCGACATACATAAAGAGTTGAAGCAAGGTCTTAACAATCATAGTATGTTATTGTGTAGTACATCATATTATTTTTATTGTCAATGTCGTAACCATAATCATTGAAATAATATTGCATGCAGTTATAATTTTCAAAGTTTAAGCTTGATCTGGATGTAGTTTTTTAGTTTATCATTTATCTATGTATGATAAAAAGAGTTAAGAGTAATTTTGAATGTTGTTTGCTATAGACTTGTATTGTGCTCTCTCTCTCTCTCTTATGTATGATTCTAGAGTATTTTCTCATGCAGAACTGTTTCAAATACATGTCTACTAATATTTACTACTAAAACCTAATATTAATATAAGTAGCCTCTGTTGCAGAGTAGACGGTCGCAAACGGCGTCTGGCCGCATGTTAGGGAGCTAAACTCAAAACAGTAAAGGCAACGGGAAATCACACCGATTTTTCCCAGGATATTGCTATGGCGAAGAAAAAAAAATCACAGCGCCTAGTCCTGGGTAACCCTTTGGTGGGCAAGGAGTGCTAAGAATCTCTCGGTTTAATATACCAAAATACACCGTTAAGATAGTCACACGGAACGTTAGAAGCCTTTATGCTTCCGGTAAATTTGAAAATATTGTTCAGGAGGTCAAACGCTTAAAATTGTTAATTATTGATTGGTGTAAACGAATAACGATGACCTGGTTTAAAAACAAGCAGGCACAAAGAGGATATATTGCATTATAGTGGGAATGATACTGGCGACCCACAGCTTAGAAATCGAGTGGGGATTTTCGTAACATCGGAATTCGAAAAATATGTCCTCAACTTTGTCACAATAAATGACGGAATCTTACACGTACGAAAATACGACAATGAAGTAGAATTCTGTATAATAAACTTAGTGCAGCATAAAAAGTTTAAAATCCAATGAAATCACATACATAGTGAGCAACTTTATGCCAAAATTGATCAAGGGTGTAGATCAGATCTTGTGGGAGAATATGGTCTGGGAGACAGTAAAGAACGAGCGGACAGACTCTGGTTTTTGCCAAGAACACAATATGGCAGTAACAAACATGTACTGACCAACACGTACAATAAGAAGGCAGATAGATTATATTATTATCAACAAAAAATTTAGTAACTTCATTAGTAAAGTTACGACTTACCCTAAAGCAAATATTGAATCTGATCACAACCTCACAATGTAAGAGTCAGGCAAAAACGAATAGAGAAAATATATCAGCGAAATAATTATACAATAAACATGGAAAATATTTCGTGAAGAAACGATTAAGATACTAGAGGAATACAGTGTAACTAATATCTTCAAGAAACAACAATGAATGACGGAAGTAATACTGGACCTTGTGGAACAAAGAAGACAATACAATAATAAGGAAGACAAATACCTAGCGGTGGGATAGATAGAAAGAAAAGTGGATGGCGGATAGATGTTCAGAACTAGAAGAATTATAAAACAAACATTGCATGTTTCAACACAGTATAATAAGAAAAACACCAATGCACTTGTAGATAATGCAGGAAAAGTTTGTATTGATGAAGGAGAAATGCCTGAAACAAGGATTAACTATATAACTGAATTGTTCCAAGATGACAGGCCAAACATACAGAACAATGTAAATCAACAAGTACCTGAAAATTTAAAATCTGAATGCTTTCATACAATAAAATCAGCCAAAATCAAGAAGGCAACTGGACCTGACAAGATCCCAGCTGAACCCTTAAAAACGATTCAAAAATTATTAGTGCTATAGTTCAGCTTTTTAATGAAGTGTATACTACTGGTGAAACACCTGAAGAACGGCTTAAGTCTGTTCCGAAAAAAGAATGGGCAAAAAGACACTTACGACGAATACAGATTAATTAGTCTGATGAGCCACACATTGAAAATGTTTCCTCGCATTATTCAGGGAAGAATAAAGTCATTGCTCAAATAGGGTTCACAATAGTACACTCCGCAAAAACTACATGATCTTTATACTTTGAAATCGACTACTCGTTTGCTCTTTTTGCTAAAAATTTATCAATAATTTTACAAAAAATAATAACTTTTGATGTTAACATTTTTTTCGGGGCAAATTTCTGTTGTTACTTCATAAAAAAGTGAAAGAACCGTAGTACCTCTTCTGTAATGTCCCATTCGTCTTGTTGCATGGAAAAGTTGTTCCGCAAATGGGCCGTAGTTGTAATAACCCTTTATTACGCGACCTAACATTTCAAATGAAGAATTACAATGAGTTGGAACCTCTTGTTTTTATTACATGCATCTTGTAATTACGTAGTCCCTGATTGCTTCCTTTAAAACATTCTACAATGCATTTCAACTTTGCAAGAGTATCTGTCCGTTTTTATTTCTGAACAAACAAATTTAATGAATGCGCAAAGCAACCAACCAATGTTCAATTACCCATTTTAACAGATGCCGCATTATCATTTACACCAGCTATTCTGTGAGAAATTTACCATTCTTTCATTATCTCTTTAGGGAATTAGAACAACAAAGGGTTGATTGCTTGTCAATGTAATAAGCTGTTACTGCAATATAACTTTTATTAGTGTGGGATGTCCATGCTCCAGTAGTAGGCACACGGGGTGTGCGTTATTTATTTTTATTTGTAATTTTTCTAAGTACTATTTGCTGTTTTAATAAGCAAATTTTCACACAATTTTTCCTAGATGATAATTTAAGACAATGAGACACCATTTTAATTAATTATTTAAATTTCGTTTCTTCAATCATTCTTAACGCATGGTGTCCTTTAGTGATAATTCTGATATCTTGTTTATCTATTTTTTCTATTTTATATGTTGATGGCAGCTTTCAAACAAAATTTGTGATTTTGGTTTGAGGTCTTGGTTTGGTACTTGAGAAAGGTGATGTGTGAGCAGAAACATCTTCACTATTTATTACTTCGATTTCAGGTGTAAGTTCAGATTTAGATAGTTCCATTGATGTTAAGATTAGGGAGTGTTTGCTTTTCGTATGGCAATTTAAGATATTTGAACTATTAGCAAATGCTAATTGATTAGGAGCAATAATTGCACTTCACTCTTACCTCTCCATGTTCTGGAAAATAGTCAAAACGAGCACTACACTTGTTTTTGAACTCATTTTATATATTTTTTAATCTATAAATAATAAAGAGTTAATTAATCACTTACAATTATTCAGAAAAACAAGTTTTACTTACATATATCACCAGTTATCAGCTCATCATAAAGTAAATTATACAATGAAAATAAAACTCACCACAAGCTTGAAATAAAAGCCCAATATAATATGATTTTACAGTGTAGCCGTAGATTGAGCACACACCCACTAAATGAAGTTGATGTATATAGTTCATAGTTCTTTAGTTAAATCAAGCTCTCTCAATTTTTAGCACTATTTTCTCGAGACCTCTTTTCTTTTTTTTAGGAATATTCCTTAATTAAACATTTGTTTATTACACCAGCTCAAATAAAATTATAGATATTTTTTGAAATAACAAAGAATACTTTTTTATAATGATTATGTAATCTCATCCCCCCACTTCTTGTTCAAGATATGTGTGTATTTTGATCAAAAAATTTAATGATATACTATTACACTGAGGACTAAGTCTACAATGCCCTTAGAAAAATAAACACACATATGGTCAAGAGAAAATTCTAACCTTTATTTTTCAAGATTGTTCACAATGTTTTACAATTACCATGCTTGTATATTCAATCTAGCTATTAAATTATTATACTTTCTCAGACCTTTGGAAGATTGTTAAAATATCTCCAGTTCATAATATTGAAAATTATAATTCCATTTTGTGCAATTTATCAAAGACATTGGAGGTGTGTCTCTACAACATGGTTTTTTCTCTAAAAGATCAACAGTTACAAATATTACTAGCAGTTTACATAACACATACAAAGCTATAGGTAAAAGGAAACAACTGAATGTTGTATAGACTGATTTCTCGAAGGCATTTGACAAGGTGGACCACATTCTTCTGACTAAAAAAATATTCTCTATGGGATTTTATTATGTCTATTTTTTCCATGTCATATCTTAAAGATCAATAATATTGACACACCAGAGCCTTTAAATGAAATAAACTTCTTTGTACATACTGCGCAAACTAGGAAACATACTTGTTCCTATCTTACAAATAGACCTATCAATATAGCAAAAAAATCCTCTATATAGGGAGATGCTCCTGGTTTAATACCTTACTTTAAAAATAATTGATTGTTTGATTCTGGCTTGAGTATTTTTAATTGTGCTGTTAATTAAGTTAATGGTTATTTTTCGTATTATTGTTGACAATGTACCAATTGTCTTTGTATTGGGATCTTTCTTGTTAGACAATAAGTTTGATTTGGTATTGTCTATATAATATATAAGATGTTTAGGTGCTGTTTTTCTACATAAATAAGTAAACTGTCAGATAATTTGCAATATATTGTAGGTCTGATGTTATTCACCTTTTATAACTAAGTTTTTACATACTTTATTTTTTTACTTGTTGGTCAAATAACATAGGTCCAGGAGTTTTGCTTTATTTGGGTGTCACTTATTTTAGAGCCATTTCTGCAATTTATATAATATATTCAGAATTTTTTGTATTTAGTGAAAACATTTTGTTTCATTATCAATGCATGTTGAATATACACTTACTTAGATAACCAAAGGGCTTGTTCTCTTAATCTGATGATAGTTATATCTAAAACATAACTTGCTGTTGTATCTGTTATTAAGAAATAAAAACACTTTTAAACAAAATTTATATTTACAATGAAACAATCTAAAAAGAAATCTAAAAGCTTCATACCACTCCTTTAGTTACTT
This sequence comes from Diabrotica balteata, assembly GCA_918026665.1. Taxonomy (NCBI): domain Eukaryota; kingdom Metazoa; phylum Arthropoda; class Insecta; order Coleoptera; family Chrysomelidae; genus Diabrotica; species Diabrotica balteata. The sequence continues at coordinate 58,479,524 of OU898276.1, read as the reverse complement.
GCTATTGTTCTATTAGCAAGTAAGCAGTTTCTTTTCAAGTCAACACACTCCTGGAAGGCTTGAACTACTCTAGCACACTTCATTGGCTCATTAGGATTGCACTTGTAGCATTCCATGACAGCACGTTCTGTATCTTTGCATGGAGGTAGATTCTTGGCGATTCTTCCTAATTTTCCTGATGACAATTCTTCTAACTACAATAGGAACAAATATATTAAGAGAGCAAATAAATCAATTAAAATACTCTTAACATTCAAAGCTGGGCTAAAGGTTTATGCTTTAATCTCAACATTACTAAAGTGTAATACTACATACAGCTTTTTGATACTCCTGGTCCAAGACATCATTTATTTTCTTATGTTTCTCTTCTAAGTTTTTCAGCCTCTGTTGCCAATATTCATCATTTTTCTTCAATTCAGCTACATTTGCCTGTCGAAGTTGATAAGAGTTTAAACTAGGTTCATTAATAAATATAGGAAATGGGCCCCCTTGAACTGGTGGAGGAATAGCTTGTTGTTTGAATTCATTTCTTACCACTAAAACAACAAATAATGAAATTTACTTTGAAATTTAATTTAACTTAGTATTGTGGACATACTTTATTATTAAGTTGAGTTTTAAAGACTAGCCTAAGGAAAGTAATTACCAAAATAATAAAAGAAAAAGTTCCATATACATTAGGATCTCTAAAAAAGTGTAAATCATTATGTTCAGATGATCTAATACATTAAATTCTGAAATACATTGCTAATACCTTTGTAAAATAATTATTCCATAGCTAAATAAAAAGATTAATCGAGATGGATCGAGATACACACTGAAGATCTAGATAAACCTATGTAACTCAAGTAACAGAGAAAGGCTAAAAAGTATCAATATTACTGGATCATAAGTTTAATAGGACATATTAAAAATTAGTTTCAAAAAGTGCTTAAATATTAGCTAGATTAAGATAACATCTTGTTCATATTATTTAGTAATACAAAAGAAACTCAATTTGTATTTAAGAGTGATCTCAGTTGTTAACAATATATGCATGTTCTGTAGACTATAAAAACCTCTTTGACAACAATGAATATTCGTAGAGAATAATAGAGAAGAGAACAAGAATAGAATAAACTATTTTGACAAACAGTGATAAATATTGGCAATCACAATTGACCTATCATCTGACGTAGGGATGATACCCAAAATCAAAGAATATTATAATGCATATATTATCTATACATCACTATAATAAAGTGAAAACTATAATTACGAATTTTTGTTTTGCTACCATTTTTATTAGATATTTAAAGCTGTGATAGATCCTCTTTTAAGGTATAGATTTAGTGTCATTCCTTTATATTTCTATCCGAATCTCTGCTACTCATTTCTTTCTTCTGTTATCCCAACCATTTCATCTCTTCAAAATCAATGTTGTAGGTAAGTCTCCACTATTCTTCTTTCCAAATCTCTACTTGTTTCATAATTTTAGTAGCTCCCTTCCCTCATGACTTGCCTATCTTAATTATCCATATTAATTCTTTCCACTATACTTTTGTTTCGATTATATTCGTCTATGATGTATTCTAGCAAATAGGGTATGTCATTACTTAAAAGGTAACAGTTCCTATTTTAAATTATCATAGATCTATTTTAGGGCGCCTTACTTTTATCGATATCCAGGATAAAACACTTGACACTATAAATATCACAAAGAAAAATTTAGTTTTAATTGAAAACTTGACAAATATCAAATTTATTTGAATACAAGTTTATGTAACATTCATAACCTTACCTTGACTTCCTTTTAATCGATCCACAACTTCTTCTGAAACTTTAATAACGCTTGTAGGATCATCGTTTTCTACTGTTAACTTTCTTGTTGCACTTGACGAAGCACCCATTATTGTAACTTTTTTAATTAACTACATACAAAAATTTGTTTAGCCATCACTTCACCACAAACGTCGGTCATGAACACCGGGTATAGAACATCAATTAATGCGTCTTTGACACAGAACGTGAAGTCGGCTTTTGACAGAAGAGGGTTCCAAATTGTATTTGAGTCCCCACATGAACATTTTAATCTTCAGGATTAATTCTTCGTAATAGAAAGTCCCCTCTTTATAAAAACGATAAAATAAAGACCGTCATCAGTGGCGCCTTGGTTTAAAAACCATATAAAGTAGCTTGACAAGTTAACTGCCGTGCCAGGCCCATGGGACCGGCACCACAATGTTCCATCACGCCACGTCGGTCCGATGGGACTGGCACGACAATCCTATTTTAATGCAGCTTACCAGACCGCCGTCATAACTAACTGCGTACAAATGTGGTACATATATCCGGTAATATATATTCTTTATCTATGGTACAAAACATATGAAAATGCCCGGCACGGTCTGTGCAAACATTCAGCACGGGATATTTTTAACTGTGAAAAATATTAATTAAAAATATTTTAAATAAAAATTGTATAAAAATTAAGCTTTAACTTTAGTTTTATTTGAAATATGTTTACAAAACATTCTATTTTATATTGCATGTACCTACCTGGGTAACAGTATGTCACTTTTATTAAAACATAAACACATACACTATATGTAGTAGCTTTTTTAGTTTTATTATTTGCTACTAAATATGCCCTTTATTTTTCATATTTGGTTCGTAATATGGTTTGCAGTATCTTCGTATTTTATACTTATGTCTCTGTAACTCACTTAACTCGTGGTATTTTCTTTTCGAAGTGACCAGAGTAATGTGATTGCTAAACTGCTACAACAGAAAATCTTTACAATTTTTTTGCTAAATTCAACCACACCTATTTTGTTATCAGTAACTTTCACGTACAAAATGTATACATTCCCTACCTGAAGTATTTAGTAATAGATGGTAATAACTCTATTGGTTGAGTTAGTTGAGTTTACCGAAAGTACAAGCTGAATATAGCCGCAAATGTCAAACATGGAACAAAAAAATTTCAGTACAACAGTGTTGGCATGTTTTTCTAATGTAGATGCTGTTTACTTCAAATATAAAAAGATAAAGCTTTAGAAAAGTACATTTTGTTTATATTATGTTATGAATTTTGGAATTTTTGATTTGTATAAAACAACAATAAGTAAATATTTGTTTCTTTGGAGATTAATTGCAGTTAAAGGCTGATTTATAAACTTTACGTTGGCGTTGGCGCTGGCGTTCGCCGTTGACCTTGGCGCTGGCTATCATAGGGTGCATTTATAAACTTTCGGTTGGCGTTGGCGTTAAAGATCACATCTTAATTTCTTGCCTTACAATGTTTGATTTAGTATTATTAATTTTTGCTTGAAAATTAATACAATGGAAAATGCTCGGCCTTTGTTAGGTGCAGTGACACTGATACTTGTATTCGAGCAGCACTGAGCCTTCGAAATAAAAGACAACGTCGATAGAAACGGAGGCCCATTAACCAGAACAAAAAAGACAAGAGGTAATTTTAATTATTATAAAAATATGAAAAACTGGGATACCCAGCAGTTTTTTAATAGGTACACCAGGATACAGTTTCCAGCATTTGAAAAATTATTGCAAATGGTAAAACCAAAAATAAATGTAAACTATCGCTCTGATGGAATTTCTGTTAAAGAGAGGCTTGTTATTATCTAAACTTTTTCACTTTATAAACACGTGGAAACATAAACAAATATTTTTGTTTGATTTGTTTGACAAACCTTGTCACTTTTTCGATATTGCTATTGGCTGCGATGATAAAGATACAGTTTTATTTTATGTTCTGAGATCGTGACTACAACCACAGAAGGGTTTGTATATTCTGTGCTACAACGGCCAACGGCAAAAGATAAAGTTGGTTCATCTTGAACGGAACCGAACGCCGACGCCAACTGCGAACGACGTTTCATACGAGTTTTCCATTTGACCATGTTGTAACGCGAACGTCAGCGCCAGCGCCAACGCCAACGTAAAGTTTATAAATCAGCCTTAATTATTGGAAATTTTTTTAGTAATTACTCTTTGACAGATTAGGAGATAGATTTGGCAATAGTCAAATCAGCAGTTGCCAGATTACAAAAGATGTTTCCAATTCATCTCGAAAGAGACAAATATCTACTCGTTATTGCTTCATATATATTAAAAATTGCAGAATTCATAAAATAGTATAATCAAAAAGTACTTTTTAAAAGCTTTATCTCTGTATATTTGAAGCATACAACATATGCATTATAAAAACATGCCAACACTGCCAAACCGAAATATTTTTGACATTTGCGGCTATATTAAGCTTGTACTTTCGGTAAACTTAACCGGTTGAGTTTACCGAAAGTACAAGCTGATTATAGCCGCAAATGTCAAACATGGAACAACAAATTTCGGTATAGCAGTGTTGGCATGTTTTAGAATGTAGATGTTGTATACTTCAAATATAAAAAGATAAAGCTTTAGAAAAGTGCATTTTGTTTAAATTGTGTTATGAATTCTGCAATGTTTGATTTATATAAAACAGCAATAAGTAAGTATTTGTTCTTTTGGAGATTAATTGCAGTTAATATTAGAATTTTTTTAGCAGTTACCCTTTGAGAGATTAGGGGATAGATTTGGCAATCGTCAAATTAGCAGTTGCCACATTACAAAAGATGTTTGTAATTAATCACGAAAGAGACAAATATCTACCCGTTATTACTTCATATATAATAAAAATTGCAGAATTCATAAAATAGTATAATCAAAATGTACTTTTTAAAAGCTTTATGTCTTTATATTTGAAGCATTCATCATATGCATTATAAAAACATACCAACACTGCCAAACCCAAATATTTGTGACATTTGCGGCTATATTCAGCTTGTACTTTCGGTAAACTTAACCGCTCTATTGCTATTTTTCTGTTCCACTTAACAGTTTTAACCAGAGAACTACGATTTTACGTAATGGACTAGAATATGCTGTCATAACATCTGATAAATCAACTCAAGCTTTGCCTGTATTGTAAGCTAAAATCATTTTTGGTTTTACTAAAGAAGTTTTCTTTGTACATTTTCAGTTTGAATCAAATGGCAAGCAGACAGCATTAACACATTACGTTTATCCCTCAAATTTAGAAAATTTATTCCTCTGCTATTCTCTATAGCTGCTACTTTACCTACTTTTAGTTTTTTGTATGCTTCTTCTTTTGGTATTAATTTTCTGTTTCATCTGATTGTTCCCTATAAGATGTGTATTTCTGTTTAGCAGTTTGTCTACTAACTCTATACTGGTATACAGTAAAGGTCAATTCAGACACATCAGTCCCGTCATAGTCTCGGCGCCGAACCGGTCCTGTTTGGTCACAGAACTATCAACTATCTGACAGCTGGGAAACTGTTTGTCAACTGATGAGTGTGAATGCCGGCAACATATTTGTATTATAGAATATTTTGTATGACGGTTTGTTCGGTTCGGCGCAATCACTGTGACGAGACGTGACTGATGTGTCTGAATTGACCTTTATCCGTACAAATAGTTCTATTCGCCGGATTACTTTTACCGCTCGACTTTCTGAGATTCTTATGTCCAAGTCAGTTTAGTCTTTGTTTCTTTATCAATCTAACAATGTCTGCGATCTGCATTAAATGATCTTGTTTGTGGTTTTATATAATAGTTATACTTATACTTATCAAGTATTTTTATTTGATTTTCATTAGCTCTTGAGAGAGTAAACTTTTTGTACCATACGTCACCACAGGTCTAATAACGGTTTGGTAGATTCTAAGTTTATGTAGACTCACGATTTAGCAATTTACATTTTTATTGAGTCTTTGTATTTATAAAAACACTGAATAACGCTAAGAATTATTGCTTAATATGAAATTTCTTGAAACGTTGTTATTGCCAACATTTGTAATATTTGAACCCAACGTAGCAGCTTCTCTATTTCTCTCTTTTTCTCTATTTCTCTAATTCGTACATCGTAATTTTAGTATAATAATTATATATATATATATATATATATATATATATATATATATATACATAATAATTTTAGTAATATACATTGAGGTAAGTGTGGACTCTGCGTTTTCTCAAGCCCACTGCTACCGCAAAGTCCGCAGAAGTTTTACCTTTTAAAAAAATTTTATTTAAAAAATTCCTTTATAAAAGGTATATTATTATAAAAACATTATCGGGCTACATCACAGAAAATTTTCGGAATAACTATTCCATCATCAGTGTTATCCTAAAATAAGTATTACCACTTTAATTAAAGCAAACGTGAATGATAAAATGTTGACAAAGGTTATTAAAAAAAATGTAGTTTGATTCCATTTATAACTACTATACTAGTACCTAGTATTTAAAACATACTAGTTTTTTAATATCAAAGATCTAATTTAAATCATGAATGTGTTGCTTGTGTGAGTCCATTTCAAATAGGTAAATAATCTAATTTAAAGTTGATCTGACTACATTTAAAGGGTTTTTACCCATTTATTTAGGGGCTTTATATATGTATGTCCAGCAAGTAAGTAAAGGAACTGCTGATTAGTTATAAAAAAATGTTAAAATATTCTTAGGTGCTAACGTAAAATTACATTGATAATGAAAGTAAATATTATTATGTATGTATTAGACTAATATTATAAATGAGAGAAGATGCGTAAATAATCATCAAAATGGTTTTGAGTCGGTGTGATACGCGGAATATAGGTGAAGGTGTCGTAAAGCTCCAAAAAATTGTTTTCTAATTGTTTCACTATTGGTCATTTCCACAATGAAAGGAAAGCCACTAAACAAGCATCTAAATATGTTTCTTTAACATAAGATAGATCAACTTTTCCAATGTGGTACTAATTCTAGGTTAAAATTTAACATTATAATTTTACTTTGTAGTAAAAATTTAACGTTAGGTACACTAGAGATAAAGACACTGCTTTGTATAAAACTTAAGAGGTCGCTGGTCAAATAATACAATAAAAATGGAGAAAAAATGCAATATTTTGACTGTAAATAAAAGTAGCGAAAATAGAAAATATTTATAAATGGATGTAAAACAAAATATTGCAATTCAAATAACAATTGGCAGATTTAATAACTTATTATCAATTCTATATGAGATTCACTTACCTTTTGTCTGTGCTGACCTCCGCTCGGTTTCAGAAGTCGAAGCTCGAGAAGATGTTGCAGAGTGACCGATCAAACGAAAGAAAAATACGTATGTACGAAAGTCGACTAGGGTAGTTCCTTTGTTCTTAGGACCTCCGCGTATAGCAATAAATTAAGCTTCAAGTGAAATTTTAAACTTTCCACACAATGTTTTGGGTTGATAAATAGTTTCCCAAAAACATGTTGTTTTTTAGACAAGTGAATTCTCAGAATGCAATAATGCAATAATTAATCAGCCAATTTGAGTTCGAGAATTTAAAAGATGTGGAACTAAAGCCATAAGCCTTATTATAATTAGCTAATATATTATAATTAAATAAAATATGTAAAACTAAATAAGGTATATGATAATCAAATAATAAAAAATAAAATATTTAAATACGTCTTTAACACTTTTTCAAACAGACACAATATTTTAAAGTTCATTAACATATTTGAAAGTTTAAAATTCCCCATTAAGATGGTTTCTCTAATCCTCATTAAATTTTCAAATCATTCCTAACATTCACACACAATGCCAAAGTTTAAACGTATCCCTACTTTTTACTTTGTCAGCTTCTATGCTAAAATATTTCGTCTACGACTACCTAATACTCTAAAAGTTATTATAATTCTTTATACGTCAAAAATAACAGTAATGCTGCAAAATGATTTTTGGTTATAAAAATGATTTTCTAAATCTTTTTTGATAAATGTTGATAGTTTACCTCTTAAACCTTAACTTTAATTTAATTAAAAAAGAGGCCGAAATCTTTGCAGAGAACTAACAGGTTTTCTATATATAGTCCAATAATAACTAAATAATTCAAATTCCTGGATCTGTCACAATACCAAACAGGTTATTTTGTGCTTATTTCCCTGTTGTTATACCCAATCAAACTTAGGCAAAATGTATATTCGGCGAATATGCCCAAATAAGGTTAAAGTACTATGGAAAACAAGCAGGAGCCAACGCAGAATCATAACAGGCTTTGTTATACGCCGGCTTTGAACACTTGCTTTGTTATACACTAGATTTGAACATATGCTAGTAAGAGAGTAAGAGAGACAGTAAAGACAGTAGAGAGCAGAGATCGAACTCGGAAAACACATTTTGGAGACTACCAAATGACTGTTAAAGCCGTGAAAGCATATCATGGATCAGACGTGGTCTCAGATCACGATCCATTTATCGCCAAGATTACACTCACCCTTAAGAATATTAAAAGACATCAAAGAATCCCTACAATAGACACAAGAAAACTTGTTATGATATGATATTGACGAGTACTGGCATCGACTAAAACATCGTCTAGTGGAACCCTGTAAAGAAATACTAAAAGACTTCCGCAAGGAGAAAATAATAATGGATGCTTAACGATATACTCAATATGATGGAACAATGAAGACAATTTAAAAACAAAGACAGCAATGAGCACAGAGAGATAAAACACGAGATCAGGAAGATAATAAAGCAGGCAAAATAAAAATACTTTGAAGAGAAATGTAAAGAGATCGAAGACCTTCAAAATAAATATGATCTGTTTAACCTACACAAGAAAGTTAAAGAACTGGACTGGCAGGACTAAGAAAACAAAATCCCACTGGTGCACTTCTGGATAGACACGGGACTACTATAACACAGACGGATGAGAAAGTACAAAGATGGGCAGAATATATCGACGAACTGTTCTGTGAACATCTGACGAACAATGATAAAAGTCTACGTGAGATGAAATTGGTCCCTATATTACAAAAGAAGAAATATTACACGCATTAAAAACAATGAGGAGTGAAATGTTTTTGGACCTGACATGCTCCCTATAGAAATCCTAAAAATTTTAGATGAGAAGCACATTGATGTTTTATTGACACTCTTCAACCAAATTTATAGTTCAGGCCTATTACCCAAAGAGTGTTTAATATCGATTTTTTTTTGTCTCCCCAACAAGAAAAATATACTGATACAAAAAAGCCTGGACGTCAATCAAGATATATACTCATGTTTTATTGACTATCATAAAGCATTCAATAAAGTACACAATGAACAATTAACGAATGTCCTGAAATCAAAGAAGATTGACTACAACGGCCTCAGGATCATATCAAATTTATACTATAAACAGTGAGCAAAAGTATATGTTAACGAACAGCTGTCAGAAGAAATTGAAATTAGACGAGGAGTGAGACAGGGATGCGTATTGTCGCCAATTCTTTTTAATGCCTACCCCGAAGAGATCATGAAAAAAGCTCTTGAGGGTGAAACAGCTGGAATAAAGGTAAATGGAGTTCCCATTAACATTAGATATGTGGAGGATACTGTGATTTTAGCCGAAAATATTGAAGATCTTCAGAGACTGGTGACCAGAATAGTGGAGTATGGAAAAGAGTACGGTCTAACAATGAACGTCAAGAAGACGAAATTTATGAGAATATCGAAAACTCAAAGAAATAACGAAAATCTTCTAATAAACGGAACCAACGTCGAACAAGTGGACAAATGTGCATATCTGGGAACAATGATTATCTTCACAAATGATTACATTCAGGAGATCAAAATCAAAATAGAAAAGGCTAGAGCAAATTACAACAAAATAAGAAGAGTGCTATGTACAGGTACAGTGCTATGTAAGGGATTTAAAAAAAAATTAAATACAATTAAAACAAGAAAATTAGAATATCTCGGACATATTACACGTGGAGAGAAGTACACCTTGCTCCAACTGATTATGCAGGGAATCCAAGATCCAGGGAATCCAGGGATCCAAGGAAAAAGAAGCATAGATAGGCGTAGTATGTCATGGCTGCGCAACCTGCGAGAGTGGTATGGATGTACATCAAAAACAAAAGAGCAGCTCTCAAAAGTCCGAATAGTTATGATGACTTACGTCGGGTAGATGGCACTTGAAGAAGAAGAAATAACTGTTAAAATATGTGATATATATCCACGAGACTTCTACAAACTAGTACCAAAATTATAAAATGGCTATCATGAATAAAAGGAATATGTACAACAAGTCAATTGGCTACACTACGATTGGTTTATAACAGGCGGCTTCAGAAAAAAAGCAAAATGTCGAAATTTAGCTGAATGCCGTAGCGTAGAAAAAAAAATAATAAAGAATTATAAAAAATAGAAAATTAAAACCAATATTTAAATATGTTATTCTAGTTTTATTATATCCCATATTTAAAATACTTTCTTTAGTCTAATTTTGAACTACCGAAAGCAACCTTACATCAAATAATTATTAGGCAAGTATTTACAATATATTATTTATTATCTTACGATAATATTTTATTTTGCTTTTGTTTTGCTTCTAATGTTGGCTGGATATACTTGTATAGGTGTGCCTTTCAAAGGTCTTTGAAAATTGCCATACTTTTGGACGGGAGAGTGATTTACTGTGTATTCCATTGTATGCGTAAGTATTCTTTTGATGAAGAAGTAGAATATTTCAATGCCGCAAACGATACTGAAGCCCAAGAATATGCCCAGAAGTCCACCATAGAATGCTAAAATGTAAAAATATTAGTTGAACTTATTAGTAGTTAAGGCGATGAAAATCAACTGTAATAACGTTTTTTAGTTTAACATAAATGGTGTTTAAATATTAGAAAATACATTAATACCGTACAGTAGAAAAATGATGTCTATAAATACCTACGAGTTGATCCCAAGTGAAGTTTACTTGCCTTCTATTTTTTAAACCAACCAAATCATTGAAGAATATTCTTAATACACTGTGATCTTTAAGTTCAACTCCACCACTAAGAATATACAAAAAAAAAGTAATAAGCATCAATAGATGTTTGGTACAACACACGTCAGTTATGGTGAGTTGCTTGAAATAAAGTATTTACGCTTGAACTCCTCTGATCAATGAAACTATCAGAGGCTCCATATTTCTTTAGTGACGCATTTGCGAGGTATAAGTAGTAGTGTTATCTGCTATTCAGAAAGAGTTATGCCTATCACTATTGGTTGGGAAAGTATTTAGTATTTATTTAAATATTTTACATTGAATATTTTGATTACTGTATTATATGATCTTGTTTAATTATATATTCTTACTACTTATTTACCTAAAAACAAATTACAATGTGTTAGCCAGTTAAACAATAAGAATTTATTGAATAGAAGAAAATAATATACTCTAATATTTTAAAGTAAATAAGTAGTTAGAATATATAATTAAACAAGATCATATTATATACAGTACTAAAAATATTGAATGTAAAATATGTAAATAAATACAAAATATTTTGACAAACATTCTCCCCCTCCAAAAACGAATGTTTTTAAGAGAAGCTTAAAGTATAGGTGTAAAGGATAGACATGAAAAGATCGATATACTAATAAAGAACTAAGTAAAAATAAAATATGGATTGCCAAATAGGCGGCGGGCAAATTTTGACTACGGGAAATCTGAAAATGGGCCACCTGAAACTGTGCTCAGATTAACAACGCGTACGATTCATCGTTTAAAAAGAATAGCGTCGAATTAGTAGAATTTTTTGACTTAGTCAACTAGGAAAACTATGTCAAACAAAATAGGTAGTGTTCCACGGTAGGAGGTGCCAGTGATAAAACATGACTAGCACAATCAGAGCGGTTTTGATTTAAAGGCACATAATGCTGAGTAGAGCGTGGAACAAGTTCTTGCATATGTTTAATACAATTGTCAATGTATGGGTAGAAAAATTATCTCGAAGAGAGCAATCGCCGAATCAGACCAAACATAAAGATCGGACGAAAAACTTTTTAACATATGTGACTAGACCAGCCAGCAATAAGGCTGCCAAGAGCTCCAATCTTGTCGAATCAGAGCGAGTATGAAAATTAGACGAGATTCGTTGACAAAAGTGACTATATCAGTCAGCAGTATAGCTGCCAAGAGCTCCGATCTTGCGATAAATGGTCTTGTATATAGATAACACTAGAGAGGTAACACATACATGTACAGTTGTCTGTTATATCTGTTCAGATGTTTCATCCATCTAAATACATTGAAATACCACAACGGCTGTAGAAGACGTTTGACTAGCGAAAAAATAATATGGAAAAATAAACCAAGAGGATAGAAAACAAAATACGACTTATTTTTTTATTTTGTTTGTCGAAGGGACGAGAACAATAAGAAAAGAAGTCAGGCGTAGGGTTCAATTTTAGGCCTAACACCGTTATATTGGGAGGTTCCCTTTTACCAAACAAACAGCATGTCAAAATGTCCAAGCCAAAGCCTTGAAAATAAAGGAGGATGGTTGATGATGTATTTGTCCAGCGGAAAACCATCGATTTTAAAAGCTGAGTTAAAGCTTACTACAGAGAACGAGTAGATAAGAGAAAATCACTTCCTAACAAACGTTCCTAAACAAATGTCGCATTAAAACTTGTGAGGCAGTAGGAGAGCGTGATTCTGACGGAAAACCGTCGGGATGGTTGCTGGCACATTGCTTAGCGAAAAACCATAGAGCTTTAGAAGATGAATAATTGCTCATTGCAGAAGGTGAGTCGATTAAAGACAATCACGTCAAGCGTGATTCTGTCAAGTTGGTTTACTCTTGTAAAGTTTTTTAAGCGAAATAAAATGAAGGAGAAGCACCGTAAGTAACAGAACGTAAAAAAATTCATAGACAGGTTTAGAAAAATCAAATCTTTAGAGAACCCCTGTATAGTTCAAAATTTTCTTTTTTACTTAATTTTCGGTATTATCGTTGTTGTTTCATTAGTGATATAAAGCAAGTCAGTTATGGTGAGGTGCTTGAAATAAAGTATTTATGCTTGGACTCCTCTGACCGATGAAACTATCAGAGGCTCCATATTTATTTAGTGGCACATTTGCGAGGTATTAGTAGTAATATCTGCTATGTAGAAAGATTTATGCCTATCACTGTTTTATTGTCATAATCATAGACATAATAAGAATTGCCTAGGCATTGACTGATAGTTTATCTATCTCTCTGTAGTAGTACGATCATGCGCGAATGACAGACAAAGATAGGTAAACCACTCAAAGTGAATATTGTCTTTTTACCTCTATTCGCATAGCGGCCCATACCTTACCTAGTCTATTCTTATTAGGTCTATGGCCACCATTTATTAAACCGATAAAATGTGCCTCTAAAATGGATTCTCATAAAATTCACGTGACGAAATTTCACCATAATCGGTGTTTGCTGTACCATGATGAGTAGCTGAACGAACAACAATTTAGAAAACTTAATTATGTAATATACTGAGACATTAACAACTTACAATTTACTTATTAGAACTACTTAACTACTTACAACAAATATGGTAAATAAGATGATAAGTTCCTCTTTAGATGGACTGTACTAGTAGACTGATAATAACGAACAAAATTACAATCTCTGTAGCATCCACATCTTTTCCATCGTTCATTGACACTGCTATTACACGGTATTGAATTTTGTATCACCGCTATTGAACAAAAATACAGACACTATAATATAGTGACGTCGTTATTTTTTAGCTTAGATATAAGTATTTTTTGCTCATATAAAGAAATCCAAATACTTTCGTAAATGCATTTTATAAAATACATAGAAAAGCTTGAAAGAAATTGTGAATGAAATAGTAAAGGCAATTCCGCTTGTCTAGGAATAACACCTGTCTTAAACTGCCTCTTAAATCAATTATTATTTTAAAATTTTGCATTACAACTTATTATAATGCTATGGAGACGACGCAATACTTATCTCTAAAAGTAAAGATGATATACAATGCTGCACCAATTTAATATAACCGCCAGAAAATTTAACATATTAATTTCCTCAAAAATGACAAAATGCATGGTTATAACAGCAAATCTACTAAGATGTAAATTAGAGCTAGAGGGCCAGACAATAAAACAAGTGATGGAGTTTAAATATCTACACATCACATTATCTAGCTACGAAAAGCTCTAAACTGAAGTGGAAGACCAAAAAATAGAGCAAACAGAATCGCAGGTCGTCTGAATGAAATGGAGAAAAAAAAATTTGGAAATAAATGAAAAGCAGAATTTTCAAAACAGTCATCAGACTAATAATAACATAGGCGGTAGAAATACGACCTGACACATATAGAAAAAAAATAATGCTAGGAACAGCAGATATCAAAACCCTTAAAAAAATCAGTGATAAGACATAGAGATAGAAGTACAGATATACAAAATGAATGCAAGGTGAAGAACATCAAGGACTCGGTAAGAAATAGAAGAGTAGAATGAAATAATCAAATAAGCCGAATAAAAAGAAATAGAGCGGTAAAGACGGCAACAGACGGACAATAGAAAGACAACCAGTGGAAAGACCACGAAAACGATGAAATGACAACTTACTGGAGGACATTGAAAAACAAACAGTACATTTCGCACTTATAACAACCCAAAACTATTCCACTAGGTACGAGGTTTTCTGCCCATATAACACAGAAATATCCAATGGGTATCATTTTAAGTGTCAAAAAACAACACCACAAGCATTGACCACAAAATGATATGAGCGAAAGTCCAAATCAACACAAAAAGAAAAAGATATATAATGATTAAAAATAAATCTCATGGTATCAGGACACCCTCACTAGATATCAACCAATATTAGGCATATATCAATAATAAGCTACTACTGCATGAAACTTCCGAGAATGATCTTAACGACTTCAATAATTGCATCATAAACGCCTTACAAGAAAGTCACCGAGTGCACTGTACTAAAAGAAAATCAGAGAGTAAAATAAGTCCATATACTGAAACGCTGCTGGATCAAAGAAGAGAAATAAGAAGCGATGAGAGTGCAGACATCCACACTCTAAATGAATTAAAACTGTTTCGAAGACAATTATAGCTTATGTACAAGGAAATAACAGCTTAAAAGTTCTACGTAGAAAGTTAACGAATGGGAAATGCGAAATTCATAAATTAAGAAACAAGCAAAACGAAATAATATCACGTAAAAACGAGTTAATACTGATCGTCGAAAAGTTCTACGAGGAATTACATGGAAGTAGACGAGAAGATCAAACAGGAATACAAACAGCCATTTTAAATAAGATGATGAATCAAGGTTTCGAACTAATGCCAGAAATAAATGTAGATGAGATTGGACAAACGTTAAGAAAAATAAAAAATAACAAAGCCCCAGGAGAGGATGGAATTGTAATAAAAGCTATCGTAAATGGAGGAGATATGCTATTAAATCAATTAAGGAAACTGTTCAATCTATGTTTGCATTAAAGAGAGGTGCCCAAAGAATGGAACGATGCTATCACCATCCTTTTACATAAAAAATGAGATAGAACGGACCTAGAAAATTATAGACCTATTAGCCTGTTGAACTACATATACAAGCTCTTCACTAGGTTAGTGACATCAAGATTGGAGAGAAAATTAGATTTCTACTAACTGAGAGAGCAGGCACGATTCCGATCAAATTATGGTACCAATGGTCACCTCCATACAGTAAAGACGTTCATTGAAAAATCTTTAGAATACAACAAACCCCTTGTCCTCACTTTCATAGATTTTCATAAAGCGTTCGACACGATCGAAATAGACAGCCTTATAGAAATAATGAATGACAGCAGGATTGACCGTAGGTATAGTGAACTTATTTAAAATATTTACAAAAATGCCACTATAACGCTTAAGATACACGATCATAATCCCCCAATAAGTCCCAATAATCATTTAACTATTCAAAATAAAGTGGTAGAACTGGTGGAGAAATATACGTATTTGGGTCACGAAAAAAGAATCAGCAGGGATAACCAAATATGCGAAATCCAAAGACGAATTACTTTGGCGCGGGCAGCCTTTGGAAAACTGCGAGACACACTTAGCGTCAATATACCAATTAGCCTCAAAAGAAAAGTATTCGACCAATGCGTATTACGCCTACCGGTCAAGACCTATGGGGCGGAAACTACGACTCTAACCAAGACTACGGCTTTGAAATTGAGAGTGGCACAGAGACGAATGAAACGATCTATGCTGGGAGTAACGTTGCGGGTCCGAATAAGAAACGAAGATCTGCGAACAAGGACGAGTATTGATGATGTTGTGGAAGGCATAGCGGAACTTAAATGGAATTGGGCCTGCTATGTAGCGAGAATGCATGACTCACGATGGACGAGCAAAATTACACATTGAAGGCCAAGAGCAGACAAACGTAGTAGAGGAAGACCACTTACACGTTGGGCTGCTGACATCAGGAGTATCACGAAAAATTGGTAACAAACAGCACAACATCGCAAAGAATGAAGGAGTTTAACGGAGGTCTATGTCCAGCAGTGGACTTAATAAATAGCTGAATGATGATACTTATCCTATATGCACGGAATAATCTTTATTGTGCAAAACGCACATGTTATGTACCTTTACTGGAAAATATGTGGTTTGAGCATTCATATGAGGATATTTGAATACAAAACTTCGTAAAATATTATGAATGTTCATTACTTTAAGTGCTTTGTTCGGTCTCCCGGACGTAGGCGATCATTATAGGATGATTTGTTTTATTTTGTGCCATATGAAAAAACTATTTAGCACGTCTGATGCCTTATGTCTTATTTATTGTTACACATTGGCTCCCAACTTTCTAAGGGTAGTTATATTGTTACACATTTCAGCCCACGTTGGGCCCCAATTTGGATACAAATGAATTTTAATAAAATAATTATTTCAAGAAAAATATCAAACATGCCACGTTTGTAACGTTTCAACATTCTTTCTTTCATCGCTATATTTCTACAGGAAAGGCTTTATACTAACTAGCGATTCGCATGATCCAAAAGCAACTCTCGAAATCTTATTCGTATTTACCTTTGATTCGATTATGTTTTATTCGTAAAAATGTTTTAAGCATATGAGACATAAGGCTAATTAGTCGGTAATCAGCACAGTGTCACGGCTGTAGCTTTTAGATATAGTTATAAACTTGGATTTAAGTTATCTAAGAAGATAACACTCTTCTGGAATCTCACCCGAGTATAGATATTATTAAATAGTAAACAAGTAGATGAATATTTTCTTCATTACTTCTTCTTCTTCTTAAGGTGCCGTGCATTTCTGCGTAGGCGTCCACCGTCCATTGTCTTGTCAGGTGAGCTGTTAAATATTCAGGATTAAATAATTCTGTTTTTAGCAGCATTGCGAAGCATTTCATAGCTGTGGATTCCTGTCCATTGTCGAATATTGCACAGCCATGACATTTTTTTACGTCCCAGACCTCTCCTACCTCTATTTTCCCTTCGACTATCAGTTGCTGAAAAGTGTATCTTTCTCCTCGTAATATGTGCTCTAAGTATGCAGTCTTTTTACTTTTTACATAACTAAAAAGTTCCCTGTCCTGTAAGCCCGCTCTTCTGAGTACTTCCTCATTTCTTCATTTATAAGATTAAATACTTTAACTAGTATAATGTTTGTGCTAACTGCTTTCCCATTTTTATTAATTTTAAGTGCGTCTGATATTTCAGATTTGACGATTTTTGGTGTTAAGGACATGTTACTTTCATTATTACATAAACACGCAAAGATCAGAATTTTACATCAATCCGAGGGTACGAAGTTATACAACAATATACAAGTTATAAATTGGTATGTTATATTCAGCACGTTTTCTATGCCTACCTCTTAACACATGTATTTGGTATTCACCAATTATTTTTTTAGAAAATGATTTAAGATGTCTTTATATAATTCCTGATAATATCTTATAGTCGACTTTTAACACTATCATGCCCTTAGAAATTTCGCAGAGTTGTTTCTCTCTTCCCTTTTTACATAGGAAATGTGATTTCTACTTTTAAATCGCCTGGGATAACTTCTAGTGTCCCTATCTCCACCATTCTCCACCAGTTCTGCAGTTATTCATTGTCATCATCATTGTCTAATTTTCCTATTTATCATATATTGTTACCACATATCTACATAACGCAGTACTGGTTGCATTTAACACATCTTTTAACCTGCCAACGCTGTAAGTTAGGAGTGTCAGAAGAATTATTTCCGCCTTGTTGGAGCCGTGTGGACCAAGCCCGCTACTAAGTACAAGTTTCATGGGAAACGGTTCTTTTCAGAATATTGGCCTTTGTTTGTTTGGGTAAAACGCGTGGAGGATAGCTGTGGCTGTATCCTCACCTAGGATCAGGTATCATTGTGCAATGAGATTGGGAAAGCACAGAAAACCAATCTTCCCCTGTCCTTGTGATATTTAATTCGACTCTTAAGGAGTGTGTGTGGTGCTCAATGTTTATTATTTGGTGTTGTGTTTAGGTGTTTATGAATGTGGTATGTTGCTATATTTATTGGTTGTGTGCTGTTGGATTTCTATATGTTTATAAATGTGAGCGTGGTGGAGGCAAAGTGTATATGTGGATAAATGATAGGCGTGTGTATGGGTTTTGATGTGTATATTCGGTGTGCATATAGGTATAGTGTTATGTGTTTATGTAAGGAGTAGGGTAAAGGTTTAGTTTATAAGGTTATTAAAACAGGAGGTGGTTATGTCGTATCTATATAGTATGTTGGATACTTGGTTAAGGTATCAGATGGTTGCGCTTCTCTTTTCAGGGAAGACGTTGAAAAGGATCATGGATGTGAAGTGCAATAAGGATTTCATATCGGAGGGGAGGTGTATGAAAAAATTTGTTTCGATGTGTATACTGGTTGGGTTTGATTATAACTATTGGGATGTTTGTTGCGGTGTGGGCATCTTGGTGAGAAGGCGAAATGGGGGCCGTTACAGTTCGAGCATTTGGGATCAGATATTGTGGGACACGCAGTAGACCTATGCTTTGGTGCACAAAATGGACAAGTACATGATTTCTCTGGGCATTCGTTGTCAAAATATCCGCTTTTGCAACATTTCGAGAAAGACTTCGATAGAATCGGAACGGAATTGCTAGATCTTGGACTCTCGTAATTTATCCGTTCTCCCTTGATCTTGATACCGTTCGAAAGTGCTTCGACAAATTTGGATTCCGAGTTCGTGAAAACTCTGATATAAGAGGAGGGTTAGTTTGTGGAACGGGTAATTATACGAACTACTTTTTTGTACGGAAATTTGATTTCGTGTAAGCTATCCTAGATAGTTTTCAGGGAGAGGTTTTTTTCAGACGCCGGCTATAACTAAATAAAAGGTTTGAGAATCTTTTGAAGGGGGAAGCGGATTTTGGGGCTGGATTGTCGTGCAGTTTAAGTACGCCAAAAATAGCGTATAATATATAATTAAATAATAGTAAGTATTAAATATATAATTAAACGTAAAATAAAAATAATAAACAAATACTTAATACAAAAAAATAAAAATATGTGCGGAGGTACGGAACAATATTATTAGTATCATTAGTATTAATATTTTTAAATTTTAGTAGATATGTATACTTGACAAATCATCTACTTTATAAAGAAAAACTACATTTCCTGTTGTTAACGTCTTAGTATATGCGGTAAAATATATTCCAATCAATAACTTACAACAAATACGGTGAATAAGAAGAATAACTGCTTTGTAGTGTTGTTGTATGCGATTTTGCCGAATACGTTGTTGTTTGACAGTTTCTATAACATCCACATCGTTGTTTTAAAAGAAGTTCCAGCGTTACCTCATTTGTATTATTAATTCCAGGGATAGAATTTTTTACCAGACCTGGTTGGAGAAATAGATTTGAAACCACACACAAATCTTTTTTACTAGGATTTAGAGTCTTTCAAGTATTTTACAAACAAATTAATCAAATATAGAGACATTTTTGACAGTCATGAAGCTGACTATATTAAATAAAATCGAAATTGACTAATAATTGGACGGCCTCAATGCAAAAGGTAACATGTCAAATTACTTGGTTTTGAGGAAACGAAAAAAACGATTCTTGAGTTTTCTTCGAATAATTTTTTTCATATTTTTTCAGAAAACGATACAAAATAGTGGTTATTATTGAACTTTAAAAAATTTTATAGCTGAACTTTCAATTTAGTCAAATTTCTTGACTCGTTACAAAATGCACAATATTTTCCTTACTTGTTACCAATTACACAGATTTACTCAGGTACTATTTCTTTTTTTAGTAGCTTCAAGGCACAAAAATACATTAAATTTATTACAAAAACTTTATTAATAAAAAAGGTATATCTAGCGTGTATATATTATTATAAAAAATGGTAAATAAAAAAATGTTAGTCCTCTTCGTCACTTATTAAAGGATCGAGCAAAACACCTTGGGCTGGTAGATCTTGATAAAATTTATGATACACCGGCGAGAGGTACAGAAATATTGACAAAATGTCTCTTTTAAAATGATAGTGGCAGTGGTTGTTGGTAAGCCTGTTTTTTTGTAAATGATAATTCTGTTTTCAACAGGTTTTTGACCTGTGCATGAGTCGCTGTACAAAACGCATTGTGAAATATTTTTTTCTATTTGGTGGAGACCATGGAACACACAAGAAGCAATCTCGTTTCCCCCTCTTTTTGCCATATTCTCATACCAAAGAAAACATGAAGCGAATCCTGTTTTCATGCTGTGCATGGTCAGATTAAATGTTCATATTTGTCGTTTACAGAAGGCCCCTGATGTTTGCACAAGTAAAGTTCCCCGAGCACGCTTGTAAATCAAATGCAATTGAAGTAAAGTTTGGGTTATTCTGACTCTGCTGCTTGTCTGCCAACTTCATTGCATAAGTTAATAAAGCTTTCATGTGATGATTCTTCCTACTTTCCAGTAACAATTCCTTCTCGATATCTTGACTGTATGAAAATTTTATTTTAATTTCGTCACGTGTATGAGAAGTACCTTTTTAGGATTTTTATTTTTATTCCGGAGTTACGAAAGGCGTTGCCATAAATAGTTAAACTGACTGGGTCATCTACTTCTTGTTTATATTTACTGTAAACTTCCTCCGGCGTGCAGTGAGGTGGCAAATATTTTTTAGTAGTCTCTTTACGACAGTAATAACTCTCATTTGCTGGAAGAGATGCAAGGTGCTAATGCACCAAAGCCATTCTGTCTGTGGATATTTTATTTCCAAGGATGTGATTGCCTCGTTCATCTGGGGTGGTTGTTGAAGCATGGAAAGCCATTTTTTGTTGGACAATGGTCCATACAAACTTTACTGTCTCGTCAAATATTGTGAGAAAACAGCTCTTACAAACATCGATCCTTTGGCCCTGAATCGGAATATTGTAATGAACTAAAGCTGTTCTTTTCTTCTGGTTTTAAAGCGTATTTTGTCGCGTCCTTCAACCCTGGTTCAGATTATCATCTTTACTTAAGAGACCGCACAGACAGGCTGCCCTTTGGTAACGTGTCTTTAAATTCCAATAGGCAGTGAAAATATTTTTTTGATTTTCAAATATACGTACAATACCTTGTCCCGTAAAATACGCTAATCCTTGATTTCAGGATAACTTTCTTTTTTTTCTTTCTTCTCTAGTATCACCTTTTGTGCCTCTCTTTTTAACTTTTTTTTGGGGTTGATTTTCGTCTACATTTATTACATCATTGACGATCTGAGGAAGTAAGACTTAAGCACAAAAGTAATACGTAACCTTTACATTGCACCAAGCACATGTCCACAGTACACTCCCACCAAGGTTGAATTATTCTATGCACATGTCATTGAGGACAGGGTTGCCAGAGTAGTAGTGTCTTAAACAAGGACGGACAAAAGATACCAAACCAAACCAAAATGTACTGTTACTAACTGGAAACATGACATCCAGGCAGTGTTTGGTGAATTCAAATACTGTAAAGGAGGTAACGAGTCCACTTATTTTCTTTTGCACACATGAATTTTTTCATATTATTTAACTTATTACGTTCTACACGTAAAAAAATGTAGCCTTTCAGTGGTAGTGGACTTTTTGCACAGAGTTAGACATTGGTAAACCAATTATTATCACATGAGAAAAAAAAATCCGAAAAATGGCTTGTTACCTTTTGCACTGAGGCCGTCCAATTACACACATAATTATCAATTTTTTTTTTTAATTTCTAATTGTTAATTTAATATTGATGATTAGTGTTTTTTCAGTTATTCAAAACAATTTAAATTTTTGACGAATACTATTAAAAAATATACTAATTTACCTTAAGCAAAAAAAAATGTTATGAAAAATTTTTTTAATTGTCATAAATCGAAGATAGAATATAGTAAACTAAGTACAGCAGGTTAAGTAACTACTTAATAAAAATGGAAAAGGATATTTATTCCACTGAAAATAGCTTGTGAATACTTACAAGTATATCTAAAATATAGTAAAGTTAATATTTCTAGACTACAAGCCCAGGGGACTTTTTTGGTGGGTCATTTGATCCAATATGATATATATATATATATATATATTATATATATATATATATATATATATATTATATATATATATCGGAAAAAGGAGTACGACCGTCAATCCAATATATATACAGGATCACTCAGACGAGTGGTGGGTTCTTATATCGGTCTCTAGGTGGAGAAATAAAAGACAAAGTTATCTATGATTTTCTTGGTTCTTACTCACTAACTAACATTAAATAACATTGAATTTACTTTAGACCACATGGTCATTTGCTGTGCTAGTTTTTTATAAGTTCATATATGTTGTTAGTTACTTAACTGCTTATACAAGATCAGCGTATTATGTCCATTTACTTAGTTTCATTCACATGTTTGTTAATAACATTGACTGCTACATATCTTTTTAAGGTAACACTTAACATCGTTTCCATGATTGTGTGGTTCTCATATTGTAAAATTTTTTAGATGAACTGATGATGCTTTCAAAACTCGAAAGCGAAACGTCTTCAAAATAGATAAAGTAGCCTATCAACTTTGTCTTTTATTTCTCCACCTAGAGACCGATATAAGAACCCACCACTCGTCTGAGTGATTCTTATATATATATATATATATATTATATATATATATATATATATATATATATATATATATATATATATATATATATATATAAATCAATACTACATGTAATTGCATTAGATCACAGATCATGATTTTTGTAATACCTACTGTCAACATAGAGAAGTTAAGATCTTAGCAAGAATTAACACATATCTGCTCCCTAGGAACTGCAAAGGGCTTCGACCAGCACAATTAAAATTTCCTCTGTGTTTCTGTCCCAATTTGATGGGTTAGATAATTTTTTACAATAAAACACAGTTTGGTAGTATTGTGGTTTGGTGGTTTACGCAAAAGAGTCTAAAGACGAGTGGGCAGCACAGCCCTTTGAAGGGGGCTCACAGGTTATAAGAGACCCTATGTGGGAGCCGGAGCAAGACTAGACTACCTTGGCTTGGAAAATGCACCCTTTTTATTCATTTTTATTTATAGAAGATAAAAGGCGATGGCGATAAATGGCGATGTGTATTGCCGTGCTCATTGGTCCACAGATTACGACACGCCATGCCATCTCCCCCTTTAAAGACTCTTAAATTTATTTAGTACACAAAGAAATTATAAAGAGTTGCAAAAGTAAGAAAAGTTACATATAAAAGATTCGAATTGTACATAAATATTCACAAAAAACATAAATGGTTTCAAATTTTGTATATAAAAGTATTTATAAACCTTATACTGTTCATTCGAAAATGTTCCTACAGTATTTTACATTAGTTTCAGAAAAAATTTTAAAAATGTCCATAAAATGTTTCAAAAATGTTTACAGAAAAAGAGAAAACATTAAAAGTGTTCCTAAAGTTAAAAATTATTTATAAAGGTTGAAAAATGCTCATACAATTTGAGATATTATTAAAATGTATACAAAAGGTTGAAATATTGTTCATATCATATTTATATGTTCACGATTGACCTAGATAATGTTTTTTAAGGTCAATAAACAACAGCACAGCTTCCTGGCAGTAGTTTTTGTCATCTTTTTCTGACGATACTATCCTCAGTCGGAGTGTTTTTGCTTGGTGTATTCGTCCTTCTTTCTGCCAGATCAAACCCATAGTCGTTTTCTAGCCAGGTTTTATCATCGCCGCGGGTATGCTTGTGCCTACGTGGATATTGAACCATATGCGGTAGCGCAAAACGTGACTCAGAGGCTGCTCCGGGGCGTCAGTTGCTTCTGGGCTTCGTAGCTACGGGAACTTCTCGTTCAACGAAACATTCGGTGGATAACATCAAAAACTGCAGAATATCATGAATGTCTACGGTCTAGGTTAGCTAGCAGCGTGCGTTTATATTGAGCTTGTGGAACCATTCTCGTTCTGGAAGATGTTCAGCGTAGCTCGTCGAAGAGAGCTTGGGTCGCAAGGATCACTGTTGGTTGGGCGCCATGTCACCATAGAGAGGTTGGAATATTGGCAAGAATTAACCCATCCCAGTTACTTAGGTGCTCTGCTGAGGGCTTTGACCAACC
Organism: Diabrotica balteata; assembly: GCA_918026665.1. Lineage (NCBI taxonomy): Eukaryota > Metazoa > Arthropoda > Insecta > Coleoptera > Chrysomelidae > Diabrotica > Diabrotica balteata. The sequence continues at coordinate 58,455,041 of OU898276.1, read as the reverse complement.
CAATCAAAATTTCTTATGCGTTTCTGTTAAAATTTGGTGGGTTTGCTGGTTTTCTTCGATTTGTTGATAGATATCGCTATAATCGGAAAAGACGATTTTTCATGAAATCGCAGGAAAATTATGGAAACGGTTTAATATCTCGAGAAATACACTTCCAAATACAAAATCAAAAAACACGTTTTCAATCTTTTTTAAAAATATATCGGATAGTACGAAGTCTGACCTTACACCTCAACCCCTAGGGGCGGAGTGAACAACTTTGAAATCTTAAATAGAAAAAGCCCCATTTTTATTGTAGATTAGGATTCTACGAGAAAAGTAAATAAAATTTTATTTATCCTGGTTTTCTTTTTCCTTCTACTTTTCCATGTAGAATTAATTACAGCCACCCATATCTTTCGCTGTTCCTCATGATGTGACCGAGGTATTCAATTTTGGCTGTTGTTATTGTGGTTAACAACTCTTTTCCTTTTCGCATTCTTAATAAAACGTCCGGGTTAGTAATATGGTCGGTATAGGATATCTTCAGAATTTGACGATAAAGCCACATTTCGGAAGCCTAGGTTATAGGTAAGAATAAATCGTTTTTTACTAATTATAGCGTCATCTATCAATAATTATTATAAAAAATATCTCAAATAAAAGTTACTTATTTTTGCATAAGGGATATCAATAATCTGCAATACAACATGGGGGTTATTATTTAAGATTGTAAAGTTGCTCACCATCCAACATCGGTGCTAAAGTAGGTAATCGTGGTTGGTATCATTTGGTTTTAAAGAAATATTGCAAGAGCATTTTCAATTTTTTGATTCTACAGGGTGTCCCCGAAAATAGTGCGTTCCTTTAAGGTATGTATATAATACACAGTTTAGAACAAAAAAGTCCCATAATATTTTTTTCTAAAGTTAACAATTTCCAAAAAAAATGCATTGTTTTCCACGTACCTAGATTTTTATTTTCAGAAAATTAAATAATCTGGCAACGTATATCTAAATGTCATCTAAAAATCAAATACGGTATCTAAATTAAACCACCGTTAGTTTATTTACTATTAGTTCAAGGTTTTTCACACCTTAGGAAATGTACCTAAACACCCGCAAAATAATGATTTCTGGTTTTAAGGATGTGGCATTTGCTATTATCTGAATTAAGGTTTTGGTTAGGGCTCGAAGTTTAAAATAAAATATTATTTTTACTACTATGTAAGTAAGTACTATGGTTTAATTCCTAAAAAGCAATTAATGAAACTAAAGAAAAATTTGTAATGTTTTTCTGAATTGTATTGAAATGTGGCATAATTTTAAACGAATTGTGAAAATGTCATTTATTTACAATAAAAAACACTTTATCCTTTAACTGAACTAGTATTATGTATTTATTAAGCTTTAAAGTAATTTGTTTACTTATGAACTAAAATTAAATTAGATACTTTTAACTACTTGACAATAATATTATTATAATAAATGTTCAAAGTGAGCTCCACCTGCCCGAACACAGGCATTGATACGACAAATCCAATTGTTAATTATGCCATACTTAGCTAAATTATGTCGGATAGTTTCTGCAGCATCAAAAATTAGTTGCCGTAATTCAGCTTCTGTCTCGATTTCATCTTAATTATCATAAACTATCGACTTGAGATGTCCCCAAAAATAAAAATCCAATACATTGTATTCAGGACTACTTGGAGGCCACAGAATGGGTCAATTCCTACCAATCCAACGACGAGGATAAGTGGTATCGAGAAGATTTTTAACAGCTCTGGTAAAATGTGCTGGAGCTCCGTCGTGAAGAAACCACATTTCACGACGTGTTTGCAAAGGCACGTCTTCAAGAAGTACCGGCAAAACAGTTTGCAAGAAATTATAGTAGGCCTCTCCATTCAGTGTTCTGGGTAATTCATATGGCCCTATCAAACGATTGTTAATAATTCCAGCCATAAATTTATGCTAAATTTTCGTTGAAAATTTGTCCTACGTATTAAATAAGGGTTCTCGTCACTCCATATGTGGCAATTATGAAAATTATACACACCATTTCTCGTGAAAAATGCTTCATCCGCACATTATACTTTAGATGGAAATTCAGGTTCTCTGACGAGTTTATCTTGAAACCATCTACAAAATGTTTATCTTCGAGGAAGATCACCTGGGTGTAAATCTTGCACTCTCTGATAGTGGTATAGATGTAGAAGTTGTTCCCGAAGTGTTCTATGAACAACGGCAACGTTCTTCGATATGCCAACCATTTTAGCCACCTATCGTGTACTTACATTTGGATTATTTTCCACAGCATCTAAAATGTCGTCTTTTACATTTAATCGATGAATACTTCTTGTTCTTCCGATATTTTTTAGGTACAACAGAACCCGTTTCTAACAATCTTTGAGAAACATTCACAAAAGTGCGAGCATTAGGAGCTCGCTTTTCAGGATACCGATGCACATAAATTTGGACAGCTAAACTACTATTACACTGCGCTTCTCCATAAATTATCAACATATCGTGATACTCAGGAATCGAAAACATTTTCGCGGTGACACTAAACAGGTAAACACGATTGTTCCAAACTATCTATCTGCACAGTTTAATGATATCTGTTTATTAAAGTTGTGACATTATATTATTTATCTATGGTTGTGACTGTCTACGTTTAGATTTTCGTACTGCACGTAGTTGCCGGATTTCTTTTTGCATACCAAAATGTATTTTCGTTTTTTGGTCAAATGGTTGAATTTAGAAAAAAATGTTATTAGACTTTTTTGCTCTCCATGGTGCCTTCTACCTATACCTTTAAGGAACGCACTATTTTCGGGGACATCCTGTATATATTTTTATATAATAGAAAATATACACGAAACAAACATCACAGATTTATATAATAGAAAATATAAACGAAACAAACATCACAGTCAAAAACACTTTCAGAGACAAAGCAGATAAACGGGATATATCTCCAGACCTAAAAAAGCAAAAGCAATGTAGACCAAAATGGTAAGGGGAAAGAACACATTGTTTTGTAGAACGTATAAATACCTGCATATTCTGCACTTAACTATTCATTTGGTACTGTCTAGTGGACGCAAACAGATATAGAAGATCTAGCGAAAAATACGAACATCCAAATATTCCAAACCAACCATCTCCCCTATTGTTATTGTTAAATACAATGAAATAATCGCCAAGTACAAAGATTTAAAATTCAAACTGGAAGACAATGGAGAATGGAACGTACCTAGACAATACCTATTATTTTTCCTACTACAAGAGTTATTCCGAAGAACTTCATAGAACAATACTAAAGCTGAATCTGAACAACCATCTCTGTAAGACCCTTCAGAAAGCTGTACTACTCTGGACGTCCAGATGTTAACGAAAATTTTGTGAGATACTCCAGCATACCAAGTCACCGAGGGCTCGATAATAGAGGTTCGGAAAGAGCCCCACCAGTGCTCAATCCTTTTGATACTGTAGTTATTTGGAACGAGTGAAGTTTCTTCTTAGTGGGAATGAGAGCTGTATGGCTAAATTTGGAAAACAAAAAATATGTAATAGGAAATAGACAATAAAAAAACCAATACCAATAGAATCCAATAGGGGTTCTGGGGGTAGTGATGCGTCTCAAACAAGCTCTCCTACTCAAATTCACGTTGGTGAACCCTGTTATCACAAACGAGGCTCTGACGACCGAGTATCAGCGGTATAACGGTAACATCTGGAATTAAGGAAATGTAATTCCATTACCAAACTCACCAACACGTTTTGGCAAGCGTGGTGTTTTAATCGCCAAAAGACCCTCAATGAAATATCAAGGTTCAAAAATAGAATACCCCAGGCAAGTAGAACGAATCGTTCAGAATCTTGCAGCGAGAACAACTTGGTCAGTCCCAAGGATTCTGGGAGGGGGGGGCAGAAAATTGACGTATCAAAACTTCCACACACATAGAAAACACATCAGACTATTTAAACTACTAACATACAATGTAAGAACACTATCAACAGACGATAAACTCCTAGAACTCGAAGAAGAGCTGAGTAGTATACAATGGGACATAATAGGACTTTGCGAAATTAGACAAAAGCGTTAAGAATAACTTCTAACCTTGAAATTAGGTCACATGCTATACACAAATGGCAACCTAGAAAACTCAAATGGTGGCATTGGTCTGCTCATCCATAAAAAACATGTACACAGTATATTTGATATTAAGCAAATATCAGAGAGAGTGATATATATATATAATATATATATATATATATATATATATATATATATATAATAATTTCACTGAATAATAGATACAAAATGAAAATTGTACAATGTTATGCTCCAACATCAGCACGTGAAAAAGAAATCGAAAACTTCTATGAAGATTTAACAACAGCATTATCGGAAACAAAATGTCATTTTACTTTTCTTATGGGGGATTTCAATGCCAAGGTAGGAATTCAAATTGATGATGCAGAGACGGCAATAGGAAAACACGGTTTAGAAGGTCGAAATGAGAGAGGCCAGACACTATTAAATTTTCTTCATAAACATCAGTTATATTTGATAAATAGCTTTTTCCTAAAGAAGCCACATAGACGATGGACATGGGTAAGCCCAAATGGAAACGTAAAAAATGAAATAGATTTCTTCATAACAACACATAAAAGATATGTCAAAGATGTCACAGTATTAAATCAGTTTGGCATTGGTAGCGATCATCGAGCAGTGAGAGCTACAATACAAATAAACTTAAAAAATGAAAAAAACAAGATTAATAAAGAGAAGAGAATTGAAAAAATGGAGTACACCAGAAAACACAAAAGAATATGTGAAAGCTATAAATCGGGCCTTAAACCACCCTCTTTCGACAGATGTTGAAACCGTAAATAATGCAATCACAGAAGCGTTAATGACTGCACAAAAACAGTACTGTGCTAGACCAGCCGGAAAAGAAGAGAAACTGAGCAAAAACACCAGAAAGCTCATTAAAGATAGAAAAATCAAGAGATCAGAGCAGAAAGGCGACTCAGCTGAACTCAGAAATCTGAACAGAGATATCTCAAAAGCAATTCGTAAAGATCAGAGGAAGTATAATACTGAGAAAATACAAAATGTGATTGAGCAAAATGGAAATATGAAAATACTCAGAAGAAAGCTTTGTGATGGTAAAAAGGAAATTGTTAACTAAAAGACAAGGAAGGTAATATAACAACAAATAGAGAGAGAATAGTAGAGATAGCAAAAAGCTTCTATGAAGAATTATACAAAAGCCAGTTAATAGAAGAAGACAAAACACAAATTAGAGAACGCAGAGTAATGAACCAAGGATCCGAACTTCTGCCTACCATAACGATAGAAGAAGTGAAACGAACTCTAAAGGAAATGAAAAACAACAAGGCTCCGGGAGATGACCAAATAGTAATAGAAGCTGTTAAAGTAGGAGGCGAGAAACTGCTGGAAGTAGTAACTGAACTATTCAGCCTATGTCTAAACCAAGGTATTGTCCCTACAAAATGGAACAATGCAATTACTATCCTAATACACAAAAAAGAAGATATATCAGACCTAGAGAATTATAGACCGATAAGTCTGTTGTCACATCTCTACAAATGGTTTACCAAGATCATCACAAAACGTTTAGAACGAAAATTAGATTTCTATCAGTCTAAGGAGCAAGCTGGGTTTAGGAAGGGTTATGGAACAAATGACCACCTACAAGCACTTAAAATACTAATTGAAAAATGTGTTGAATATAATAAACCACTCACGTTGATTTTCATAGACTTCAAGAAAGCTTTTGATACCGTGGAATTACCGGCAGTATTAGGAGTATTAGAACAAAGCCGAGTAGACTATAGATATACAAATTTGATAAAACATATATACAACAACGCAACAGCATCTGTTAAACTCCATGACTTTACCGATAAATATAGAATTGAGCGATGAATTAGACAGGGCGACACCATCTCCCCCCAACTATTCACTGCAGCTCTGGAATATGCCTTTAAAAACTAGATTGGGCTAAAAGGGGAATAAATATTGATGGTGAATACTAAAGCCACTTGCGCTTTGCAGATGATATTGTCATTATAGCCGAGAGTTTAAATGAAGCTTACAAAATGATGGAAGAACTAAAACAGGCAATAAAACCAATAGGCCTGAACATAAACTTTGAAAAAACAAAATACATGACCAATTTAGTTCCAAGTGATGTTATGAGGGTAAATGGGAACAAAGTACATCAGGTCTTTAGCTATATCTATTTAGGGCATGAAATTAGAATAGGAAAAGACAATCAAACTTGTGAGATCCAGCGTCGCATAGGCTTGGGATGGGCAGCATTTGGCAAGATGCGAGGTATTCTAAAAGGAACGCTACCGATTTGCTTGAAGAAAAAGGTTTACAACCAATGCATACTGCCAGTAATAACATATGGTTCCGAAACAATAACTTTAACCAAACATTCTGCAAATAAATTGAGAGTAACCCAAAAAAAAATCGAAAGAGCAATGTTGGGAATAACTAGAAGAGATATGGGACCAAATAGGATAGTGAAAGAGAGGACTTAAGTGACAGATGTCATAGAAAAAATTGCACAAGCCAAATGGAGATGGGCTGGACATATAGCACGTTTAAATGATAATAGGTGGACCAAAAGACTCATAGAATAGAGACCTAGAGAAGATAAAAGACACCGAGGCAGACCACCAAAAAGATGGATGGACGACTTGAGAAAAACAGTCGAAAATTGGATAGAGAAGGTGCAAGATAGAGAACAGTGGAAGAACATGGAGGAGACCTATATCCAACAGTGGATGTAAGAGGTTGAGAAATGATGATGATGATGATGATGACCAATAGAATCTTGTTGGCGGTTTTATAATATTTTGAAAATTATTTACATCAAGGCAACTCGAGGCAATTCTCAGTATATTGTTTAAACAGAGTATAGCGTAAACATTCATCAAAATTTATTTTATAACAATTAAGTCAGGTACAAAATGTTGTTGAAGACGAAAGTCGGCTTGTGTGAATGGTATGATTAGGCAATATGATAGTTGAAGATGTGGTAAGACTTTTAAAGAGTGACGATAAACCGCTCTCCAACGAATAATTAACCAACGATTTAAGTCGTCAACTTTTAGAGAAAGAGAAAGAAACTGAAGGAGCTCTTACTGCCCTTTTATAGAACAATTTTTTTATATGTGGAAAATATGGATGATAAACTCTGTGATATACATCAGGATTTAGAACAAAGTTTAAATACAGAAATAGTTTTTCGATCGATAACTTACTGAAAAAAAAAGAAAAAATATGGAGATACAAAATATTAACACACGATATTTTTTTAAAAGACAGGAGATCCTAAATCAGAAACATCAATACAGAAATAACATTATTCCCATCATCATCCTTCTGCGTCCAAATATAGGTCTACACTAATTTCTTCCAGTTCTGTCGGTCTTGAGCTTCCTCTAGCTAATTCCCAGCGATTCGTTTGACATCCTGTGTCCATCGTGTAGGTGGTCTACCTCTGCTTCTTCTTTCTGCTACTGGTCTTCACACTGTAATTTTTGGCTCTACCGCCCGTCATTCATTTTGGCCGCATATCACGACCAGTTTCACTTCAGCCATGCTATGCGTTGTATATCTGTGACATCTGTCCTTCTTCTCATTTCTTCGTTTCTACAGGAAACGAAAATAATATACTCGGATGAAATATATTTTTTTTTGATAAAATATTGTTTTGATTTTGATGTATTTTTTGTTAAATATGTTATATTTTCTTTATAATAACATATTAGTATACTTGAACATATTGTAATCTTGTAATAAATATTAGTGAATATGAATATACAGATATTTCTTGGCTCTATGAAACCTGTCCCTGTATATGTAACTTCTTATTAAAATTGAGGTATGTTTTTATAATTATAATACCAAGACGTTAACAACTAATATAAAAATGAAATAAAAAACAAGATACAAAATTCAACGAGTATTAAATACATTTTGACAATATTCTGCAGAGCTGCAATTTTTTTATTCATTTTTCGTAAAATACGTATGGACCAGGCAATATCTGTATTAAAATGACCACATTTGGGTAAACGGATTTTTTTTTTCAAAAATGGCTTCTAAGCATAACTAGAAATCATAATTTCACTATACGTAAATTCTCAAATGTGGGTTTATCTTTTTATTAACCTTCGGTCGGGTACATATAATCTGTAAGATTAAATAATTAGATATTTGGTGTGCCTACGGGCCGCGTTTATCAACAAGATAGAAGGGATATAGAAGTTTCATAACTCTCCATGACTGAAACATAGCCAGTGTTTTAATTTTTGCAGTGCAGTGCTGATCTCCGAGACGTACAGTTTAATCTACCGGATGAATTGCGCCCGATTACGTAATGCAAAAGAAATATTGCTCCTTTAACAATGTTTTAAATACGATTGAATACAGAGTTTTAACCTTGTTAACGCCTATTAAAGGCAGGGGTACTCCTCGTTTATTTTTCGAAGTAATGGAGGTATAACAAGCGTGATGATTGATGTTTTGGTGGAGAAGTAGTGGACTAGTAAGGAGCTGGGGTTCAGAAGGTGGCGTGTCTGTGTGGACGATGTGTTAAGAAGCGCACAAGAGGAATTTGGGTGAGCTTTGCCAAACATGTCGAAGGAGGTACTTCAGGGGTTACCAGACATACACTAGGAACGGCTCTTAAGCAGCATTTTTGGTATGCAGTTGTTAGCTGCATGGCTAAGGTTTTAAAATACACATCAGGGAATTCATTTCTGGTGCTGTAAAAAAGTTTAGCTGGAGAGAACTAAACTTTTCTTTGAGGAAGCCTGGTGAGTATTTGCCCTCGGCGATTGCAGGGTGTCTTTATTATTTGCTTTACTCGGTTGTTCGAGTCTGCGATGGTTCGAAGGACATACCTCCTGCTAAAGAATAGGAATCTGTTCATGTGTGCTAATGGGTATAGCCTGCTCCGCCGCATGCAGAATCTGAGGATTTTTCTTTCAGTAACCCTGATAGCATTGATTTCGTAGGTCTTAAGAGAAGCGTAGATGCATATCTTATATTCGATAATGGGTCTAATGAATGTTTTGTATGCATGCACCAAAGCTGTAGATGACGTCTTTCCCAGTTTGCCAGCCAGCACTGTCAGGAGTTTAAACCTCCTTCTTACTCTATTAAGGGTATCTTGAATGTCGGTTTTCCAGTTGAAAGTCCTGGTAAAATAAACTCCAAAATAGAAAACCAAGTTTGTGAGAATAAGTTCCTCTCCTAACAGAGTTATTCGGCCCCAGACATCGCGACAATTTGAAGTTATAAATAAAATTAGTTGTGTTTTGGAGGGACTTATGGCCACCCTTTATTTATTGCACCACCTAATGACTCCGTCTAGAAAGTTTTGTGCTCTTTCGAATACATACAATTGTCCATGATCCCTGCGTGATCCTGACGTGAGGAGGATCCTGAAGAGAGTGAAGGTTGTGGATAAGGTATCGCCTACTTTGATCTTGATCGTCCGATGGGAGAGATACGAATTGATTAGGTGTGGGCAATCCAGCAAGGTGAAGTTTTTTGACTAGGCCTATATGCCAGACCTAATCGATTACCTTCTGGACGTCTAGGAATATGCCTATGATCGTTAAGTGATCATGAAATGAAATTTGTTGCTTCAACCAATACGTTTTGCGTGAAGTGTTCAGCGCTGAATCCGAATTGGTGGTTTGGAATTACGAAGTGAGCGTCTAGGAATTCTACAAGTCTCTCCTTGAGGATCCTCTCATAGACTTTACCTAGGGTGCTCAATAAAGAAATAGGTCTGTAGAATTCAGGTTTGGTAAGGATTTTTCCTTAAATATGACCGGATTATGTCCACTGTGTATGAAGCAGACGTATATGACTTCAAATATAATATCGAGATTTAAGGCCACAGGTCTCTTCTTTTTCACAAAATAATGTGGATTATAGTAAAATTGTATTGAGAAATCCCGATATGTTTCAAACTAAAGATATTAACACTGTAGCCACAGCTTTTCCTTAAATATTTAGAATCAAAAATTGATGGGGTTTAGAACCAATTTAAAACAACAAAACAAACCTTGAATGGGAAGGTAATATTGAAGATAAATTGCGGTACAGTATTTGATTTTAAATTACAAAGGAAGTAGAAATTTAACCAAACTTGGCGAGAGATTTGACGTTCCCTGTTATCTACTATAAATGATAATATAATAAATGCTGTATTTAGGCGATCCAAAACAACGAAACCTAAGTTTAGCTATCATCAGTTATCCAAGCTCTGAAAATAAAGATTTTTGCGTTTTTTTTTTATCGTAAATTATTTATAACTCGAAAACGATGTATTTTAGAGAAAAATTACCCAAGAAATTTTTGTATGGAGGGAGGCATTTAATCTAAAAAAACGGGCGTAGGAAATTTCGACACTAAGCAGGTAGCGACTAAAATTTATTGGCAATTTTCGACACCAGCCCCAATTCCCGTTTTTATCTTACAGGTATATTCGACACCAAATAAATATAGCTGCGACATAAATAAAATACCATAATTAATTAATTAATTTATTTTAATAAAAGTAATTTGCATTTTATTTCTTTATAACTGTAATAATATCTAAATATAATACAACTAGTACCTAATTTTTGTACATTTTACCGTTAATATACTTGTATACAACGATTTATTTGCTATTATAGGAATGATAAGATACAGCTTTTATAAAATCTAACCTACGTATTTGTTGGGATCGTAGTTTATCCATCATTTTCTCCAAAAATGCCAATTTAGCCTTAACAGTAGTATCTTTCATTTTTGCTGGTATATGTAAACTATTTATTTTGACATAAGTTTCTACTTGAAATTCTTTTAAACTTTTCAGTAAAAATAAAAATAGAAAGATGTGTTGAATAAAAAGAAGAATTAAATCTCGAATGAAAGGATTCACAGGCATTTGTGGTCCTCGCAATAGACGGATTCTGATTAGACCATATGTGTGGTGGAAATAGAGCGCTATCGAAAATGTAATTTTCCAGTAAATAATCTGCATATATAAATAATATCAAGTGTTGCGTTTATAGGTTTATATGACATTAAATCATAAAGAAAGCATTCTTCAACTTCTGCTGGATTTAAGTAAGTTAAACCAAACGTATGCCTTAACCATTTTCCAATTTCTGAATTTGTATCCTTATATTCTTGTACCAAACCCAAAGATTGAATTTTTTTAAACCAGTTTTGGTGTAAGTGAAAACGGCATCCACTAATTTTTGCATTGGGCCACATATACAATAAAGCACAGTGAAGTGCTTTTTCAAAGTCCACAAATATTTCAGTTGGCTCTAATGATAATTGAAATGTTTCAGAAATCTTAGACCTTAATAAAGAAAATAAATTTTTGTATGTCATTGACAATTTGTCCTTTAACAAACAGTATGCTAAAGGAACATAATGTCCATTTTCCAAGTCATGTATAGTAAATAATTGTAGAAAATATTTGGTACTGTATGAAAATGTACCATCCATATACAAAGTTTTTAATTTATACAACAAACGAATATTTGGCTCGCATGAAAATACAATTACATTTAATTCAGGATGATTTAATAAGATACAAGTGGCACAGAGAGCGATGGAGAGGTCAGTGTTGGGCGTATCACTCAGGGACAGAGTTTCGAGTCAGATAGTAAGGAGAAAAACTGGTGTGACGGACGCAGTTGAAAGAATTACAACCCTGAAATGGAACTGGGCAGGACATGTTGCTAGGGTCAGAGATGGAAGATGGACAAAGAAAATTTTAGAGTTGAGGCCTAGACACGATGCTTATCGTAGTCGAGGACGTCCTCCAACAAGGTGGTCGGACGATTTAAAGCGCATCCAGTCTAACTGGATTCAAGTTGCTCAAGATCGGATGCAATGGAATTATTTACGGGAGGCCTATGTTCAGCAGTGGACGCAAAATGACTAATGATGGATGGATGGATGGATTTAAAAACAAAAAACTTTCATTGCGACAGGTTTTAGGAGAATAATTACTAACCGCGTTATGGACTTCTGATATGCTTCTTGGTAACGGACCTGGTAACAGTTTACGACGACAGTTGTAAATGTTCTTTCTTATGCTAGCTATGTCAGGAACCGTCAGCAAATTGGCATCACACTCAGCAACAGCAGTTCTTGTAATTTTGGCAGGCTTTTCCGATATGTCCTCTTGGGCTTTTCTTTTACATGCATCGGTTACTATCTTTACTTCAAGCTTTTTTGGATCGGCTTCATGGTTATGTACCAAATCACTTCTTATGATGGTGAGGTCCTCACAGCCTATTGTAAACACTTTTGCGGAACACTTAGTGTTTCTTTGGATGCAGCGCCAAAATATCTCGCCGCTTTTTAACACTTTCTGTTTCGAGAACGAATGATGCTCCACCACTAATAAATCTCGACCACGGGAACTTTTTTATCAAACTCATTTTTTAAATATCCGTATACGTGCACAAGTCAACGTCAAACAAGAAATAAATTACAACTGAAATAATTACACGCCACCGTGCCACGCCCCTCGCCGTGACAATAAATATTGGGAAAACCCGCTTGTCCTGCTTGGGTGCAAATGTCCATCGCCGCTAATTACTCACCTACCTGTTTTACGCCACGGTGTCGAAATTTCCTATAATAAAATTTGACCCTTCGATTACCCCAGGTACAAAGACAATTTGGTGTCGAAAGTTCGCCCGCCGAAAAAAACTGTTTCGGACAAAAAAATTACATTTGACAATTTGTTTAAAAAAATTGTTTTAACAATTTTTGACCGTCACTATCTCTTAGTAAAATGCACTTTTATTTTAAGCAGACTCTTTTAAGTAAGATTGTGCAGAAATATTGAATGAGAATATTTTTTTCTTAGGTAGTGCGCCCATATTATCCGGACTAAAAAATGTTTTGTGATACATATTATATGCAAGGAAATAAAATTGTGTATATCGTCTTTCTTACACAAATATTTTTTTGAAATAAAACAAATACGTACCATCAATTTTTGCAAGGCATGGTATATCCAAAAGATTACACACTTTTACAGAAGGATCATTTACTAAAAACAAAACATATGTAAAGTTATATGTAAAGTGTTTAAAAATAAATTTTTAACTAGACTTCAGATTATATCTACTAAATAAGCCACAATAAACAAATGCATGAAATATGCTCTATAAAATAACCCAAATTTCTCTCTATGGCCACTTTTTAAAATCAGTTTCAGTTTTATTCTATCTGAACATTAGCATACAGTGTGTCAATTTTAAAACTTACAATGAGCTATATCTCACGAACAAAAGCTGATATTTAAAAATGCTTAAAACCGTTTCTAGGATAGTAAGGGGAAACTAAAGTGACATGAAAGAGAACTCACCCCATGAACACCATAGGCCTCAGCAACCTCAACCAAAAAAGTTTAAATTGCAAACCCCTACTTATGATACATTATTAAAATGACTATAAAAATGCTATCCAATGGTATAAATAATAATTATACAGGGGGAAACAATAATTGTGAAACTTTACTTAAATGGAAGATTTAAAGAGGTTTTTGTTGATTCTGATAATAATCCTGTATAATTATTGTTTATTAATTATACAGAGTGTTAATATCAGGCGGCTTACTATAACTTTTGTATTTGTAATGCTAACTCCCGGACTATTATTTTTAATAATAAGTGCTCGTCGGAATCACTTTCATATTTGCCTCCCAGAACCAGTGTTATTTACGAACAGCTCAAATATTTGAAAGAAAGAAGATTAGAAAAGTGTTGAAATTACATAAGTTTCACCCGATAAAGCACAAATACTTCAAGAACTAGGCGATGATGATCCAGACCGACAAGTTGAGTTTTGTGAACTCATGACTTCGAATTCGAGTTGAACCGAAAATGTTAAAAAACATTTTTTTCACTAATGAATGACAGAGAAAGTCACACTCAATATCCTGAAAAACTGAATGATTGGGCAGGAATATTAGGCGATGCTATAATTAACCCCTTGTTCATACCAGACAATTTAAGTGGCGACGTTTATCTCGATATGCTGAAAAACACCATCGAATCTATAATTGTGCAAGAATTAGAGAACCAAAGTGACGATCAAGGCAACCTGGCTCTAGACGAAGATTTACTGCACTTAGAAGGAGCACCTCCTCACTATGCAGCTCCAGTTAGGCCCTGGTTGGTACTAATTATCCAAACAAATGGATTGGAAGAAAAGGTCCTATTAAGTGGCCATCGAGGTAACCAGACTTACCACCACCTGATTTTTTTCTATGGGGTTACCTTAAGTCAGTTGTTAAGTTCAAGGTAAGTGTCAAAACTCAACCTGCGTCACTTGGGGAATTGCAAGAATTATACAAGCATGTCACTCTATTTCTAAAGCAATAATTGCCAAAGTTCGTACAGAATTTGAAAATAGGCTGTATTATTGTTTAAAAAACAACGGAACCCACTTTGATCATTTACTTAATTGACATTTTTAACAAATTTGTAGTTCAACAAAAATCTCATTAAATTTTCCATTTAAGCCAAAGTTTCATAATTATTGCTTCACCGTGTATAAATATTATTTATACCAATGGATACCATTGTTTAAAGTCTTTTAAATAATGTATCGCAAGTAGAAGTTTGCAATTTAAACTTTTTTATGTAGTGGGTGGGGCCTAAGGGGTTGATGGAGGCGAGTTTTCATTCATGTCATTTTAGTTCTCCCTTAGTATCCTAGAAATAATGTCAAGTATTTTTCGATATTAGATTTTGTTCTTGAGATATAACCCACTGTAAGTTTTAAAATTGACACACTTATATTGAACTTGGGAATATACTTGAGCCCCCATATCTTGTTACCATTTAGTCATTTACTTTAGATTTGGAAACATAACCATATAGAATATTCATATCTCAGAAAAGTATTATCTTATATGACTACAAAAAGCTGTACATATCGCCACCAACTAGACAAATTTTATATATGTGTAATATAATAGGCGAGTCTTCTACGGCTGGCGCCGTTTCTCGCATCCCAATTTCCAGCGTTTTCTGTCGAAACATTCTTCAGTTTTTAAATTTCTGGCGGTCGCTGCATCTTCGACATCTTATCTTCATGACCATCTTGGTGTACCTTGTTTTCTTCTAGTGGGCAAAGCCCATTTTTCTATCATTTTTGGCCATCTATTTTCAGGCCTCTTTGCAGGTGTCCATGCCAGTTTAGTCATTTGGCATTGATAGTATCTATTATGTCTAGGTCAATTTCCACTTCTCTACCTTTCCGGTAAAGTTCGGAATATAGGTCGTGTAGCTGTCTAATGGCTTATCTTGCTTGAGCAGTACAGATAAATTTTAATCAACTACAAATCCAGTTACCTTAAACAACAGTCAACCTTTTCCATTTTATAGCTTCAACATAATAACTACCGATATTTTTACGTCCGCAGAAACTATTTCCTGTACCTATATCTAAACTTAGGGTGAAGGTTATTTGGGACAATAAATACTACATACTTTCCCAAACAAAGGCGAAAAGTAACAAGAAGATTGCAGAAATAGAATAATCAGAATCACATATTCCCAAAGCTGCCAAAAATTAATATAAAATTAATATTTCTTGGGTTAGGTTCAATAAAGGTATGTTACATGTGGAACTAGATTTTATTTTCCATTGCAATTAATCAACGTTTCGGCAGGAAACCCTTGCTTTTGTCAAGATTCTAAACGTAAAACGTGACACAGACATTAACGAACTGTTCGTTAATGTCTGTGTCACGTTTTACGTTTTGAATCTTGACAAAGGCAAGGGTTTCCTGCCGAAACGTTGATTAATTGCAATGGAAAATAAAATTTAGTTCCACATGTAACATAACCTAACCCAAGAAATATTAATTTTATATTAAATAAAATACGGTTCAAGAAACTCAAAACTATATATATATATTATATATATATATATATATATATATATATATATATATATATATATATATACTTGGATAGTCACCGATTCTTCTTCTTGTGGTGCCTATTCGTTACGGATGTTGGCAACTAGCATGGCAATTCTAACTTTATTGACCGCAGCTCGAAATAGTCCTGAAGTGGTCAAGGAAAACCATTTTCGTAAATTCGAGAGCCATGATATTCTTCTTCTTCCTGATCGCTTCTTTCCGTAGACCTTTCCCTGTAATATAAGTTGCAGCCGGTTATATCTATGGTCGTTTCGCATTATATGTCCAAGATATTCTAGCTTGCTCTCTTTTACTGTGGATGTAATTTCACATGTCTTATCCATCCGACGTAGAACCCCAATGTTTGTTACTCGGTCCACCCAGGAGATCCTTAGTATCCGTCTATAACACCACATCTCAAACGCCTCGAGTTTTCCCATGGATGCCTCGGTTAATGTCCATGATTCAACCCCATAGAGCAGCACTGTAAACACGTAGCATCTCAATAAACGGATTTTTGTTTTTAAAGGTAGGTCGTGGCTCTTAAATATCTTGCTCATTCTGACAAACGCTGACCTGGCTTTTTCAAGTCACCGATCGAGCTTTACGTAAAACTCTTCACGTAAAAGTTTTGTTTGAGCTTTTGAGTTTATTTAACTCATTATTTTCAGTACGTTTTTGAAAATGAGTTAAATAAACTCGAAAGCTCAAATTAAACTTTTACGTAAAGAGTTTTACGTAAATCACATGTTATTTATAATATACTTACCTTTTATAGTATAACGATTTATAAGCTGAAAGTCCAAATATCAATAAAGTATTTTCGATCGTGCCTTTGTTGTTAATATGCACTATATATTATTAATTCCAAAACGATTAATAATATTAGAAAAACATGCAGAATATGTAAATATGTAGGCAAGAGATAGAAAATTTTAAAATAAAAGTGGCAGTGAAAGAACAAAAAGAAAATAAAGTGATATATGGGTGAATGCTCGAATATTCATAGAAATGCTGGATAGCCTACACAATTTTGACGAAATGCCCCGGAAGATGTTCTGTGCTCGATATCTGCCTTTTATTTGTTAAAAAAAGCAATACTTACGATTTTCTGGTATGTAATGAAATGGTGTACAATTACACAATTTCCTCGTGATATTCATTCTGCATTCAATCAAACAGTTATTAAAGTTATAGTTTCTGTAGTAGATCAACTGTCGTTCATCTGGAAAGAGGCATTCCCGAATATGAATAGGTATATTTCTGATGTCGTTTGGAGATATTGTCATCACTGGAGAAATAGCGATTAGATTCACTACTCTGGTGGGATTTAAAATGTTTTGGAAGTTCCAGTCAGGAAAATCGTAAGGGTTAGTCACCTTGATCTGAAAATGTATATAATATATATATGTATATATATATATATATATATATATATATATATATATATATATATATATATATATATAGGTATCCATCGTGATCAAAATATCCAACTGAAATTTTCAAACAGAAAATTAGATAAATGTATTCATTAACAAGCAAAAAAAGTCACAGAAAGAATAAATAAGGCAATAGCGGATATCACGACAAGATCTAAACAACCGGCCAGTATAGAAGACAAATGAAATTGTATTAAAACAGCTATCATAACCACCACTAAGTCTCTGACCGCTTCCCAAAAGTACAAACAGAAGAATTGATAACTGACGAGATATTATCAATGATGGACGACCGCAGATCATTTAAAAACAAAGACCGAACCAAACATCAGCAGATCAACCGACAAATACAAAAAGAGTGTCGCAAAGCTAAAAAAGAGTGACTGCTAGACAGGTGTGCAGAAATGGAGGAATTAGAAGAAAAACATGACCACTTTAACATACATAAACTTATTAAATAAGTGACAGGTCATACAAAACCTTGCCGTTTTAACAGTATTGTGAAGGACAATAAATTAATTGAGATCTACTTCAACATTGGAGAATCTACACACAGCAACTATACTCAGACACAAATAGAAAAAACTCTGAAAGTGAGTATAAAACTGAACCCTCTCCCAAAATATTGAAGTCAGAAGTTGTAAGGGCAATCAAACAGAGCAAATGGGGAAAAGCACCAGGCCCAGACGACATATACATACAGGTTCTAACAATGTTAAGTAAAGACAATTTAGACACCTTGGTAGATCTTTTTAATGACATTTATGGGTCCGGTCAAATAACACAGGACTGGATTCAATAAACCTTTATACCAATCCCAAAAAAGCCAAACGCTTGTTGCGACTTGTTGCGACCAATTCCGAATGATCAGCGTATTGAGCCAGGTCCTAAAACTCTTTAACACTCTTAAACACACAGTTCGGTTTCAGACAAGAATTTGGCACAAGAGAAGCACTTTATAGCTTAACTGTCCTACTTCAGAAATGCAGAGATCAGCAAAAAGATGTCTTCCTATACTTTATAGATTACCAGAAAGCATTCGATTGTGTTAATCATTCAGAATTAATAAGATTGCTCCAGAATCATAAAGAACCTTTACATGAATCAAGTGGCATCTGTGAGAGTAGGACTGTCAGCCCTCCTTTTTAATCTTTATTCTGAAACGATTTTCGAAAGAGCCTTAAGTGACACTGAAGATGGAATCAAAATCAACGGACAGACTATTAGTAATCTTCGCTATGCTGATGATACAGTCATAATAGCTGAAAGCCGAGAAGCGCTATAACGACTAATAGATAGAATAAACACTGGAGAACGAGTGGGCTTGAAGATTAATATATACAAGACGAAGGTAATGGTGGTTAGTAGAACACGAAATATGCAATTGAATATAAGAGTAAACAACAAGAACATCCAAAAGGTTCCCAAGTTCAGATATCTCGGTAGTTGGATAACTGAACATCTAGATCCAGACATAGAGATACGTAGCAGGATTGAGCAAGTCAGAACAGCATTTACTAATATGAGAACCTTGCTAAGCAACAGCAGCCTCAACTTAATGCTTCGATATCGCTTTGTAAAATGTTTTTACTCCATATTGCTATATGGTTTAGAAACCTGCACCATAAAGCCCAATGTGATGAACCGATTGGAGGCCTTTGAAATGTGGGTATTTAGAAGACTACTTAAAATTCCCTGGACAGATCACACAACAAATGTCGAAGTATTAAATCGAATGGGCAGATAACGAGAATTGCTGCCAATAATAAACCGAAGAAAAACTGCTTATCTGGGGTATATATTTCAAAATTCCAATTACCAGTTCTTAAAGTTTATTATGGAAGGGAAGATAGAAGGAAAACAAGGCATCGGAAGAAAGAAATACTCATGGCTTAGAAACATAAGGGATTGGACAAATCTCGATACCCATGCACTTTTTAGAGCCACACAAGATCGCGAGGAGTATTAAAGAATTGTCGTCAACATCCACTAATTGGATAGGGCACCATAAGAAGAAGAACAAGCAAAAAAAACTTCGTAACTCGTGAATATAAATGCTGTTACCTAGAAAAGAGAAAAAAATTCGGTTACCTAGCAAATCTAGGTATTATTTTGTTTTCTTTTTGGAACACTTTTGGAATATTTAATTTATGTATTCACATTAATGCAAATATAGTCGAGTCGTCAGTAATTTGACCCCTAAAAATCATAAGAACAAGCTGAATTTTGCTGAGAGTATTAATTTTGAGAGCCCAAAAAAGATGCAAAAAAGTTATACTCCACTCGTAAGGGGCAAAAACGCAAAATAATTTACCAAGAATATGTACGCCGTAGAAAAAAATTTTAAATAAAAAATGTAGCTGAGATCATTTGAAACAAAAATATTTACTATAACTTTTTGTGTAGAATGAACCGTTCTTTCAGAAACAACGCTTCAAGCGACAGGTGATTTTTAATGTCAGTTTTTCACGCGAAATCTTTGTTAAATAAAATTTGTGTCAACTTAACGGTAAAAAATCGATATCTCTTGACCAGAGTGTCCTATCGACATCCTATTTAGCAATAATACGTACGAGTTCTTGGTGCTGATTATAATGAGTAAAATCAAAGAAAAAAGAGTTCCTGGCAGACGACAGATATCCTGGCTGAAAAAAATTCCTGACTTCACCGCATTAAACCCACTTACGCTCTTAAGAAAAGCAGAAGATAGAGACTAATTTGCAATGGTTATAGCCAACCTTGACTATTTTGCTTACCTCAGGGTAAGAACATGGGGGAGAAGATTGGGCAAACAAAATAATCGAAAGTAGTGCGTACGACACTCAGAGGGTTGTTGGAGAGCTGGGTCGTGGATAAGTTGAAATAAATTTGGGTTGGATTGGGGTATCTACTAAATGAAAACAAAGGGATACTAACATAAATCTCCTGGGTCATAAACGAATAAGATATGGCAGACAAATTTACCTTTAGCTATTTATGTTTGGATGCTGCTTTGAAGAAAACTTCCCTTCTTCCCTACACTCAAAATTACATACAAGGATTACGAGACTTTTCTAAATTAAAACACAAAATGGATCAGACAAACAAATCGAACGTTTATTCTTGTCTCAAACAAACAATTTTCAAAAATACATATTATACAAGAGCATACTATATAACAAATTAACAAAAACTTACGTATTATTTGTTTACAAAAGAAATGGCTACAAAAAATCTTGAAATAGTTCCTAGGTTATAGTATGGCCAAATTAGATTATCAAAAAACTTATGGATATCCTTTTTATGAAAATACTGTAGAATTTAACGCTATATATGAAATATCTTTTATATATAATATTGTCATATGTCAACATAACATTTTAAATCAGAATAAAACATGACATTTTTTAACTACGATTCATAACATAATATAAAACTTTAATTATTACAAATTGCTTTATTTAAATGAAAGCAATTATTAAAAATGTCTATATAACTTGGACACCATAATATATTGAATTGTTACCTTAATTTTCACATAATTTTGAACTTAACTTTGAAACAAAAACTTGCTAAGTCCCTGGGATTAGAGCTACAAGGACAAATTCTCAAACTGGAACACAGGGAACCATTTCCATACTCAGGAGCGACGTTCAAATCAGTTTTAGTGGAGGAATCAAGCTAACAACCGATAACACTGCTGATGGGACATCCTATATACTAATCTTTTCAAAAACTCCACCAGTCTTCGGTACACTGTAGAAATCCTCTGATTACTACTCTGTCAAAACGGCATTTAATGCAAAGAGGAATATTATATCATATTCACTGGTCTTAAGACATAACCAAAAATTGAATCGACTTTGTTTCCAAGTCGACAGACACGACTTCTTAGCTTGACTGCATCACTGCGTTACATTCTCTAAATTCGACGCCACAATTTCATGTCCCCCTGCGTCTCTCAGGCGCCACGAAACCTAAATAAACAATATCTTCGGCTTATTGCGTTGTAAAAAAAAATTGAATACCTGACTTGCAATAATTTTGCTAAGAAACTCTTTCTACAAAACCTGAACAAACAATATTCCCCTTGATATTCGTTCTTAACAACTTCGAAACGACCAAAACAACTTTTTTGTCAACCGGAATATTAGGGGACTCATGTATATTTACTTTTAAATTGGGTAAAAATAACACGTAGTTATTGATTATTCTAATTTTAACCTGACAATATAACAAAAGGTTATGGGATTTGAAAGTAAACATAGACAAAAAAATATTTCCAGCGTTATTACGCATTTAAAAATCTCAACTTCAAATTTTTTCGTAAAAAACAAACACAGATTTGTTGCCAATCTTCATGCGTACTGACGACATAAATAAACAGGGACGTATTATATAAATTTAAAACGCTATAACCTTCATTAGTGGAGACGGTACTATAAAAAGAAGAATCCTATCGACAAAAATGCGTTTTAAAGGTGAAGACTGCAGCTTTCGTAGCAGTTTTTTTATTTTGCCACAAATAAAGTTAGTTTCTATAAAGCTGTTCAATAAATAAACGTTGCGTGATGTTTGCCATTTTTTATAATTCTCGTAAGATCAATAAAATTTATAACTTTCATTGGCCGGTCATAGTAAAATTTTTATTGTTAGAGATGAGTCTTCAAGACCTATAACATGAAAATTTGACTTTGGTTTTGGCAATTAATATGAGGCATTTGAAATATGACTAAAAACGCATAATTTAAACTTTTACATTACCAATGATTGCACGTCACGGGAAATGCCTCCAAGAAGACGGTTTTAAATGTACTTTATAGCAAAATTTAAGTACTTTTCAAAAATGTATTAGTGTAATTAAAAAAGTGTTGTTTTATATGTTTTAGATCGTTTGTAATGTCAAAGTTTAAATTCAGCGTTTTTAAGCATATTTGAAATGCCCCACATTTGTTGCCAAAACTCAAAACTAAAATTTCATGATATAGGTTTTAATTATGGAGAATTCACAGAAAAAAATACATTGTATTGATCTCATGACAATGATAAAAAATGGAAAAAATCGCGAAACGTTTATTTATTTAAATTTAACACCTTTATAAAATCTGAGTTGCAGCAAAATACAAAAATTGAATACCAAAGATGTACTCTTTATTTTTAAAACGCATGTTGATTCCTGTGGATAGGTCACTTGGATCAAAAGATATTGAACTTTTACCGTCGAGCTGATACAAAGTTTATTGAGCATTGATTTCGTTGTATCTGAGAGAACGGTTTATTCTACAGAAATAATGCTAATTAACATTTTTGTTTAAAATTATCTCAGCTACATTTTTTATTGAAAACATTTTTTTCTATGGTTTTTTCTATGGTGTTTTCTATGGTTTACAGATTCTTGGTAAATCGATTTTTTTCCGTTTTCCCCCCTCTACGTGTGAAGTTTTAGAGATAACCCTCGGGTTAAAAGTGGTTAACTTTTTTGCATATTTTTTAGCATCCTTCTTCTTCTGTTTGTTCTTTGCTTTTCTTGGGTTGCGATTGGATTATCATAATCATTTACCCAGTACATGTAAGGTTATGCTCGTCTTGCTCTAGGCAATGCACAACCAGGGATAAACTTCTGTTTACTACTAATTAACAGCAGATATATTTGAAAGAATTTGATAAATTTATTAATTATTTTTATAAGTTTGTCAGAGCGCTTGTATAAAGTATGATTTTTAGAGTTTTAGTGGCATTTTCCTCTCTGACGACTGGAGTAAAAAGAGATTATTATAATAGAACCGGAGCCAATAATTATAGCCAATAGGTGACTATTGCCTAATAGCGGTATTACAATAATGCCGTAATGGTCACTTATTGGCTATAATAAATTTTATTTTATAACTGTGTCAACAAAATCTTCAAGTCACATAGACTTTAAAACAAGAAGCTTAGTTTCAATGGTCTCTATCTGCAGAATAATCATGCAGACCGCATTTATAATGTAGGTCCATCGAAAAACTTATAATTAATTAATAAATATATTGGGGAATTTATCCTTAACTGATAGTGGTTGGCATTTTATTACTTTTTTCAAATTATAAATGCCAGCTCATGAAATTTATGTCATTATCGTTTTCATTCATCGGGCAAAAAGACAGAAGAGGAAATGTAAAGGAAGTTGGGACAAAAATATTGTTAGTGTACACCTACATTGGAACCGTATTTCTCCCGATCCGATATTTGGCGACGTCGGCCGACGTCGGATTAAAAACAAACTCAAGGTATTAAATCAGAGTGCCTATACTGCTTCGTCATGGCAGCAGTATAGGCACTATAATTTAATACCTTGAGTTTGTTTTCAATCCGACGTCGGCCGACGTCGCCTGATATCGGATCGGGAGAAATACGGTTCCAATGTAGGTGTACACTTAGACGGGAAGTGCCATTTTGAGAGGCCACATTAAATAAGGAAAGAGAGTCTCTTTTTTGTTTAAGAAATCAAATCAAATCTTTTAGACACATTTTAGACTATTATCGTTAATATTTAATTTTAAATTTCTCGCCAAGACACATTCTGAAAAATATTTTATAGCTACAGTTAAGTATCGGACAATTTAAATTTGGCGCCTTTGCATTTCCGGATATATCCGCCATACTAAATGATTTTATGAATTTTGGTCTCTTTTGCATAACGATTAGATTCCCTTTTTTGTCTTTTTGCTGATGTTTTCAGTAGACACATTGTTTACAAATAGATTATATCAAATTTGTAATAAAAAAATTGCAAACAAGCTAGATTATGTCAGTCTGTCAAGTGGCTAAAATTTTAGTACTGTACCATTGAAGATGTACAAATTTTTAGTAAACTTACTCTTTGTCCTATAGAAGGAACAAATGATGCAAAGTATTCATCTGGATCATTGTTAACTAAGGCAATAAGGCCTGATTGATAGCCACAGGACGATATTTTTTGAGGTTCTAACGGCATTCTGTGTGAAAATCTGTAAAATGTGTAAAACATATTATAATATATATAAAAAAGTTTTAAGAGATTTTTAAAAGATTTGTTGTATACATGAAAAAAAATTATTTTGTTTATGCAATAATTGATCTTAAATAAGCATTTTCAAAAGGTTGTATAACATTTCTGTAGTTCTTAGTTTGTTGTGCAATATAATTAATTAATGTTAAAACGTCGATAAGTTTTTTTTAATATATAAAGACGGTACTAGATTCTTGTTTCAATACAGAGCGGCGACAAGCCGCTTATACGTAATTTAATACTAATCTTTAGGTCTCCTCAGAGCTGTATAGCCACCTCTCTGGATCGAAACAAAATCTATTTCCGTCTTAGATAATAGTTATAAAATAACTATATACAGACGTAACTACGCCATCTAATAACATTAATTAATTAATAATTTTTTTTAATAAATCGATTGTGATCATATTTAATTGTCTTGTGAGTGTTGATGTTTAGTAGTTCTTGAATTTTATTGTTGTATTTGGTTTAGAATTTTTAAACTTTCAAATTTTATTTTATTTCTCTGTGAGGAGGATATTATTCTCCTAAAATGTATAAAACATTTTATATAAGAGTATAATGCAACTGTTTTTATGGAAAAACAAAGTAGAAGCCGTTGCTTCTACTATTTTCATTATACTTTTATCATATTTTCTCACCTATCAGACCTTTATAGGATTTCAAATATTTCAAAAACCAAAATTGGCTAAATCGATTTAGCCGTGCTAAATTTATTATAAAAAATGATATAAAATCATTAAATGACGTTTGTTAAACGTCATTTTATGATATTTTATAAATACATGAAACAAATGAACTAAAACTGTAGAGGCGAAGTCATATACATTTCAAAAATTTACAATAAATTTACAATTAAAAAATAATAAGGGTCATTCATCGAGATAAAAAATATCCTATCTCTTAACTTTCAGACAATTTTATTGCAATCGATTCAGTTGTTTTTGAATATTAGCATGGACAAACACTGTGCTCTGAGATTTTTATATATAAAGATTTATTAAACACCAGCCGTGAAAGCTTATATTTCTTGATAGTTAAGGTAATTAGATTACGTCTAACGTTAACATAATAAGGTGTAATCTAGCTCGCGCCCGTAAAAGAATTTTACACGTGCACCCTGGGTAATGCTAAATGAGCTAGTGCGATAGTTGGCGACTAGTCTATCTCTTAAAGATCTCCTAGTCATCGATATAAATAGAAACAGTTACAAAAACTAGTTCTTCCCAGAACTATATGACAAGAAGCATTGGTCCAATCCTCCGAATATGCCAACTAAATATAGAGGCACTTAGTAGATCAAAGTGTGAGGTACTATCTAAAAGCCTGCTAGAAAATAACATTGACGAGGCTAAAATACAAGAAACTTATGTAGGTGATGAAACTGATCTAAAACGTATGGGCAAAGTACCAGGATATGAAATTCTTGGTGTAACATATCACCATATATACGGCTGTATAACATACATTCACAGCAACATAGAAAGCGCCCATCTAGTAGACACCAGTACCAATGGAAACATTCAAATCATTACAGTAAAAATCGAAGAACTTACAATTGCTAATATATACAAGCCCCCAGAAACCCAGTGGCCTCCAGAAGTATTGCCTCATCTTTGCCATCCGGCAGTTTATATGGGACATTTTAATAGCCACCATACAATGCGGAAATATCACAGCAATGACCAGAACGGCGAAGCACTTTTAGAGTGGGCAGATTAGTTTAATAGTTAATGTAAAAGACAGGGAAACATTTAGATCCGCAACGTAGCGAAAGGAATACAACCCAGACTTCTGTTTCTCAACCCAAAACCCTTAAAATCAACCTGTCAATATAACAAGAGAAGTCCAGAAGAATTTATCAAACAATCGACATCGCCCAATAATATATGAAGTAGGTATCCAGGTCCCGATAGTCTGATCCAGATCCCAGACCGATATGGAATTTTGAGAAGGCAGACTGGCAAAAATTCTCTATTGACTTTGATAAAGTTATAAGATGGGTTCCAGCCACACCGCAAAGCTACGATAAATTTGTAGGTTTAGTGATATCTACTTCAAAAAAGTGTATACCAAGAGGTTACCTCAAAAAGTACATCCCAAAATGGAATAATGAATGTGAAGAACTCTACAATAACTATATAGAGAATAGTGACCCAGATGTAGCTAATGACCTATTGCAAACATTAAGTGAAACCAGGAAAGATAAATGGATAAAAGCAACGGAAAAAATGGACTAAAAAATCTTGGAACCAACATAGAAAGCTAAGGGGAAGTGTCCCGCCCGTTAGAAATCCCCACTTTTTATCTTCCGACCAAATAGCTAGCAGAATAATGACCTAGGGCTCCACGTGACAACGAACATACAAATTATATAAACAAGGCACTCAACAACTTTCGCCAAACAGCTGGATATAACACAAGGTTTTCCCACGAATTTACCAACAAAGAGATAACATCAGCCCTCCGAGATATGAAAACTGGAATAACGCCTGGTTTTGATGGGATACATCCTGAGTTCCTACTACAATGCGGTTAAAGGACAAGAAAATGGTTGGCTGCGTTCTACTCACAGATCCTTAGAACTGGAAACATACCAAAAACTGTTAAAAAGAGCAAAATAATTGCTGTATTAAAACCCAATAAACTCCACGATAAAGTTGAAAGCTACCGTCATATAGCACTTCTCTGTTGGTGCTATAAACTGCTGGAACAACTTATTCTAAACCGAATAGGCCCACAAATTCTTGAAAATATCCCACTCGAACAAGCAGGTTTCATACCTAATCGAAGCTGCGCAGATCAAGCCCCAAGTCTAACTACGCATATAGAAACAGGCTTCCAAAAGCAACAAAAGAAATCTGTAGTCTTTGTGGATTTGACAGCTGCCTACGACATAGCATGGAAGGAGGGACTCCTATATAAACTAACTAAACTTATCTTATTCCAGAGAATATTGCAACTAATAAACAACATGCTCTCTGATCGATACTTCCAGGTAATCCACGGTAATGACATAAGCAAACAGAGGAAATTAAATAATGGACTACCCCAAGGATCAGTCCTTGCTCTGATGCTTTTCAACCTGTATATATATCGGACCTACCTGACACCTACCTCGATTTTGACTTATGGGTCTCAGGTATGGGGTATTTTTGAATACGATGAGGTGGAAATAGTCAGAAGATTTTATATAAAAAAAATGTTTTCTTGTCCAAGGTATTGTCCTAACTTTATGTTAGATTTGGAGACAGGTATTGCTAGAGTCAGCCTATATACGATGAACTTACATAAAAACTATGTTAAAAAAATACTAGGATATACGAATGATAGGTTACCAAAATTTCTTTTGAAGGAAATGATGAGAGCAAGGTGTGGCTGGTGGAAAGATTGGATGAGCATGGGAGAAAAATTTGGTATTGAGGTTAGGTGTGAATGGGAATGGAGAGATAGCTGGCCTAGTATGATTGAGAATATGATAGAAAAGAAGAAGGAGGAGATACAGCGTCAGGCTGAGAACAGGGCACTCGAATCAAATTTTTGTGGACACTACAAAGAATTGCGGGAAGAAGGAGTAAACATGCATTACCTACTGGAAATGGAAAATTTTGGGGATATTCGATGGCTCTTTAAATTAAGATGTGGGGTTCTATATTTGAATGATCGACCTGGCAGAAATGATGAAAGAAGAGTTTGCTCAATGTGTAACACGAAGGAAAGGGAAGATGTGATACATTTTTTGGGAAAATGTTCGGTGTTGAGACATATTAGGTTAAAGTGGTTGGGTAGATATGAACTTAGTAGAGTGGAAGTAGTTACTATGATGAGACAGGGCAAGGCTGAGTTAGCAGGTTATTGTAGGGAGGCATGGGTGCATAGGTATGAGTTAGTGAGCCTATTTAACTACTAAATCTATTAGCGTGGTGTTATATTAAAATTAGGATTAATAATTTGTTTGCTTATATCTATTATCTTTTTATCTATCTGGTCTATCTTGAATAATATTGTTATTATTATTGTTACTATTATTATTGTTGTATCTGCAGCTTTCACTCCCTCAAAGGGATATTCAATATTTTCAATGGTAATCTATACCTAACTGTTATACATTGTTATTATTGTTGAGTCTAGTGCGAAGTGTTACTTAGTAGGATATATACATTTAGTTTATTACTAACATTTATATGAATATTTACATAATTTATTTTTTATTTATTTTAATGGCCTTGTTAGATAGAATAAGCCTTTGTTTAATTTTTTGTATATTAATTAGGGAATATTTGTTTGCCAACCCTCCTGATGGCATGTGCCAAGGAGAACAAATGTCACTAAAAGTATTGCATTGTATTTTTTTTTATATTGAGAAATAAAAGGCATTATTGATTGATTGATTGATTGATTGATTGATACCTGACACGGATGGAAGACAGTTTGGCTACGCTGATGACCTAGCAATAGCAGTACAACACAAACAGTTTGAAATTACTCAAAACGTTCTGACTAATGACTTCAACAAACTATATGAATATTTCACAAAATTGTGCCTGATACCCAACTCAAATAAAACTGAGGTAAGCTGTTTTCATTTCAATTACAAACAGTCAAACCAAAAATAAGAGGTCAAAATGAGAAATGTAGCACTACCCTACCAACCCTATCCATAATATCTGGGGGTTACCTTGGACAGGACTCTCTCGTTTAAAAAACATCTACAAATAACTACACAACTAATCTACACATCTACAAATAACTGCACAAAAAATAAGTAGTAAAAATAACATCCAGAATCTTTCTAGTACCAATCTGCGGACACACTACGAACATCTGTGCTAAGTTTGGTTTATTCTGTGGCAGAGTACTGTGCACCGGTCTAGCTAAATAGTCGTCATGTGAAAATAGTTGATACGCAGCTTAATATAGCAATGAGAATGATTAGCGGCTGCATCAAGACTACTCCGCTATATTGGCTTCCGATCCTTAGCCATATTTCTCCGTCTATTCTACGAAGACAAAAGGCCTTGATAACGGAGTATTCGAAAGTAAATAGCAACTTGCAACTTAAAATCTATAAAGACATCGAAAGTTTAGCAGCAAACCGACTTCCATCCAGAAAACCACCCATAAGAACAGCCCAACAGCTAACAGCAGATGATTTCGATGTTACCTCCATATGGCGCACGCTGTGGACTGAGGAAGCCCCACCTGAAGTATCCAATCTTATTGACGCAGTCCAAAAGCCTGATGGCTTCGAACAGTCACGAAACATATGGAAGAGTGTAAATCGAATTAGAACGGGACATGCAGTATGCGCACACAACCTACATAAATGGGGAAAACAGCCTACCTCCAGCTGCGACTGTGAAGCTCCAGATTAATCTATCCAACACATAGTAGAGACATGTGAATTGAGGGCATATCGAGGGGACCCAAAATACTTTTTCAAAACTACGCCTGCAAGCCTTGAATGGATAGCTCAACTTGACTTAAAGATATATCTTTATCTGTTTGTATTATCTTTTATTTTATCTGTATTTTGTCTATGTTCGTTTTTATAATCTTATGTTTGTATTTTTGAATTATGTACTTACGTTTTTTTACAATTATTACTGTATTTACTCCATGTATTGAGCCATACGCTAAATAAATACATAACGATAAAATAAAAACAATCCAATGTAAGTAATCGCTAAGAGCTAATCTTCTGAAAGGTGTGGGAAAGGTGGGAAAGATGGTAATAGTATTCCGTAATAACTGAAAATATCTTCGAATAATCTGAATAGTTCGATTGATATGCATCCGTAAAATTTTCTTCTTCCGTAACTTTCTAAAAGTTACGCAGTCATGCGATTCTTTCCTTACTATTTTCTCCTGCCCTTGATCTTCCCCTGTATAATAAATTGAATCAACGTATAATCAATTATACAGGGTGTCCCATAATTAATTGGACATTAGCTAATGGGTGATAGCAGACATCAAAATAAAGTGTTCGATGGTTAGGCAAAATGTTACTATGTTTTGTTTTTAAACCAGGAGGAGTAAACTAAAAAGTTTCACAGCCAAGAAAGTCGCTAGAAAAATCAGCAAATATATTATATCTTCTTTTTGGGTTGATCATGACGGCCATCGCCGGTAATCCATAAATATTATAGCATTATAAAATTATTAAGGGTAAAAAAAATAAAAGGTAAATTTGAATTACTCCTCCTGGTTTAAAAACAAGCCATAGTTTTCCTTCTACAGGGTGATTCATTAATATTTTTGTATATTTTAATATAATTATTTGTTATGTTTAGGTAAAAATTTACCTTTATCACCGATTTAGGTAAAATTTAATATTTTGCTATTATTTAGTATGCTTAATATGAAAATGATATTAGTTTTACCATTGACACTTTTTGGCGCCACCTACTATAACATTGGTTCATTAATGTGTCCATAATTTTTTTCACGCTCTGTATAAACATTCTAGGAAAAAAACATGAAATAAATAAAAAAGTATTCTGGTTTTAAATCAAAAAAGGACACCGTTTTCGAAATAAATATATTTAGTTAGTGATGCATGTCTCCAGTAATTTTTTGCAAAATACGTATGCTTTGAACTTAATGGGAACGTTAAGACATATCTACGAATTTATATATTATTAAATGTCAAAGTGCAGTGCGAGTCATTATTTGTCAAAGTGCCATTAAGTTTTTTATAAACCACATAAGATAAAGGTAAAATGCCACGTCATAGTGAATTTTCTAATGTAGAAATGCTCGATATGATCTGTTTGGATGCCTAGGAAAATTTTTTTTCTCATAAAGCAACTCAACGCTATTTCGAACTTTATCTCAGCAGAAGGCAACCAAACCATAAAACTATTAAATCATTGTTCGACGGATTAGGCGAAGCAGGGTCATTTCATCCCAAAAATAAGAACGCTGGAAGACCGAGAGTAATTGATGCAGATATAGAGGATTAAAGTGTTGTGCGTTTGCAGAAGATCCAGAAACCAGTACAAGGCTTGGTTCTGCGGCCATTGGTATAAGTTAATTTACGCTGTCAAGAATAATACGGATAGAAAATCTGTATCCGTATCGTTTCACTTCAGTACCTACAGAATCTTTTACCACAGGATTTTCCAGCAAGGCTCCGATCTATTCAGTTTATGACAGGGCGGTATTTAGACGATTCAATTATTTACAATAAAATGTTTTAATCTATGAAGCTACATTTACTAGAAGAAGTTTGTTTAACTGGCGCAATAGCCAGACCTATGCTACAGAAAATCCTCATGCATTTTAAGAACATCGTTTTCAACATGAGTTTTCCATAATTATCTGGTGTGGCATATTATATGTGGCAATTATTGACGAAGTAACGTATCTTAATTTTTTGAGAAAAGATTTACCAACTCTTTTAAAAGACATACCTCTAAATTTGAGACCTAACTCTTGGTACATAAATGATGGTGCACTACCACCTAGAAGTTAAAAAATTATCTCGATGAAATTTATGCTCAAAGGTGAATTGGTAGAGGTAGTGTAACCCATGGCCAACACGCAGTCCCGAACTAAATCTCCTAAACTTTCACTTATGGGGCTACCTAAAGTCATTTGTTTATATAAAAAAATTATTAACCGTCAAGAGTTATGGCAAAATATTGTAGAGGGAGTTAACGTATTTATTGCCCAAAGAAACTCATTATTTAAAATAAGACAAAACTTACACAAAAGATTTAGATTATGTAGTTTATCTAATGGTAAACATTTTGAACACTTTTTATAATTTTTTTTTTCGTTTAGTTTTAAATTATTCACTTAGTCAATTGTTTTATATTCAGTTCATTGTTTAATTTAATTTCTGATTTTTTTTAAAAAAATCTGTTACTGTGTAAAAAGTTAAAAAAAATAATTGTTTAAAATATATGCATTTTATTTGCAAAAATTATCTACTACTAATACATTTAATATTCACTGGTAGTTAAGAGCTTTTAAATAATGTTTAAATTTACATAGGTTTTTGTAAAATTTTTTCATTTTATGCACGTCTCTAAGAAACACGTTTATTTCGAAAACGGGGTATTTTTTTGATTTGAAACAAGACTACCTTTTTTTGTGTAGAATTGAATATTATTTTATGTTTTTTTCCTAGAATGTTTATACAGGGAGACAAAAAAATTACAACTTTAATTAATTACATATTAATGAACCAATGTTAAAGTCAATGGTAAACCTAATATTATTTTCATATTAAGCCTAGTAAATAATAGCAAGATACCAAATTTCACCTTAATCGGTTAAATAGTTTTCAATATATCCCTAAAAATAACATAAAAATATATTATTGAATCACCCTGTAGAACGAAAACTAGCAATGTTTTGCCTAAGGAATTTGAGCTCAAACGCTTTATTTTGGTGTAGACTATTACCCATTAGCTAATGTCCAATTAATTATGAGATACCCTGTATAATCCATTGAAGACCGTGTTATCTCTCACCCATCGAGCAAAAAGATAAAAGAGGGAATCTAATCGTTATGAAAAGGAGACCAAAAAAGTGGCCTCTGATGGCGGACATATCCGGAAGTGCAAAGGCGCTAAATTTAAATTTTCCAACACTTATTAACAATAGCTATAAAATATTTTTCAGACGAGAAAGTTTTAATTAAATATCAACTATAATAGTCTAAAAAGTGACACAATTGGTAAAAAACTTGTTGTTGTTGTTTGTTTGTGTTTAAATGACTGCGGACACTAAATCCATTCGCCAATCTTACAATTTGAGGTGTAGTGTGTGTGTGTGTGTGTAGAGTAATTGTCTTGATACTTAGCAAAGTCGACGTCATTGTCTTTGCTAATTGTATCCGAACGTCTGCGGTCCCTCCGGTGTGTACCGATCACACAAGGATAGAACTTATTTTCATTTATTAATTTTTTTTTTAATAAACGAAAATTTCCACCCAGGTGGGATTCGAACTCACGACCTTTAGGTTTAAAGGCAGGCGCTCTTACCACTGAGCCACAGAGGGGGTTAGGTAAAAAACTTCAATATAAATAAAATTTCATGTAAAACAATCAAAACAATAACATAACCAAACTAAATTTGACTTCTCAAACAAGGAAAGAGACTGTCTTTCCTTGTTTAAAGTG
This sequence comes from Diabrotica balteata, assembly GCA_918026665.1. Classification (NCBI taxonomy): domain Eukaryota; kingdom Metazoa; phylum Arthropoda; class Insecta; order Coleoptera; family Chrysomelidae; genus Diabrotica; species Diabrotica balteata. Next base: position 58,421,453 of record OU898276.1, on the reverse strand, counting down.
GCCTCTCAAGATAGCACTTCCTGTCTAACAATATTTTTGTCTCCACTACCTTTACATTCCCTCTTTTATCTTTTTGCTCGATGCTCTCACCAAACCGACACCGACACAGCGCTCGCTGCCCTGTCTGTGTTTAACCTAAAGCCGCGTTTTCACGATGGCAATTGGCGAGACACTTGTCAGAAGACACTGACTGGCATGAAATTATTGTCTTCGTGTAAACACTTCAGGCCAATTGCCTTGCCAACTGCCCTCACAATTCGCCCAAAATTCAGTTGTCTCCGGGAGTAGACTGAGGACAATGAGCTGCGCCCAGTTAGCCCCTCCACCACTCGAAATCTCAATTGTCGCGACAATTGGTGCCGTGTGAACATGGTGTGAACGCTGTAGGCCAGTAGTGCTGCCAGTAGTAATTTGTGTTATTTGGGTTAAATTTAATTTTCGTACAATGAACATAACCTATAGATATGTTTGACGTTAAATGTAAGCTTAATATACGTCAGTGTTGACATATACTCAATTATTTCACACTCTCATATATAAAATTATGGGCAAGATTTATATATATGAAATGAAAATTTAAAATTTAAAAATACATATATAACTAAACAAAAACGTGAAAAATGCATAAATAATTAAAAGCCTTAAAATTATACCTATAAATATTATAAAATAAAATTATATCTTACATTTAAAATACTTATATAATAAAAACCAATAAAATTATTGTTAAGGTAAAAATTAATAGTTTAGAAACTTTAAAAACTACATGATAAAGTAAAGTTAAATGAAAATAAAAAAATTTTACATTTAACATCACAGTTATTTTATAACACAATGTACAACATTTCATAACTAAATGTAATTTAAAGGGTTTTTACCCTAATATTTTGGTGGCTCAGGCATTATGACCTAGCATTTTCGATTTTAATAACCTGATGATGGACTGTGTAGTCCGAAAACGTTTGTTCTATTGATGTGGCCCTTTTAAGGGTTTTTTAAATAAATATACCCATTTACAAAGATTAACCTCTTTTTTTTTTTTTTTTTTTAAAAAATTTAGGTTAAACATAAGAATACACTAAATACTTAGCTATATTTAAAGTAAAAAATACTATTTTATGAATGCTTTTTAATATGAATTCATAAATTGTGGCTTCTCATAACAAAACATTATATAAAAATTAATGGGAAAGCCCCAGTAGTTGGCTGTATACCATCGTTTAAAAAAACTTATATAAAGTAAAACACTTCACATTTACATAAGTATATACCTAAATACAAGTGTGAAGCATTTTACTTCTGTATACGTTTTTTAAAACATTATATACAATTTCGTCAAAGTATCTTTCTATTTTAAAAACTCCTATACTTTATACAAAAAAATGTGGCAGCACTGTGACGCACAAACATATAGTTGTCATGGTTTAGCTGTCTACTGCCATGGCCATAGTTGGCCCCGTACATCTTCTCGTTCAACTGGACTGGCCTCCGACAATCCGAAACCACGTGATGACAATTGTCCAATGACAATTGTCTCGCCAATTGCCATCGTGAAAACGCGGCTTTAGGGCTGTAGCTTGTGGCTTATATGAGGAGGGAATGTAAACATGGCTACGCCGTTGTAATAAGCCAAATTTATAATTTTAATAGACAAGTGAATCTCGTGATTTTCTATGATTAGGAGCACATTGTTTTGTACAATAATTCGGACATGTTTTATGAAATGGTTTAAAAAATCTTAAAAACTTTTTACCGTTGGACCACACATGGGAGTAATTTATCAAAAAACATCAAAATAAGTGAATACACATTAGTTTACAAGTAAGTAATGATAATATAAAATCTGCTACCTCGAAATATTGGACTGAAAACCCCGATGAAAATAGATAAAAAAAAAAAAAAACAGTAATACCAAAATTTTGCCAATGCACAGCCACTGACGTGAACATTCAAAATGGCTTATTTTTTGACTACGATCAAAATGTTGGATACACAATATCTCGAGGTTCGCTTGTAGCACTTATAGCGACAAATTTGAAGTAAATCTATCGCTGTACCTAGCTACAAGATGTCCTAAAGTACAAGGATCTCCCATACTGGTAGATTGGTTATAATTTAAATGTCATAGTAGTTTATTTTGTTTTAAGGAAATCCATCCATCAATAAACACCTATTATTAAGGATTTGGTCGAAAATCTAACTAACTAGAACCTGAAAATATAGAAAAAACTTTTGTTAGTATAAAACTACTGAACTTACGACTTTGTATACTCCTCCTTCATTACAAACGAATTAAAAGAACAACAAAATCCCTCCGTAGTCCTAACTTGTTGAAACAAATTCGTACATTTAGCAGCCAGACCTTTCCATAAACATTTAACTAAAATACTTTCACAGCTACTTGTCAACTTCTGTAGAATTTCGTCCGCTCTGACATTATTTTGATCAAATATTTTTTGAAGTTTTCTGAACTTTCCCATTATTGTTGCGTTCGGCATTTTGAATTTGATTAAATAGAACATGCTTCGTAGATCGTTAGCAAATTCCTCTATACTGCTGTTCGTGCTATAAAAAACAAAAACTTTAAGTAATAAATTAGATATATAAAAGAGAGGGTAAAAAGCACTGAGACTGATTGTGAAAGTCACATAAAGTTACAGTGTGTAAGTTAATGAATTAAAAACCAAAATACGTCTTAATACTTTTTTCTAGAATCTCTTTTGTCGTCTTTCCATTACTAAGGATCTTAAGTTCCTTGAATTTTCTACATTGGTCTTTATCTTTAGCTGCTCTAAGAGTTCCGCAGATTGAATAGCATGCTGAATGCTGAATTTGGTTGGACCAGTTAGTTGGTGACTATCCTCTTGGTCATCTCTCCGGAACTGCAGAATTTAATGCAGACATTTTGTATACAGTATTTTTATATCGAGTTGGTTAAGAATGAAAATGTTTATCAGCTGAGTCCATATGCAACATTTTTTTTTAACACCATACCTCAAAGGCATCAATTTTTTACCGTATTGGAGCGCGAAGAGTTTAAGTTTCTGCCCCGTGTACAATAATTAGGAATACAAGGGCAATTCATTAATCTCATCTTGATTTTTTAAGAGATATAATAATATTTGTGTTTACAAACTTTAGTTAAGCGATTCACCGCATTTTTTAGTCAATAGACGAAAAACAAATTACAAATTTTATATTTGTTTTTAGCAAGTCAATTATATGTATAGGTAAAAAAAAATAATAACTTACACAAAACACAATAGAAGATGAAAATACATTAATGTGCATAACAAAATAAAACCTAAAATATACAAAATAAGACATATACCAACATAGTGAGTACATCCATGTCCATGTTACTGCCTTGAAGTGGTCAAAGTATTCACTTCTTCTTCTTAAAGTGTCTATCCGTTCCGGATGTTGGCGATCATCACGGCTATCTTTCCTTTGTTTACTCCAGCGCGAAACAGTTCAGTGGTAGTCGTGTTATACCACTTTCGTACATTTTGAAGCCAGGAAATGCGTCTTCTTCCCGGTCCTCTCTTACCCTTTACCTTTAACTGACTTCCTTTGCAGCCATATACAAAAAAAAATATTAGAAAGCTGCACTTTTTACCTTTAAAGCGCATTTTGATATTACTCGATAGGACAATCTTATCAAAAGACGACCAAAATTAGCACAAAATACTTTGTCTTCTTCGTTTGACATCATAATCCTGGATGGAGCTTTTTCTATCTGGCTATATCCTTCCATTTGGACCTCCCTTTTGACCTGCACCTCCATAGACTTACATTCATAGTTTTCGAATCGTCTTCCAGGTCATCCAACAATCACGTTCTGAGCATTCCTTTTTTTGTCTTCCTAGCGGCGTCTATTGTAATGTTTTCTTTGTTGATTTCTTATCTTCTTATTTCTGATAATGTCCCAGCCATCACTGTCTTCGACTTTTAACAAATTTTAAGGTTTTTAAATATGAAATATCATTGACAATACTTACGTTAATTTCCTTAAAGGTATTAACAGGTTTTCGGTAGCTTCGAAATATGCTCTATCTTGTTCCATAAATGTAGTAACATTATAAATTATTGACTTTGCTTGACTATTTAATCCCAGCACTTTTGTTCCTATCTTTTAGAAGTCATATTGTTAAATAAATATTATTAATAACTAAACTTAACACACTATAAACACACTAAATGACTTAATAATTCACTAATTACTACTACCAATATGATACTAAGCACTAATCTAAAATAAAATAATAAAATATCCAACACGATCAAATCAACAAGTCAAACACTCCCTGCGATACACAACTACGACACTGGCAAACAGCAAACTGGCCGTTTCTATGGTAACACTAATAAACAAGAACCACCGCGCATCGTCGATTTATGAGTCATATTCCCAAACTTAACTTTGTCGGAGTCTACAATTGTGTCATACGTAAATAATAAATACTTACAAGTTACTGGCAATCCATAATGCTCTTCTTTTTGTTATCTTGTTATTGTTACAGATGGTAATGGCGGGAAAATCATAATTGTAGATCGCGTAATGGTTTGATTCTGTCAGTAGTAGTAATGGTTCCTGTTGGTTGGTAAACCATGATTGCATAACCAAAGTCAGTGTTAGTACAAGTAAAGCAATACACAGTATGAACCAAATTACTCTAGAAATAAATAAATTTACTTTAATATAATAATATTTACAAACTGTATTCTATTAGTAGCGGCTCGTGGTTCAGAAAATATGTAGGTCGATTTTGATCAAAAGTTTACCATAGAGAATTACATGTGTATAAGTTCATTTTGTTTTTTTTGTTATACAAAATTTTAAGCGTGTACAAAATTTTTGATAATTTTACACTCTCTGGAAAAGTATTATACAAATTTTTGTTAATAAAAAGCTGTTATTATTCATTTGTACTATACTCTTGTAAAAATCTTTACTTTTATTTCCAGATCAATTTTTTTTATTTTTTATACTAATCTAGGTATTTTCCGAGTACTGCAAAAACTTTTCAGTTTTGTCATTAAATTCAGGAAAATTTCCTGCGACTTGTAAATATGCATCAGTTGTTTCTTCTATAAGGAGTAGTAATATTGAAGCTGGCATCTTAACGCAAACTGCAAAATTTTTTACGTTAGAATTAAATTCACATTTTAATCCAATTTCTCCTGACTTTCGGATCACTGATTGAAAAAATATCCTTTTAGTTCAATTCCAGGAAATTCAGCTTGAAAAGCACCAATTGCTGCTTTGATAGATTATAAATTTTTTAGTCGCGTTTTTAAAATACGTAATAACCTTCGATAAGTTCCTTCAGTTTCATTTGGCCGAAACCCAAAATGCAAGGACATAAAATCGAACGTGTATAATATAAAATTCTAAAAAATCCTATAAAATCTCCAAGGCAGACGAAGACTTTCTGCTTATATTTGAACGAAGGATCCTGAGAGGAATATTTGTTGGCATCTGTGAAAATGGTGTTTGGAGGAGAAGATACAACTACGAGGTATACCACAGATATAAACAAATATTTGGTGGTAAAGACGTAGTACCTCTTATAAGAATAGGAAGACTAAGATGGGCAGGACATCTAGCAAGATCATAGCAGAACAACCTTCCTAGAAGAATCCTTATGTCACAACCCGTGGGAAGTAGAAAAAGGGGTAGGCCAAAACTCAGATGGAAGGATGGTGTAGATGAGGATGGTAGAAAGATAGGCGCAGCAAACTGGCAACGGTTGGCAATGGATAGGACTGCCTGGCGTAATAGACTTGGGAAGGTCGAGGCTCTTTTATAGGGCTGTAGCACCAACTTAAGTTTCATCGGTTAACCAGCTTTCATGCATCAGTAACAACTGCTCATGTCCAAATATTATTACTCTATTAGGATCATGAGATCCAGTGTAATGATCATGTAACAGCAAGTTGTTGTATTTTTTACCAAGTAGAAAATTTATGTTATTGGGAGTAGCAGGTACAACATCTGTTTGGCACGCTGAAGTGTTCTTGAAATTAAAGTCTTTTTGGCAGTAATAAATTAACACTCTTAGTTGCTTGAAGACGTTTTGGACTATAGACAATTTTAGATGTTACCTTTTCATGTGTGTTCATGTGTATTTTTGTGTGGGATTTTTCATAATTTGCTTTTTATTTATCATCTTTCTTGCATCTGAGGAAGGTTCTACAATATGTAAATGTCCTTCGTTGCTTTGATGATGTTGTCACCTCTTGTATGCACAATTACTTTGCACTTGTAATTATGACTGTTTCGATACTTCCAATACACAATTACAGATTTGGTTATCAGATTTTGAAAAAACTCAAACAAACTCATTTTGGTATATAATAGTCCATTTTCCACCCGAACTAAGTCCGTTCATAAGTTCATTTGCCATATTAATTTTTTTTATTGAGTTAATGCCTCGACAACTATGATCATTGGCATGGTACATTCAGGTACCTAGTGTAGTGTGTATGTGTGTGTAGAGTAATTGTCTTGATACTTAGCAAAGTCGACGTCATTGTCTTTGCTAAGAGACGGTAATTGTATCCGAACGTCTGCGGTCCCTCCGGTGATCATATTAAATTTGATTAGACAATATTTAAAAGATCACCAATGCCCACTTATATTTGAAGACTGATTTATATTATAATGTTTAAAGGCATGCCTCTTATCAGTTATATATAACCAATCACAAGACTTATTATAATAATAGATAATTACACACTGTACTTAGAAACCTTTTACACTTAAATTTAAGGAACGGTAAAAGCGACAAAACTAAATTGTATTTGCTGTTACACAGAGATTATATTTATTTTAAGGTATAATTTTCAAAATATATTTCTCCTCGAAATATTAAATGTGTTATAAATGTTTATACTGATGCTGGTTGTAACGTTTATATCGATAAACGTAATTTTAATTGCAACTGTAATAAAAGTTGGTTCACATATTACAAAAATAAACAGAGTAATTCAATTTTGACGTTTATGTCAAATTTGACAATTATGATGTTGCGAATAGTCATAGTTACGAACTGTCAATCTTATACAAAGTCACCGTTGTGCATTGCCAGCGTCACGAATTGTCCGTTACTATTTGTGGAGTTATGAACTATCGCGTTACGAGATGTTTTGACACATTAATAATATCTATAACTCAGATTCCAGAAGATTGGTTAAAATCCATAGTTACAACTATCTTCCTAAACAACCATAGCCGAAGAACTATGCTAATTATCGACTATGTCCTGTACGTTTAAAATATTTTTACGAATAATAAATAATCAAATCAGAATTAAATGTGAAGAAGATTTAGTCGAGTTACATTTGGCTTCAGACACGCTTGGTAGACGCGAAGCTCTATAAATCAACAATTGCAGAAATACAGAGATCAAAGAACTTGTATTTACTTTGTATTTACTTGTTTCATCGATTATGAAAAAGCTTTTAACCCTTAACCACTGACATGCGGTATGCCATACCGAGCCGAAAATATATTTTGTTGTGAAACGTGTTTTATAAAAGATTCTTAGAACATCATCTGTGTACCTTCAAGTGGGGTTTAGTTGTACTTGCTCCTAACTGCTGCAGTTTTAGTACACGTTTAGTCTTTGAACTACGTTGACATAAAGTTTTCTTGCGGTATCAAGTACCGCATGTCAGTATTTACGTTTCTATAGTTGAAAGCAGTGTAGTGTATTCTTTTGCTGTTAGTATGGCAGCAAGTTCATCCAGTTGTTCTAAATTTAGCCGCAAAACTGTAAAGCTCTCAGATGATGATTTTGAGGCTGTTTTATCTCAATGGGCTGACTAAGTACCTAGTGATTTAGAATATTTTAGGGATAGTGATGTTGACGATGCAAGCGAAGAAGTATGTATTGAAAGTTGACACGACACCGGAAGTGAGCAGTCGGAAAGTTCTAAAGACGAATATCATTTAAATGATAATGGTAAGTCATATTTTTATGGCAAAAAACGTTTTAAGTGGTCTACTAAAATACCCTCGAAAAATGTAAGAACTCCGTTACACAACCTTGTAACAAAAGTACCAGCTGTGCGATCCAGAGATGTAAGAAACGAAACTTCATCATTTTTTTAAATTTTCTTATTTCTGATTATACAATACAAGAAATACGTAAATGGACAAATAATAAATTACGTGCCATTCGTGAAAACTGTAAAAGAATGAATAGACCTAGTTCTGGTCTAAATGAAATTAATGAAATAGAACTAAAAGCCCTTTTGACATTGCTTTTATACTCATGAGCTTTCAAATTTAATGACGAAGATATAAATTCTATATTTGCTACAGATGGCACTGGTAGAGATATATTCAGATGTGTTATGTCAAAAGAAAGATTTGCAATATTTCTAAAATGTTTACGTTTTGATAACCCTCTGGATAGAGAAGAAAGAAAAAAGATAGATCCAACAGCAGCCATTAGTAACATATTTAATATATTCATATCAAATTGTCAAAAACTGTATTTCGTATGCACATGTGTTTGTATTGATGAAATGTTGGTCGGCTTTAGGGGAAGGTGTAGGTTTAAAATGTATATGCCTAATAAGCCTGTGAAATATGGCATTAAAGTAATGTGCCTGACTGATGCACGAACAAGTTACTTATATAATGCCTATATATATATATATATATATATATATATATATATATATATATATATATATATATATATATATATATAAATATATGAAGGCAAGGACAGACAGAACTGGGTTATCTGAGGAAGAAAAGAAGATGAATAAACCAACCCAATCTGTTTTTCGGCTTGCTAAACCTATTTATGTAACTAACCGTAATATCACAGCTGATAATTGATTTAGTTCTATAGAATTAGTAAAGCAGTTAGAAGTAAAGAAGCTAACGTGTGTGGGAACCCTCAAGAAAAATAAACGGGAAATCCCTCCAGAATACTGGAAAACCAGAAATTATAGCTCATTATAATCGTGTGAAAGGAGGTGTCGATACTTTAGATGCCAAGTGTGTCAAATATTCTGTAAAACGTCGTTCTCGCCGATGGCCACTTACTATTTTTTTCCACTTTCTATTTATGGCCATTATTATGGCCACTTATTATTTTTGATATAGCTGCTGTTAATTCGCATGTTGTGTACCAATCACTACAAGAAGATAATATGGAAAGGCTAAACTACACAAAGCAGTTGGCGAAACAATTAGTTTTACCTCATCTACAAAGAAGACTCGAAAATCCCAGAATCCCGAGAGAATTATTATATGGTATTGAACGAATACTAGGACAAAAACGCCAAAAAGAAGCAGATTTTGAAGAAAGGCTTGAGAAAAAGAAGACGTGTTACTTATGCCTAAGTGCATTAAAGCGAAAGTCTTTTTATGTGTGCTTTTCTTGTGGAAAACCAGTGTGCTTACAATGTACAAAGAAAAATTGCGGACCTTGCGTGCAAAATGACTAGTTATTTTATTGTAATTTTTGGTTATTGTCGGAATTTTGTATTTTAGTTTCTCATTAAATTTAAATCATTAGTCTGTTTCTTTTAACATTATTTTACCATTTTTTAGTCACAAGTAATCAATTTTTCTTGTAATTTAGTTTATAACCGATTTTGTTTTAGCGTCCACCATTTTTTTAAATATTATGCATACATTCATGATATTCTTGAAAAAGTAAAGTTTATTTTACTTGTAGCAGTATCTTATGCTACAGCAATGTGAAGAATTATTCCGTAGTTGATATAAAAAACAAATACAGTGATATAAGATAAATTCATATTAAAAGCAAAGGAGAATAGGCAACGGTATGACATACCGCATGTCAAAGTCTACGTCCTGAAATATCCACGTCAGTAGTTAAGGGTTAATTGAGTCAAGGATCATAAATTGATAGAAATATTTTACAAAATCTCACGAGTTGATGAAAAGAAATTCGAATTATAAAGATTTTATATTGGAAGCAGAAGGCATGGATATAAGTAGGACACCGTACAACAGACCATTTTGATATACAACAAGCGGTTTGACAACCTATATTCTGATCACAAATGTAAGGATGCAATAGAAGCTCCTCTAGATTTCAGCGCCAACCAAAATGGAGTACCATGAATCTTAATTAGATATGCAGACGATTTAATTATTTTCTCTGACATCATAGAGGAGCTTCAAGAGCTTTTAAAAAATATTATTGCACATGATGAACATAAGCGCAGGTAAAAAAAGCTCATATTTAATCGAACGAGCTATAACAACATCATAAAAAAGTAAACAGAGCATAAATAGAACACGTTAAAATATTTAAACATCTGGGAAGCATTATAATGCAAGGTTTAGACTCAGACTCTGAAATTAAAAGTAGAATTAAAATGGCGAGATTAACATTTAACAAAATGAGACCAATATAATGTGATGATAATTTTAACTTAAAATAAGATAACGAATGACAAAATGCTACGTGTGGTTAAGTTATTATATGGTGTTGCAGCGTGGACATTATCAGTAAACACAATTAACCGTTTTGAGGCACTTAGAACACAGATGTTCTACAAAAGTATAATACCAAGAGAAAATTATTGATTCTGATAAAGTGGAGAAAAATAATGTAGGGACTGAGTGGAGAAAAATACCTTATACTACAGCTAAAACTTATAGCAACTCGGAGAAAACAACCATTCTGGCTCCGAAACATTCGAAAATGGACAGGCATAAGTCTGAACTTGAAGACAACACTTGAATGAAGATATGTATGAAATCTTAATTGAATTGATGTGCAAACTTAGAGGGTTAGAGAAAGTTATTACATCTTTAAATTTAATGTATAAATTGCCTTGATACTTGAATTAAACTGTTATAATAATTTTACTTCCCAAATAAATATCTTGGTCTACATTATGATGTATGAATAGTTCATTTTTGCAACTGTAAACCTTCTCTTTGCTTTTTGTGATAGAATTAAAACGTATAATTTTGCATCGAACTATTTTCCTTAATAAAGTGTAGAACCGACATACGTATTATTGAATTGGTTGAAAAATATATAAAATTATTGAATTGCCAAACATTAATATGACTTGTACATAGAATTGGAACAATAGCTTTAGGAAGAACATCGATCTAAGTACCCAATCTTTTACTATTTAAGTGTTTGTGGTCGTTTTCGATATAAAAATTTACCCAAAATATTGAAAAAGACCACATAAAACCAAATCATGGTTTTTAATAGACGTAAAAGAAGGTTTATTCAAGGTCAAACTAGTAAAAAAAAATGAACACTACTACACTGTCTGTGGGCTCGGGAGACTGATACTTCGGAAGCCCTGAGGAAGGCATCAGAGAGGATGCCGAAAGCTCGGCAAAATGGATATCGACGCGGTTCAACCCGGAAGACTGGTGAGTTTGATATTAATTTTAGTAATAATATTAATCTTAGCTCTAGGTTTTATTGTACTAACTGCGGAAATCTTTCCGAACATATATATATATATATATATATATATATATATATATATATATAATATATATATATATATACCTATATATATATATATATATATATATATATATATAAGAGTAAGAAAAAAGAAGTACTTGTGACTCGTTTGGAAAAAATATAACACTGTTTTTGATGGGTTGGAGTCAATAAAAGGGGCTATTTGTTGACTATTTTTTACTCGAGCTATTTCTTGTGCTTTGGCAGAGCATGTAAATAAATCTCTCAAATCGCATTATTTCTCACAAGAGTGATTGTAGAATTAAGAAACCATCTTGTGCTTTGGCAGAGCATGTAATAGACAAAGACCATATTATGGATTTTGATAATATTAAAATTTTATGTAATGAAAGTAATAAATTTAAAAGAACTTTTTTGGAAATGGTTTGTATTAGCAAAAGTGATAATTTAAACAAAAGGTCAGAAATTCAAAATTTAAGCAAAATTTATAATTATATAATTTCTATTTAATTTATGCAGTCAGTAAAATATCACATTTTGAATTTTCCATATATTTGTTACATTTTTTCGGGCATATATCAATGGTGAATAAATCTTCTTCTTTTTTGTTACTAAACAAAGAAGAATTTTTTAAACAAAATTTTATTTTTGACAATATGTCAAAAATAAAAATTTTTAAGTTAGTATTTATGACATTTAGGTTGGTTGTAGCTATTCTATTTTTGTTTATAAATTCAATTTTTTTTCTTAAGAAACTTCATCTAAATTTTTCAGAGAAACATTTATTAGAATAAGACATTTTTTTATTAATATTTTTTGTATTTAATATGTAAGCAGTAGTTTTATATAAAAAACTAATTTTATTTGGTGAGTTAACAAAAAATTTTTTATTTCTAGTTCAACTTTGTAAGACATTTTGTATTTTTTAGAAGCTCTTGATAAAAATTGTAATCACAATTGAAAGCTCGAGTAAAAAATAGTCAACAAATAGCCCCTTTTATTGACTCCAACCCATCAAAAACAGTGTTATATATATATATATATATATATATATATATATATATATATATATATATTATATATATATATATATATATATATATATATATATAAAATATATAAAAAAAATTTAAAAAAGTAGAATGGAAGGATCATATATTATAAGCTCAATGTCAAAAATAGAGCCGTAAAGACGGCAAGAGACGGTTCTCCAATAGGAAGACGATCAGTGGGAAGACCACGAAAACTACAGAACGACAACTTTCTGGAGGCACGTTTAAAAACAAACAATACATATACATAAAAAAAGAAGAATATAAGTATGTAAGAAATTGGTATCAAAATTCGCACCGCTCATTTCGGATCAAAGCTTTCTCTTTTGTTTTATTTTTCTTGGACTTTATTCGACAACTTCCAGGTCTCTATATTCGCAATTTGATTCTTGAGGCTTTTTTAATCTAATAATTTAGCCTTATTTCTCCAAATTGTATGGGTGACAGTCCAACTGTGTACCTTTTCTAGTATTTTTACCTTTAATTATCACGATTTGAACTATTGTGGCTCTCTCCAATATTTTGGCTTTGTTTTGCTTGTTATTTCAATATCCAGTACAAGCAACCTATGTAATGGACTCATTTTAGCAAAATATTAGGATTTTAAATATATGTTATATCTACTGCTATTTCTAGTTTAAGCATATCACCTCCAAAATAATTTCTAGTTTCGAAACCTAGTCTCCTTTACCAGGATGAATCTTAAATATTTTTAAGGTAATTATTTACGTAATTACTATTTTAATGGGAATAAGCCACAATTGAATGTGAAAATAAGTTTATTGATGTTTCAATCTCTACTTCGGAAATTACTGCACCACCAGAAAATCTACACCAAAGTTGTAAATGTAGGATCAAATAGCTGGATTTTTATTTGCTGTAAATTAAAAGAATCATTATTATTATTGCTCTACAATAGAAATTCATTCAAAAATTTGAATAATGAAAAGCTAAGACAAAGTTAGAGGAATTCCGATCCGTATTTTGGATAAAGCATTCTATCAAAACTCTTATTCTAATAAAATTATCAAATCTTGAACAAACATATGGTTATATCTACAGCTACGTAATAAAAATGTTATGTTTAATAATTGCAAACAAGGGAAATAATCAATAATGATATCATTAATCTATTTTTTAAAATTTGTTTTACCTCTCTGTTTTTTTTCTTCCTGGCAACGCAATAAACTTATACCCATGCAGGTTGGTGATGTTACAAAACATATTTAAATCTTCCCTTAACATCTCAAAAAACGACATTTTTTCAACAAAAGACTTTTTAATTTTGGTCGGTTTAAAAGTAATAAGACCAGGTTTGTTTCTTACATTCATCTGATACCTTCTGGGTATATTTTGATTTACGCCTTTAATATATGAATGAATTAGCAAATACACTAGGTAAAAGTTGTGATATTTTATAACGGATTTCTCGTATATTAAAAACCGGACGCTAAATGTTTTTTAAAAAGGATTTCCTTTAAAAACTTTTTTCATTTTTTTGTATTTATACATCGCTTCGTTTTTATTATTGATAGCGTGAATAACTGTTTTAAAAGTTTCTTTATTAAGGTCACTAAAATAGAACACAAGGTCACTAAAAATTATAGATATTTCATTGTAATTAGAGCGAAACTTCGATCAAACGGCAATTTTGGTTTCCTTGATTTAGTATCTTCTAACCTAACTATTACACACTATTTCATTTCTATAATTTCAAAATTCCTTTATCTTATCTAGTTATTTGATTCATACCTCAGGGTTTCTTTAATTACAGTTTTATACAATAATCTTTTTTTACTTAATTTTGAGCATTTACTGCATATTATCATTTTTAAGAAAGAAATATTATGAAACGAAATCCTGTAATATTTATATATTATATATTTATCTTGCATTATTGAGTTGACATGGTTTTATATATATGTTTGAATTTTAGTACAGACCGTTCTTCAACCATTATCATCAACATAATGAAGCAATTAAACAGTCTAGGCACAATTGGATCTACAGACCTAATTGAGCATTAACCTGTTTAATTGCACTAATCCATTCACTACTATGTTTGATTTCTCTCTCCAACTGATAGTGTACCAGGCTGCAGATCACTTGACCGTCTATTTGTGCAAATTTTAGAACTTGTACTTTGTTTTATAACAAACTTAGGCATCGTCCAATTCAACGTAATCAATATGCACGAAAAATAAACTCTCTTTAGCTTGACACTAAACTTAAACTTAAACAAAGCTTAAAAATAAAAGCTTAAAGCACAATGTGAAACGACAAGGCAAGGTGACCCGGCATTTTGCTTTGGTTTCCGAAGGTGACCCGTTTTCCAATGGTGGGCCGCGACCATTTAGGCGCAATCTTCCCCCTACTGTGGGAACCGACGTCGGCTGCCGAGTGTCTGAGGTTCCTGGTTCCGAGGAGGTGTCCTTCACTTTGTTGGTGCTTGCTTATAGAGTCAATGAGGTGAACTTGTAGCTCAGCCTTATTACCCTTTTCCCAAGGACAGCCATGTCATCGTCTCCGATTCCGAAGACAAACAGGTGTCCTTAAGGATCCTTTTTTACCTTATGGTAAAAGGTACACCATCTTGCACCTACTATGTCTGGATTTTGCGCCGTTAACCTCCGCAGCACTCTTTGTGGGTCATTAGAGGTGCTATTAGCATCATCCGGGATCCATAGAGAGGCTTTGGCAAGTTTTGGGAGCTTATTCTAACCTAACCTAACCTAACCTAACCTAACCTAACCTAACCTAACCTGACTGACAACAGCCAGTGATGCTTCCTCCCACGGTTTGAGATCAGCTGTAGCCTTTTCCAGCCATGCAAGCGCCCCATAGTCATCACAGACTACTCTGATGATCTCACCCGAGTAAGTCCACGATTTAAACGTGGGTGCTTTTACCTGGCTACTGGAGGTGGACAAGATTGTTCTGTCCAATTCTTCGATCAGGCTGCATTTAATAAGGTTTGCCCGGTTAGTAGTGACCTTTCCATAAGGGTTTACTTTATCTATAATAGCGACCTTAAAATGTCTTAGGGCGGCTTCCGAGAAGCTTTGGAAATGCGTAGCGGCGTTTCCACCACTTCGGGACGTCTTATGCTTCCTCGGAGTACCCTCCGTGGAGGCACTTGGATGGAGGCGCTTCACACCGGGGGCTGTTGGTCCCTGTCCTCTTTTGGAGGTGGAACCGTTGTCAGCCTCCGATGTGGTCACCTTCACCTTTGTTTTGGGAGGGGCTGGAGTGGTATGAGCTGCTCTTGTGGGTGCTTTTCTCATTGCCTCTCTAGCCTTTCTCATTCATTTTGCATCGTCCCCGTAAATTCTACGGCGTTTAGGCCGATTTTTCTGAGTTGGTCCTTGTCCATCCTTGGACAAGAACTTGGACCAGCTTGGGCCGAAACTTGAGGTGAACATTGCTGTTCATCCTCAGCTCCTGCTTCAGGCTGAGGTGGACGTTTTGGTCCAGCCTCCGATTGGGCCGAGCTTTGAGGTGTCCATCCATCCATCAACCATCAACTACGGCCTCAGACTGAGGTGAATGTTTTGGTCCAGCCTCGAAATTTGGTTTTGGTTTTTTTTGTTTTGTGTATTCATGTTGTTCCCACGAGTAGCTAGGGAAAGGCTGGTCGCCCCTGGCAGAGCCCCGCATTACCAGGGAAAAGCTTTATACAATGGGGTTTGCTTGGTTTCCCACTGAGATCGTTCACGACTACATAAAACCCTGTGGCCATACAGCCATCGGCACGATTACCTAACACCTTAGCTTGGGTAGGCTGCTTCTTGGTGGCTGAAGCAGTTCATCCATTTTTAGTGTCTGGAATACCTAGGAGAGATCCGCAGATACCCCAGAGAGCTATGTGGTGACAGGAACTGTTCTAGCGTGGTCGTTTCACATCTTTCTATACTTTCCATTCACAAGGCCTAGCCCGTTTATAGGGGGTACCTTCATTCAGCGGAGAGCTCTTTATTAGGGAGATCCCATTCATTCACACATACATACTTGTTCCACTTCCTACGCCAGACTACCTATCTGAACAGTCAGCTTAAGCCTCCGAACCTACGTCAAGGTCGTGAAGCCCCCATCGGAGGCATTGGGATATATATTTCTCTTAACACTTTTTGTTTGAAGTACTGTAATTTTTCTTCTGTGGCTTTTAGTGGTGTCCAGGTTTCGCATCCATCGAACACTATAAGTTTTGACAATTTTATTTGTATCTTAGAACTTCTAGAAATATGTTGTGATCTAAGCATGTCTATTACAGAACACATACATTTATTACCAATGCAATACATGTGAGGATTTTAGCTCTAATTTCTTCTTGTATTGGCGTTATCGTCTGTATCTATTGATTCCAAAAATTAACATATTCTGGATCTATAAAAACTGAAGTCTCCCATTCACAAATTTTATCTTATTTAGTTTCATATTGACTTCTCTTGTGGTGTTATATATGTGGTAAAACATAATGTATTTTGTGTTGTCTCCATTAATGCTGAATCTTTTTTGTTAGTCTCTTGCTCTAATTTTAGAAATTGTTCTTTAACTTATATTGTGGTTTTCGTGACTATATCAATAGCATCTTTCAAGACTATCACTGGTTTAGCCCACCGGACGAGAATATTTGTAACGTAGTTTTTTGTCTCACTACTTTGTCTAAGGCAATACTAAAAAGTAGGGGTAATATCGCATCGCCTTGTTTTAAGCCTAGTTATCTAACCACTCTAATGTTACTCAACCTACTAGAACACAACTTTTTGTGTTCTCGACACGGATCTTTAATTGGTTAATTCATGGTCAATCTCATTAATTTTTGTGGAACAGATATTTCGGAAATAACTCTCTATTTTGCATCCTTTGATTGAACTTTCGTAATTTGTCCAGAATTTGTCATATGTAGAATATCTTTTTCGTTGTTCTTTTTTCTGAGCCCAGATTGATAGTTACCCATGCTATCTACTAAAAGGAAAAAAACAAGTTTTTATTTATCAAGTAATTTTTTATTAAGTTATTTGCAAGTTCTTTGTATCTTGTGTTAAGTAGCGATATTCCTCTGTAGTTCGAGCACACATTTTATTCTCTTTCTTTTATATTAGGATTATGTCACGCTTCTTCAATTTCTTCGGTTATTGGTATATCGTAATAATCAATTCATGTAATCGTAATCGTAACCGTAATCATATTAATCAGTCGAAAGGTATGGCGTCACTGCCAGAAGCCTTGTTGTTTTTGAATCGTTTAGCTGTCGTTTTTATCTCTTCTAGAGTCAGTATTTCCACTGGCAGATCCACTCTACGAAAGGTGTACGATGAGGTATTTTCTACTCTACACGTGTTAAGTAGTTTTTCCTTCAAGTAACTGCACTCCTTTCCATTTGTTATTAAGGCATCAGCTTGCCTTTTTAATAGGTTTCGTGTTTTTAATTCAAATATTTTTCCCTTTAAACACTAAAATAGTCTTATTTTATTGTTTTTTTTTCAACATAATTATGTACTTATTTATTTTAAAATACTCTAACATCATTTTTAATCAATACGGTTTGTAATAACAAGAAATATAAATAACATTTTTTATATTTATTTAAGTTGAATTTCACTTCAATAAAACAATTAATTATATTCTTTATTATTTATAACACACACTTTCAATACAAACTATTTTCTAACAAGTATATAACAATAAATTTTACTCAGTATACGGAAACAAGGGTATCTCTTCCGAAAAGGTAGAAATTTTGCTTTTCCATTTTGTTGCAGTTTGCATCCCATACTGTATATCATTATTCTTTTAAAAACATAATACACAATTTCTATTAAACAAACTATGCTGCAACCCAAACAAATTCCAAGGACTCCACCGTAAAATGCTAAAAATGATACAGCACTGATTAATAGGATATTAAATTTAGTACACTAACTTTTTAGTACAGGCAAGCGCACTAGGAATGCTTTGTGGGACTACTAAAGCAAAACCCAAGTTACCCCGTAACACAATGAACAGAAAAGTTATGAACATTTTCAAAAACAATAACTAGGTGGAGTTCGCGAAAAACAGTGTAAACATATCGAAATGAAACCAAAATATTTTTATTGCCAAATGATCAAATTTTTCCATGTTTCTACAACGTTGTTCGTCATTCTTTGGAGCCCCTGCACACTATCTGCCAGCAATGCTGTATCGTATGCATGTCTAATATTGTATAGGTCATTTACAGCAATCATATCTTCTGATTCGTCCAAGGCCTCTCTAAAGATGTTTTCAGGGGATATGTGGTTAAATAATACCACACACACACACACGCAGTGATCAACCCTGCCCCTAAGGAACATGTGTATACCATTGTAAGAGTGGGATCCACATGTCCGACGATATAACCGGTCACACTTCACTAGTTGAAGTGGTACCTTTCTGACCCCCAGGCTTTTACTCCACCCCTCCTCATCGTGTAACTTACGTGAGGAGGCTTCTGATCTGAAAGTTACTTAAGGTGCCCTGGTTAATGAGACACCCTCTGTTTTTATTGACTGTGGTTAGGCCACCTAACTATAGGGGTAGCCCCATGTAGGCTTTTCTCCCTATTTACATTAGTGACTCTATAGAAGTTACTCTTACTTGACTTCGAGACTTGAGTCCATAAACAAAAAAAAAGCGTGTGTTTCGACCGTACAGCCGCCAGCCTGAGCTAACGACTCTACGTCCGAAAAAGAGTGTGTGTAAATAATACCAGTGACAATATGCAACCCTGTCTAACTCCTTTTTCGACTGTAAAGATCTCGGAAAGTTCATTTTCTAATTGCACTGTTGCTTTTTGTTGGAGATATAAGTTTGAGATCAGTCTTATATCCTCACCATCGAGTCCTGATGTTTTTAGGATATCGATTAGTTTCTCATGTGGGACTTTATCAAATTCCTTCTTGAAATCAATGAAACATGCATACTCATCGCAGTTGACATCCCTGGCTCTGTATTAGAACTTGCAAACTAAACAGTGCTTCCTTCGTTCCGAGTCCTGCTCTGCATTCAGATTGAACTTTACTCAGGTGTTCTTCCAATTTGGTGTATATACGTGAGTAAATAATAGTACGGAGTACTTTAAGTACATGGCTCATCAAACTAATTAATCTATGTTAGCGTTAGCTTTTTTAGGAAGTGGAATGAATATTAATAGTAGCCAGTCTTTTGGTCAATAACCAGTCTCGTAGATGCCATTGAATAGCTTCGTAAGAGCTGTGATTTGGGGTGCCTTTAATAACTTTAAAAATTCACCATGCACCTCATCAGGTCCTGATGGTTTCCCATCTTTAATCCAATTTATGGCCATAGTTACTTCTTCGTTTGTTATTTCTGGGCCGTAGGGATTGTTTATTTCAGTTAAACTTCGTGCTGCATCTTCGAATAACTCTTACATACATTCTTTCCAACATCGTAATTTATCTTCAATGGTAGTCAAAATCTGGCCTTCAATGTCTACAACTATGCATGTATTGCGTTGTTTTCTGGTTGTTGTTGCGTTCTGTAACTCTTTAGTTTTTTGTTCATATGAAAATCGTCATGTTTAAGTAGTAGTATTTTGATTTCCGTATATTTCTCGGTTAGCCATGCTTCTTTTGATCCTTTTATTTCCTTTAGTATGGTCTTATGCAACTTATTGTATACGCTGTCATTTCATATACTAAGAAGAATCAAACACAACCATATAATGACATACGACATATTATAACACTTTTGTGTAGTGTTGTGTTAGATCTTTGATATTATGTACAACCAAGTTAGTTGTTTTTAATTCTTGAATAATGTGTTTTTAACAATTGAGAGACTTAATTAAGGCTAATTTAAAGATAAATATTCTTTATTTACAAATCAATTTTTATGCACAACCTTGTAAAAAAGATTTTTATCCAAATGAAGCCTAGTCGGATGGGAGTGGAAATGGACCTACGAATCTTTCGTTAAAAAAATGAAAAACCAACTTCAAGCTACTACTATATTATGCATTTTCTTAATTATTCTCGATTTTTTTTAATTCTTTTTTACTTTTTTGTACATTAAAAATAAGCAATTTGTTGATTTTATTGACATATTAACAGTAAAATTTGTTTAAACACTGCTTGAAAAACAAATTCCCCAAAAAATTAATATTCTTTGTAATATTTGAAGACGCACAAAATGACAACTTGGAATTTATAAAATCACATTTTACTATGTAGCAATTAAATAATACCAAGTAAAGGTAAACTTCTTCTTCTTCTTCTTCTTCTTCTTACGGTGCCTATCCGTTCCGAATGTTGGCGATCAACATGGCTATCCTAACTTTGCTGGCTGCTATTCTGAATAGTCCGGTTGTCAGTGTATTAAATCACTTTGTCAGGTTTTAAAGCCAAGATATTCTTCTTCTTCCTGGTCCTCTCTTTGCAAATACCTTGCCCTGAAGAATGAGTTGCAACAAGCCGTATCTTATTCCTCATAACATCGCCAATATATTATAGTTTGCGCCCTTTGATTGCGTTAATAATCTCGCATTCCTTGACTATTTTACGTAGGACCTCAACATTAGTCACACGATCCACCATGAAATTCTTAAAATACGTCTGTAACACCACATCTCGAATGCCTTGAGTTTTCTTAAAGAAGCTTCGGAAAGTGTCCAGGCCTTTACTTCGTATAATAACGTAGAAAATACATAGCATCTAATGAGAGAGATTTTGGTAGCAAGTGGTAAATCGTGACTTCTGAAAAGAGACTTCATCATTATGAACGCTGATCTCGCTTTTCTTATGCGTTGTTTTATTTCACTGGAGTGATCCCATTGGCTGTTAATGTTGGTACCAATGTATGTGTAGCTGTCCACTCTGTCAATTGGATATTGGTTAACCAAAAGTTGTGTATTTAATATTTCGCGCTTATTGACTACCATGTACTTTGTGTTCTTCGTATTAAGATAAAGTCCGTGTTCTCTACTTATATCTGACATACGTGACATTATTATTTGCAAAATGTCCAGATTATCTGCAAAAACTACTGCGTCGTCGGCTTATCTAATGTTGTTTAGACGCATTCCGTTGACTAACACGCCTTCTTGTAGTATTCCCAGCGCTTGCTCGAAGATATATTTAGAGTATTATTATTATATAAACATTATGTATTCTCATCTACTCGAAATGCTCTTTCTTAATCGCTCTGTAGATCTAATATACATAACAAGATTAGATTAAATCTACGTCGAGAAAATATAGAATTTTGACGAACCCGTCGCAAATGTTTGCTTCCTAAGTAGGTCTGTCTACAACTGTACAACTTGGGTATTGGCAATTCTCATATTCTCCTGGTGATTAATAGGAACTGGATAATGCAAAAAATAAAACGAAAGATAATTCTAAACAACAGTGCCGTTTTGGACTGAGTAGATACATAAAAAGTAGAAACTTAAACCGGAAAACAAAAACAACAATATGCAGAACTCACGATCAGTGCTGATAATATATGGTCGGAAACATGGAACATTTCCAACGTAGATAAAATGATAAAAACCACCTGCTCATATTTAAATAAAAAATCCTAAAAGGAATATTCGTTGGCATCTCTAGGATGAGGTATAAATACAAGATACACCGCGAATACAAACAGATATCTTGTGGTAATGAAGTAGTATCTCTTATACAAAAGAGAATACTGACATGGACAGAATACTTAGCAAAATTACAGTAGAACAACTTTCCTACAAGAATCCTTATGTCATAGCCAGGGAAACTAGACGGAGAGGTAGGCCAAAATTAGAAAAAAAGTATAGTATACCCGAAGAAAAATTGGTGCACTAAACTTAAAATGGTTGGCAATAGATAGACTGACTGAAGAAATAGATTTATATGATAATTATAATGATATGATGAAAAAGAGGTCTCAACAAGGAGAGCTGCGGGAAATTATACTCCTTTAGAGCATTATACTGCTAAAAAGAAAATCTAAATTAGCAGAGACATGGAGATCGTATTGCAGGGACCTATATAAAGATGATCAACGCCAAGAGCTTGTTAGCCAAATCTCTGACGAGGTGGAAGAAGAACCTGATATACTCGAAAATGAAGTAAGACAGGCTATCAACAAGCTCAAATATAACAAAGCACCAGGTCCAGATATGATAACAGCAGAAATGCTTAAAGCCACAGAAGAAACCGGCGTAAAGTTACTTCATCTACTCTGTAACCAAATATGGCATTCCAAACAATGGCCCGAAGACTGGACAAAATCTACAATAACGACCATACATAAAAAAGGTAGCTTCCATAAATGCGACAATTATAGAATTATCTCTCTTATATCCCATAAACATAGCATTTTGAGATGCTATGTTTTCTCTGTGTTGTTGTACGGGGCGGAGGCATGGACGCTTACAGACGCTACTATTAAAAAACTTGAAGCATTTGAGATGTGGCTTTATAGAAGAATGCTGAGAATATCATGGACAGCAAGGATCACGAACAAGGAAGTTCTAGAAAAAATGAAGAAGGAACCAGAGATTGTGTTTACGATCAAACGCATAAAATTGCAATATCTGGGACACGTTATGAGAAATCAGCACCGTTACTCCCTGCTACAGTCTATATTGCAAGGTAAAGTCAAAGGTAAGCGGGGACCCGGTAGAAGGAGAATATCATGGCTGCGGAATTTAAGAACATGGTTTAAGAAAACCTCAACGGAGCTGTTTCGAGCCGCAGCGAGCAAGGTTATGATTGCCAGTATGATTTCCAACATCCGAAACGGATAGGAACTAGAAGAAGTAGAAGATATCCCATGCCAGCAAGATAATGCTACATATATTCAATAAGAGACTGAAAACATTCCTCCAAAGAGAAATTCCACAAGAGCAAACTGGATTTACCAAAGGTAGAGGCACTCTACCTTTGGTAGATAATCGAAGATAATCCAGATAATCGAAAAATCTAGGGAATTCAACATCCCACTATACATCTGTTTTATAGATTACCGTAAAGCGTTCGACAGGGTCAAGTGAAGACACTTATGGCGAATACTAAAAGAAGTAGGCGTACCACAACATCTAATTACGCTTATAACTGAACTATATGAACACACTACTGGGCCAGTTAAAGTACTTGACATACTTTCGAACGAGTTTCAACCAGAACGGGGTGTCAGACATGGATGTATACTATCTCCACAATTATTCAACATATATGGGGAGTATATTATGCGAAGAGAACTGAAAGGTTGGGAGAAGGGCATCTCAATAGATGGTCATTAGCTAAACAACCTACGTTTCGCAGATGACACAGCCCTTCTTGCAAATAGTCAAGCAGAGCTGATGGAACTTATACGACTGATCGAAAACGAAAGTCAAATATTTGGTCTGCTATTAAACATATCAAAGACAAAGATCATGATAGTGGATAGACTACACAACAATCATCCACACATAACCACAATTGACCGGTTCGAGGTTATGAGCTCATACTTATATCTTAGATCATTAATCACAAACACAGGGTCATTACAAGAAGAGACTAAATGTAGATGTGATCTAGCAAAAGTTGCCACAGCAAAAATGATTAAAATATGGAAGGACTGTCAAATTTCAAGAGCGATAAAGATGAGGTTGATCAACTGCTTAATATTCCCAATACTGATCTACGGATGTGAATCTTAGACTCTGAGACAATCGGAGAGAAAAAAGATAGACGCCACTGAAATATTCTGTTGGAATGTTACGAATTCCTTGGACCGACCGTAGAACAAATAATTCAATTTTAAGAGAGCTAAAAGTTAGCCAACGACTCTCTAGTAAAGTAAATCTCCAACAATTAAAATATTTTGGGCATGTTATGAGAGCAAACACAGAAAACATGAAAGGACTTATAATACAAGGAAAGGTAGAAGGCCGAAGATCACGAGGAAGATCCCCAACAAGATGGATGGATCAAATTACAGGAATATGCCAAAGACCTATGCATGAATTAAAAGAAATGACCAGAGACAGAGATCTCTGGAGACGGACAATACACGACATTACGTCGACCACTACACTCCCCCTGGAGGGTCAGGATTGAAGAGAGAGAAGTCGATTATTCGCCAAATTATTACATATGGCAGTGAAACATGAACTCTTAACCAGCGGAAAATCAAGAAGCTTCTAGTATTTAAAACAAAGGTTCTCAGAATAATATTTGGCCCTCAAAGAGATCAACTCACAGGGGATTGGAGAAGACGCCACGATGCTGAATTGGTGACTATGTATGAAACTAAAAACATAGTTAGACATATCAAGGCAAATCGAATAAGATGGGAAGGTCACGTGGCACGATCAGGGGATGACAGAGTGTTAAAGAGAGTGTTTTTTGAAAGACCAGTTGGTAAAAGATCAGTAGGCTGACCGAGAAAAATATGGAAAGATGATGTGGCAGCCGCTTTATCTAGAATTGGAGGTACAACAATGGGTAATAGAAGCGCAAGATCGTAGAGGATATAGGGCGATAGTGGATGCGGCGAAGACTCACCCCGAGTTGTAAAGCCAGTGAAGAAGACGAAGAAGAATTATAAGGATCATTTCTAATTAATAGATATATTTAACTGCAAGTTTTCGTAATATGTTTCTTTAAATAACCTACCTAATAAATTATCCCAAGTATAAGTAAGTTGTCTTCTACTTTTAATGCCGGCTAAATTAGCAAAAAATATTTTCAACACACTGTGGTCTTTGATCTCAATTCCATTACTGTAAAATAGTAAAATAAAACAGTTATTTTATTTTAACTTGATTTAGCTAATTTTTATTTAGCAGTAACATGAAAAAATCGTGTATGAAAATTAAAAAGGGGTGCTTAGGAGAGAGGTTAAAATCGAAATGAATGTGCAGAGAATAAAAGTATTCTCAACATTCAGAAACAAAACATGTATGTTATCAACTTTTTAAAATAAACTAATTCAAAGCGATTAAAAAAAAATGCAAGACAATGATCAAGTTCGGAGTTATTTACGATTAATAAAAAGTATCAAGGAAAATAGATGAAGTTTTAGTTACCGGACAACACCGTTTTTATTAATTTTTAAATCGTAATAGACCTTGTAGACCTAAGACTAAAATACAAATAAATCATTACTATTTATATACAATAAATCATTACGATTTGATGTACTATTCTATTCTATTTATCTCAATTTTCATCGCATGTCCTATCGATAAAACTTTTTGCGACTCTATAAAGCTGCTGATGTTAGGTCCATTATATTCTAGCTCCTTATTAGTCGTACCCGCACTTTATTTCGTAGTTTTAGATCTGTATATGTTCCTGAGCCTTATTCTTCTTCTGCCTTTCTTCTTTACTTCTTTACATCTGGTATATGCATTGTTCATACTTCACTACCATATGTATCTGTTATCTTATTACCATCTTATAGAATCTTATCTTTATTTTTCTCGATACGTATTTGGAGTAATCATCAGGATTCATCAGTAATCTTAGACTTCCATTTTGTTTTATAAATCCTTGCCATTCTGGCTTTTATATAAAATTCTCTTGTTATTATTAGTGTTGCGTAATAATTTGCATCAGAAAAAGCCAGTCATTAATATTCGTTATTGTAAATAATTCGGTTGTTTTTACTCTGCTTTTGACTATAATACTTTTAGTTACAAAATAAAAAACAGCATGGATAAAGAATTTCCTTGTCTAAGACCGCTGATCATGTCAAATCCATAAAAAGAGTAGCCTTCCCATACTTTATAGTCTCATGTATTATTCCGTGCCATTTTTATTAACTTAACCAGTTTCTTGGGTATTTCGAAATTTTTTAATTCAATAAACGAAATATATGGGCCTGCATGTTATGACTTTAAGAGTAATGTTAACTTTCTTATCTTTAGTTTGTCGGGGAACTCATTAAACATATGATTCGCTAATTTAGATTTGGTTTGTATTAATAGTTTTATGACCTCTGTCGGCACACCATCGGGTACAGGGGACTTGCCTAACTTTATGTTTCCTACAGCTTTCATAATTGCCTCTATGGAGAAATTATCAGTTGATCTATCAGAAATAATCTTTTGTCCTAGATATAGGATATAGGTCTTATTTTATATATTTTACCCCCACATATCATTCTAGGCTTGAGGATAGAATAAAAGAATAAATTAAAACGTTTGCGAACGGCTGCTCGTGTTTTAGTTGGAGAGCTGAGTCATGAATAAGGATTCCTTTATTTAGGCAGGAGTGTAGTGTAGCGCATAGATTTTGCCAGCATGTAAGCTAAGGCCTTTTCATTTTGATGTTTAATTTCTTCTTTACGTGCTCCTACCTTTGTCGTTTTTCATGTGTGGTCCTATTTCTCTATGGTAGTGTATAATATGTAATATTTTTGTATACACTACTGTTTCTATGTGCTTCAATAATGTTCTCTATAAAATTATATAATCTGGTGGCTGCCTTTATTCGTGTTCTTATTCAGAACATCCCAATTTGTAATCTTATTCTTACCCAACTTAGAGAACAGACATTCTCAGAATCTTTCAAACATTATTTACACCTTTAAATCAAACTTTAACATAAAAATATTATAAAAACACCGTTTACAGGCATAATTAAAATAGGTAAAGTAATAAAAAATAAACTCTACATTATCGTTGGATATCCGATACCAATTTGTAAAAATATTTATTCCATATTGCTATACGGAGTGGAAACATGGACTCTTGGAATTACAAATATGTGGCGTATAGAAGCCTTTGAGATGTGGGTTTTTCGAAGGATACTAAAGATCTCTTGGACAGAGCACGTGACCAACAACGAGGTGCTAAGAAGAATAGGTACTGAGAGAGAACTAATAAATATTGTAAAAAACAGAAAAACGAGTTATCTAGGACATATTACATATCTTCTAGGAAGAAGAAAATGCTCCTGGTTGAAAAATGTATGAGACTGGACAGGTATTGAGACACATTCGATACTAAGAACAGCTCAATATAGAGAGCAATTTGCTGTAGTTATAGCCAACCTCAAGTAATCAAGAAGGTACTTTAAGAAGAATCAAAAATAAAATTTAATTTTTGTTTAAATACAGAAATTTCAGACTTTGTATATATTTCAGGCGAAGTATAAGAACAAATAATGACAACAGGAAAAATGATATAATGTCCGAGCAATAAAATGAAGCGCAACTTTAAAGATACTTCTTGGTATTAAAGAATTGTTAAAGACTAAACTTTGTTTTTTAAAGGGAGACGACAATGGGATATTATAGACTGCAAAAAAATCTGGCATCTTGGTTAGATACGGATAAAACAATACAATACTAACAATTAGGGATATCGAATGGATGATATCTGACCATGTGATAACCAGATACTGCCTAAAGTACCTTTCCAAGTGAATGTTTATTCACGAGAGGGATCGGAAAGAGGACACATTACAACCCAATCTCCAGATACATAGACCTCTACATAGACGTGTCTAGATATCTAGAAAGGTCGGGTGTAGTATTTAGTAATGATAAAAATGTGAACGTTTTTATTCCATTTTGAGAGTATATCTCTGTATTTTAGACAAAGAAAACAATCTTGCAATGTAAAAAAGAAATTAACATAAAGGCTTTTAAACTGAATCGGATTAATATATGTACATGTAGTCAAGCGCATATAGGAATACTTACTTGGGAAGCTTAGGTGTCACGCTGGTATATTTTTCAGATCCCTGTGAAATACCGGCCTCAGAACTGTCGATTTGCTCCCCGTCCAAAAAATCAGTTCAGAGACATAATAGGCTTTCTTACTGGCATTGTCCAGTCAAGAGACACCTGCCTCTAGGCCTCCAGGTGTTTGTCGTGAAGACTTAAGCTGCAGACTCTGTAGCAGCGAATCAGAAACAGTCAATCATATATTGCATGACTGAGAAACAATAGATCACAGACGACAAAAACGTTTTCGAGACTTCTACCTGACTCTATTCGCTAGATCTATATAAGTTCGTACCTGGTTTATCACAAATGAATTCTAACGAACGAATGAATGAACGGAAAATATACAATTTGGCAAATAGGTTGCATTATTACTATTTTATAACAGACGGCGAAACAAAATTGAAGACCATAAGTCATAATAAAAAACAACAATATTTTACAGATACCTACTATAAATATGGAGAATAAAGAGAGTTATTACGAAGTAGCGCGTAAGAACTATCTTGCGCTTGATAGATGGTCAATGTACAATCCGGGTAGCAGCCACATTGATATTTATAATACTTTTCAGACATCAATCCCAATATTTCTTTTCCAATAAACCCTGGTACAGAACTCCTTACTTTACCTACGAAAAACAATCAGAATTAAAAATTTTGGTAGCGTTAAATGAGGTTTAAAAAAATACTTTTATTTCCATGAAATCCTTATAGTGCAATTGTTTGAAATCTTTAAATATACATAGTTTTTCTACTGGTTTTAAAAAACACTATTTTTTTCATATATATTTAATAACTTAAATCAAAAGTAGAAGACGCGCAGATATTAATACAGATCATGTTTTGTTACAAGTAAAATGTTTGAAGAACAAAAAAAAGAACAAGACAATCCTAGAAAAATTACGAAATAATTTTAATATAAAACTACTAAAAAATAATAAAATTAAAAAATCAATATAAGGAAAAGATAACAAGCAAACTTACAAAGCAAGAGAAAGAAAAACGTTGAAGAAACACGAGAAGCCATAAAAGAAGCCACAATGAAGATAAATCGAGAAATTATTAAAAACATCACTAAAATAAAAAATACTCGTAAAGACTGGTTTGATGAAAAGCGCGAATCCTTAGTAATATAAATAAAAAGAATAAGTGTACAAAAACCAAAACAAACAGAATATTATTTAACACAAGAGTACCAAGGACTAAAAAATATATTGTAAAATACGTAGACGTAAAAATATGTAGATATGTAGATAATATAAAATATGTAGACGTAAAAAAAGAACACAATGAAACAAAACTAAAGCTAAACTAAAGGAAATTAAAGAAAAGTTTAAAAAAATATAGCGTACTAAGAGTTTTAATAAAATCAAAGTGTATATCATGATTCATGAAAAATAAAAATGCAAATTTACAAGACAGTAATCAGACCAGTAACACACGAATCGTAAGTCTGAGTTTTAAGAAAAGCTAAAACAGACTTGTTGAAAAGATAAAAATGAATAATGTTAAGATCAGTTTAAAACTTAATCAAAACGCGGAGCGGTGAAGAAGAACGAACAAAGAAATAGAAACGGTATACAACGATGTAAAAATTACTAGCCTTATAAAGTCACAACGAGAGAGCTGGTTAGGACATATGGAAAGAATAGAAAAAAAGAGCTAAAACGTCCTAAAAAGAAAACCAGTACAGTTTAGGTAAAAGGAAGACCACGATAAGAATAAATTAATCACGCAATAAAAGCTTTAGAAAAAATACATGTAGACAACTTGAAAAACGCTGCTCAGAATAGAACAAAATGGAGGAAAACCATAACAAGATGTAGAGAAGAACTCTGATTAGAGTAACATGTAAAGTGCAATAAATTAGTTAATATACAATAATTAGCATTATGTAGCCGCAGTAATGGGGAAATTTCCCCCTATCAAAATCCAAAATTAAAGAAAAAAATTGATGAAATATAAAAATATATTAACTGACACTTAAACCACAGACAAACAAATTCAATTTAATAAACCCGCTAGTTTAGGAAAAATGTCTTTTATTATGTAGTTTTGGGTTTATCTATATTATGTCTTTGGTTGGTGTTTCAGTAACAGTTACCCCCCCCCCCTTAAGGAGCAATCAAGACCCGTCATTGCGAAGAAGTCACAACATGCAGGCAGTCAGAGAAGGATAAGGAACTCAGACTCTAAGGCAATCTCAGTAGAAGCTAATAAATTGAAAACAGGAGGGATAAAAGTGAATCGGTTTTTCAATTGGTATGTTAATATTTCCATGATATACCAATTATTTCAAATTTTTCAAGAAATTTTTGAAAACGGTTTTAGGCTTAAAAATCAAATCATCAAAAAGAAAGATAGGTAATTTTTATTACAATTAAATTTAAAATATTTATTAACATTTTTAAGCTTTATTGTCCATCATCAAGATTTTCAACTTCTAGCTAAAATCTTCAATATCTCTTATCCGTCAGTTAAAGAATGTACCCACCGGCCGGCTGACGTATATATCCGACATTGTTTAATCGTGTCCATTGGCCTACTGCCTTATCGATGCGACACCTTCAGAAACTTTCGTTTCATCACAGACGATCTGATCATGCTTGCATTTTTTTGCTGGTGTTAGTCTTACTCGAAATGTCGGTGGAAGAGCGTGCCGGTCCCTCTGAAAAGCCAACACGTGGCCAAAAGCGTAAGCAACAAGATTTCAGTTATTGTGGCTTAGACGAACGTGACATTAGACACATTCTCAACGTTACGGATGGGGATGATTTATACCTTAGTGAAGAAAAGCCATTTCAGAACAGCGGCAGTGAATACCACCCTGATTCCGAAAGTGAAAGTGTTATTTCTGAAGTCTCTTCAATCGACGAAAAAGACGAGCCCGAACAAATAATACAAAATGAGGAACTAGAGGATGTGGAAGCTATATTGCAGCGACGCGAACAGAAATTAATTTGGACCAAGAACGAATTTGTTCCTCGAATACACGAATTTGACCAAAGTGAAAGTGGTTTGAAGAGTAATAGCCTAACTCCAGAGTCAAAAGAAGTAGATTTTTTTGTGAGCCTGTTCTCGGAAGAAATAGTAAATATAATTGTGATGGAAACTAACAGGTACGCTACCCAACAGAATGCTAAAAAGTGGAAAAATGTTAATCTTCCAGAAATGTATGTTTTTCTTGCACTAACTATGTTGATGTCACGCGTCAAGAAATTAGAAATGAAGGAGTACTGGTCTCAGGATAATTTATTGCATACGGCAATTTTTCGTCAAAGGATGCCAAGAGACAGATATTTTCTAATTCGCCGTTACTTGCACTTTTGTAATAACGAGGAAGTGCAAGTAAATAATCGTTTGCATAAAATTGACCACGTAATGCAAAAATTAAAAATAAACTTTCAGAACCACTTTTATCCATTCAAGAATTTAGTTATAGATGAGAGCATGGTCATGTTCAAAGGAAGGTTGTGTTTTAAACAATACATAAAAACTAAAAGGCATCGCTTTGGCATAAAATTGTACGTTCTTTGTGATTGCGAAACCGGCATCGTTTTAGATTTCATAATATATGCAGGTAAAGCAACAAATATACAAGGCCAAGAAAATCAGAATCTGGGTGTTACGGGAGCTATTGTTGCTAAACTATTAAGCCCTTATTCGAATAAAGGGCCTTCGTTATTTACTGATAACTTCTATACCAGTCCATCTCTGTCAAATTATCTGTTCCAAAACACAACGAACTCTTGCAGCACGGTACGACAAAACCGAAAACAGATGCCGCTGTTTGAAAAGAAGCTAAAAACTGGTGAAGTCGACTGGAGAAGCAGCGATACTATGTTGGCCCTTAAATGGAAAGACCGCCGCGATGTTGTTATGCTGACAACAATGTACGAAAATCAAATTGTAACACTTCCTAAGATAAGCAGAATTACAAAGGAAAACATAAAGAAACCTCTATGCGTTGTAGAGTATAACAATCATATGGGTGCCGTCGACAGATCAGACATGATGATTAGTAGTATTGATTGCACTCGTAAGTCAATCAAATGGTATGTCAAGCTATTCTTTCATTCGTTGGATGTTACCTTACTAAATGCCCAATCAATGTTTTTGACGCAATATGCAGGAACGGTTCCAGTTGCAAAGTTTCACTTACAAGTTATTCGGCAGTTGTTGGAAAGGTATTTTATAGCACTAAGTTTGGCAACCAACGTTTCTAATAAAAATATTTGTTTCAGATATGCAGCAATTGAGGCACAACCAATTCAATTTGATCAAGGGAATTCAAGACTGACAGAACGGCATTTTCCGGAATTGGTTCCAAGGAAAGAGGGAAAGAAAAGCGCTACTAGGAGATGCAGAGTTTGCTCCCAGACAAAGGCAGGACCAAAGAAAAGAAAGGAAAGCAGCTATATGTGTAAAGAATGTGATGTTGGGCTATGTGTAGTGCCCTATTTTAAGATTTATCACCAATTAGTCGATTTTTGAAAGTTAACTTTTTATTTCTATTTCCTTTTAGTTTAGTCTTGAGTTTTTTTTATTATATATTTAGCATTTAAATCTTTGGTTCTTCTTATGTAATAAATTTTTTTCACTGTATGGTTTCCCTTGTTACTGTTTTTTTAACTTTTATTACGGTGACGGTTATACACGTCATCCGGCGCAGAGACAATCCAAAATGTGCCGGCGGTAAGGAAAGTACAATAAACAAAGGCCCCGTACTGAAAGGGTTAATCAAAATGTTGTTATGTTAGATCCATAGAAATGGATACTGTCACTCGCTATTGTTCTAATATTCCATAATTTTTGCGTGTTTCTGTATCGTTTACCATTTTAAATAACTTAAAGGAAATATTTCAACATCAGAATACTCACGTGTCTTAGATGAAATACACTTAGCACTTAACCAAACCAAAATAGGAAAAGCAGCTGACTTTGAGGGAATCTATCCTGAATTTATAGTTCACACTCATACAAAAACACGGTTGTGGCTTAAGAAATTCTTCACTGACATTGTGACTACAGCTGTGCTACCTCCAGAATTCAAAAGAACAAAAAATTATCGCAATCCAGAAACCCGGCAAAGACAACAAGCTGCCCGAAAGTTATACACCTATTGGCTTACTCAGTTGTTATAAACTACTAGAATGACTCTTATTTAACAGAATATGTAACACTATAAAGGTTGCTGTACCAATTGAATAAACTGATTTTCGAAAAGGACGAAGTTGCTACTGCCATCTAACTACATTTATCAAGGATAGCTTTGAAAGACTTCAAAATCTAGCATAACATAACATTCATAAACTTAACACCTGCCTATGCTACTGTGTGAAGAGAGGGCCGTATTTATAAGTTAATTAAAATCATACTCTGCCTCAAAACTTGTCAGCTAATAAACAATTTACTCAGACTTTTTCAGGTATATATAAATAATGCACGGAATACCGTTAAAAAACTAAACAACGGCTTATCTTAAGGCTCATTGATAGTTCCATCATTATTTAACCTTTATACGACAGATATTCTAATCGAAAAAAATCGCTTCTGCTGACGAACTGGCCATTGGCTTCCAAGAAAAAGTAAAGAAGCAGGATAATGACCTCAAAATGAAGATCTAACTACAAGTAGCTTATTTAAGAGCTGGCGCTTATGCTCTAACATAAGCAAAACTAAAACCTGTCTTTCTGTAAAAAGAAACAATATCTGCGATAGCTTTGATTTTTCGAGAGGCAGAATATTGTACACCAGTATAGCCATATAGTGCACATACCAATAAATTCGATGTCCAACTTAACTAAATCGTGAGAATAATCACTGGAACAATAAAATCAACCAAAATGAGATAACTCCTTATTTGAACTAATATTGCTCCAGCAGATCTACGCCGTACATCAGCCAAGAGAGCATTACCTAGAGAGTACCAGAAAGTTGTGGCCAACGTACAATTACCAATCTATCAAGACATACCAAACACCGCAAAAGAGAACCAACGACTGAGAACTACCCGAAAAATTGGTGAAATTTATGATATACATTGGAAATGATCAACAAGATTAATGCCAATAATAGAATTAGAGTATATCCAGATATCCACCCTAACTCAAGACTTCATTGGATTAAATCTGCCTTGATCCACCTGGGCGAGGCTTAATCACATACGTACATGACATAGTAAATGTGCTGACTCTTTGTTTAAATGGAGCCGTGTGGAGGGTCCACAGTGCGATTGCGGATTAACTAGACAGACCATAAACCGCTGTGTTTCATACTGCCTAAATTGTGCCTGCCGTGGAAACCTCCAGAACTTTGTGGAATGTTTCTCAGAATCAATTGAATGGCTATGCAAATTAGACATTAATGTTTAGTTTTATATACTAGATAAATAAAAACCATTTTCAAATATAATTTTCTTGAAACATGTTTGCAACGTATATCTATACAATCAATCTTTATTTTCACAATCTCAAATCATTATTATTATAGGTAAAAGTTAGTGGCTGGCTTAATTAATAAATACCTGTTGTTGTGAACTGTCTTCTTTCTACAACATAAGAAGCGGGCCAGACCTTGGAGCTGGCTAAATATGTAGAGTATGTCAGGTACGACAACGAAGTCTGGTGCGAGCGAGAACTATCCTATTTGAGGAACGAAGATGAAGTCTCTGAATGCCACCTGAATTCAGTATTTTGTAGGGAAAAAAAAACAGCTAACTTTTAACGGTTTTAACAAACTTTACATGTATCAAAGGGTTGGTTCTAAAAAGCCACTTTTGTATACATTTACGAAGAAAAATAAAACAATAAAACTAGAAATTTTATTGCCCCTTTACAAGTTCCGAGAACAAGTAAACGGTATTGACCCAGTTCTAGGTAGACAAATAACTTGTTGTAACGAATTAGCAAAGCGGTTGGTACGAAAAAAAATCATTTATGACCAATTGTGGTCGTGAAAATGATAATTTTTTAAATTAAGAGAAGAGGAGAATTGGCGGTAAAATAATATCGAAGTGTGTTTGTTTTAGCGGGACTCTCAACGAAAAGCGGACGAGTAGAATATATTTTCGTATTTTATTAATAATTCTAACAAAATAATAAGGGATTATTGGTCGTATGTTAAGACTTTAAATGTGTTAATTAAATGCCAACTTCACAACCTGTTGTGTTCACAATCCCCTGTGTTCACAATCTTTGTATTCCGTTTTTTCCGATGACTTATATATTACAAAATATTTTTAATATACCTATCATATCTTACAAGCGTATGATTAGGCTTAACGACCACTTAAATAAGAATATGTCTCTGGTATAAATGAACTTATCACTCTCTCTTTTTTACAATATGCTGAATTATATTATTAAACTACAGTATTAAACTTATAATATTGAAATATTGCAAGTGATGCAATCTATCTATCTAAAACCCTTTTTATTTCCAATTTCAAAAGAAGTACAGCACTTCTTTGTTCTATCTATCGTTGTTCTGCCTGATGTTAGGGCCTTAAAATTTCCACTTTATGTTTGTCGCTTTTTTATGACATCTTTAACCGTCGTAAAATTCTTATCCATTCGTTACGTTTTCCGCCCTTTAAGCCTGTTCCTAACAATCGCCTTTTTATTTCTTCCTGGGTTTTCGCTAATAAATCCATGGTTGACTATCAAACATTTGTAATTTATATCTTATTTTTTGTAGTCAAACTTGCATTTATATGTATTTTAGATCTATACTTATGTGATACAAAAATTAATACAAACCATTTATTTTCGCTAAACATGGTATGTCCAGTAGATTGCAAACCTTGATACTAGGGTCTCTTCCTAAAAAATAATAATTAGTATATACATATGTTCTGTAATACAAAAACAATTTACCATTATCAGGTAAGTAGTAGTGTGGGGTACAGTTACACATTTCTCTTGTAATATTCATTCTACATTCCACTAAGCAACTACGAAAATTATAAACCTTAAAATAAATAAGGTCTTTTTCGTCTGGATACAGACACTGCCTTTGACTAAGTGGTAGTTCTCTAATCTCTTCTGAAGCTTCGGTATATTGTGGTA
The DNA here is from genome assembly GCA_918026665.1 of Diabrotica balteata. Classification (NCBI taxonomy): domain Eukaryota; kingdom Metazoa; phylum Arthropoda; class Insecta; order Coleoptera; family Chrysomelidae; genus Diabrotica; species Diabrotica balteata. The sequence goes on along the minus strand of OU898276.1, from coordinate 58,385,184 downwards.
AAATGCTTACCATGTTTACTCTTCTGGTTCCGATGAGGATATTCATAGCATTCCAGTCAGCGTAGTGATAGGGGTTGCTGACTCTGATCTAAAAATACAGTGTTAAGAATTTATTAAGAGAACTAAAGGTATTAAGATTGAAAATTAGCAGAAAAATTAAGAAATAAGCAAATACGACAAACAAATATTTATGCTTATGTAAAAAATAGTATAAAAAAGATAGGTACTATAAGAAACTAGATAGTGGGATTATTAAGCATTTAAGGTTCGTAGAATATGCATCCAGATGTGGATTAAAAAGCCTGTAAATCCTTTTAAATATGCGTATATATGTAACTATAGCAGGATATATATGTAACTATACCCTATTAATATAAAAAATAAACAAACACACATTGTTTGAGAAATATATTAGCATATAATAAATGGATATATTTTTAAAATCAAAATAATAACAACTGTACCAAAAATTGAACTAAAGGAAAACTAAAATCTAAAAAGGGGTTAATAAGTCTCGGTTGAATTTAGTCACCATGTCACATTATTAATCAAAATAATATAAAAGAATATGATACATTTATAGTAGAATTAAACAAAGTAGCAGAAAATTATATGCCGAAAGAGAAAAAGTGATCAATTCGAAATTTCAAAAACATTGGTGGAATAAAGATTGCGACATATTAATGAATATTCAAAAAGATGATCTTTTGCGATTTAAACTAAACTCAAATGCAGAAAATTATATTTGCCTACAAAGAACAATACATTTGTGTAAAAACTCATAAAAAGGGCAAAAAAGAATATTGGAGGAATTTTTGTACTTCAATAAAAATTAAAATACATAAATTACACAAATACGGATAGAGGTTAGAAAATTAAAAAATAATTATAAAGAACCAGTCAGTAAAGTAGCAGGGGAGTCGACAACAACCTTTATAAACCAAGTCACGCCACTATGTATTGAAAGAGAAGAAACAGTTTACGATCTTAAAGTGGAAAATATCAATAAAATTGCAATGGACAGTCTATTAAAGAAATTTAGTCTTAAAGAATTGCAGAACAGTATAAAAAAGTACAAAAATGCAGCTCCTGGTATCGGTAACATTCATTATATAATGGTATACAATCTTCCATTGTCCTGCGAAATTACTTTGTTAGAAATAATAAATAATATTTAAGAAACCACGCAATATCCAGAAAATTGGAAGAAATACATTATGAGTTCAATGTTGAAATCGCAAAAAGATCCAAATCTAACAGCATCCTACAGAGGTATATCATTAGCATCCTGTGCACTAAAACAATTGAGCGAATACTCAAAACAAGAATGGAATATTGGCTAGAACCCAACCTCAAACTACCAAAATATCAGTTTAAGTTTAGAGAAGCTTATTCCACAATAAAAAATATTACTCTTCTAATCACTGATATTATATCATTCTCAATAAATCGTTCTACCATAGCTCTCTTTATGGATATTGAGGGAGCCTACGATAAAGTTAATCTAGGAATTCTACTTTAATAAATTTTGCGAATTGGATTTAGTTAAGAATTTTTTAGAAAAGTAATAAAATTATATGGTAATCGCATAATTAACCTTAAAGTAAATAGGCAAATTTTATATACAAGAATAACAAGGCTGGGATTACCTCAGAGTAGCGTTTTAAGTCCTATATTGTATACAATCTATAATTTTGACCTAGACCAGCAAAGACGAATTCAGGAAAATTAAGGTACTAGAATATGCTGACGATATATGAATTTACATTGACAATTGTGATCTTGAATCTGATTACAGTTCTTTAAACCAATTTTTTCTTCGTTTTAAAAAATGGTGACATAAAAAAAATTAAAGATTTCACAAACGAAATCAAAATCAGAGAACTAACGACCACAGTGTGTTCGTAGTTCTCTGTCAAAATTATAGAGAAAACTACCACGAAAGTATTGCGAGAAATGGGCAAATACGAATTTTTAAACAATAAAAATAAAAAAAGTTGCAGTATCTGGGACACGTACTGAGGGGACAGCAATATGAACTACTAAGGCTGATAATACAGGGAAAGATAAGAGGAGAAAGGAGTATAGAAAAAAGGAGAGTATCATGGTTGGAGAATTTAAGGTACTGGTTTATAGAACTCTTCAAAGCAGCAGTAGATAAAGTAAAGATAGTGATGATGATATCCAATCTCCGATTGGGAGACGGCACTTAAAGAAGAAGAAGAGGTAGTGGAACCTTTTCGGCCATTGCGCCAAATTCTTCATTGATGATATTAATGCTTTCACTTGTGGACATAAACTTCTCCTGTAGGACGACGAAGACCATGAGCGAAACAAGTAACATGTAACATTCTACGTCAGTAGTTTTATCTAACAATGCCAGTTACCTCCGTTTTCGGCTTAGCTTTAACAGTTCGTGTAGTATAGAACCATATAAATTGGAAACATAGTTTTTTCTTATTGTTGACTTATGTGCAATTAATGATATTTTTAATAATTTAAAAAAAAATCTTTTTAGCATGGGGTTAGTTAATATGTTTAGCGAAATTTCACCACTAACAGAAGCTTTGTACAAATCTTCATTAAACTTTTGTCTGTATGAAATCTATGTAGTTATTATAACTGGTTGTTTTTTATAAGATTTCTTATCCTTTAAGTTTACGCTTTGTAGTTGCTAAAGTTGAGTCACTTGATACTTCCTGCTGTACTTACAGGAATTTCACAATATTTGCATCTATCCAAATCTTTCAGAAATTAAGTTAATTTAGCACTCATTGATAGTTGTTCTTTAGGCATCTGACAACTCATGTCGCTGAGTTAAAACTTCAAGTACATTTTATATATGTAATGGTTTTAATCTGTTTGTAAATAAACGAAAATTTGATTTAATGTGTTTAATCCCATTGTACCATTTCTCGAGATTATACTATTGTAGCTTCAATTGCAAACTCATTGTATTTTGTAGAAATTTGAGTGTTGTAAAACCAGCTGTAAATTTATAACATCGATAGGTGGTAATGTATAAAGGTGGCTAAATTCTCAGATTTCACTTTATCATATAAATATAATGTTTAAAACCGAATAATTTGCTATTGTGTTTTTTACAGTAAACTTAAGTAAATATTTTGTATATTCTAAAATATTCCCAAACAATTTTTTTTAAATTTTATATAACGAAACCGTATAAAAAAACTAAAATCCACCAAAATGTCCACACGATGTCGTGAAATCATTTTTTTTTAAATTTATTTTGGATATACTTACCCTATGTCCAACCGAAGGAACATAGGCTGCATAATAATCATCAACCTCGTTGTTAATAAGAGTTATTAAACCAGTTTGATAGCCACAAGTTGATAGCCTCTGAGGCGTTGCAGAATATTTGTGTGCTGTCCTTCTGAAAATATAGGTATTTATTATAGTAAAAAATCTAACCCAGCAAGTAATTACGCTTCAGTTCTATAAAAATGTGTAATATCACATACGCCTTGTAAGTCAGTTGGTCGAGGTACCATGGTAATGAATTAACAGACGTTATTTTGACAGATTAAAAATTATTAATCTGTTAGTGTAAATATAGTGGTAATTTAAATACAGATAAATAAAATGAGTTCATCGATTAGTGAAGAAGAATTTAGTAGCACACCACCCAACATTATGCAGTTAGGTGCGAACACTACCAAGAACCTATTACCAGAAAAATATAGAGGAAAATATAAAAAGGTATAGGAGAAAATCGCTAAGAAATTTAAAGAAAGGAGAAATCGCTAAGAAATTTAAACCATTCTCATTATGGGCAATATATTCTATGCTAAGAAGTGAATAACTTAGAAAAGTAATGGTAATATTGAAAATTAACCGAAATTGCGAGCTTATCTAAAAAGGGAATCAGAAGGTTTTAAAAACAAAAAATCTAAAATTTTACATCCTGATGAAATAAAACTTTTTTAACCTTCCGCTACCGGAGGGGGGTAGAGATTGTACCCCAAAATTCGATTTTTCATGAATAATTTTTAAAAATGTTGGAATTTTGTTTAACTGTTTTAGTTACTTTTAGTTATTTTTACCTATGAAAAGTGCAGCACTGTGCTTGGGGTACAAGTTGTACCCCCTCCGTCAACCGCAGTACAGTTCATTCCGGTCGACGCCACTGACTAAACCAGACGTTTTGCGCACGGCACCAAACCTGTTGTTTGCAATAACACACAAATCAGTTCTGTGCATAGATAAATAATATAGTATATACAGATAGATAGGCAACTCTATATATAAATTTGGTTTATTAGCACCCATCCAGCAAAAAGACAATAGAGGGAATGTAAAGGTAGTGGGGGCAAAAATATTGTTAGACAGGAAGTGCGATCTTTAGAGGCCACATTAAACAAGGAAAGAGAGTCTTTATCCTTGTTTGAAATCAAATTTAGTTGGGTTATGTTATTGTTTGTCACAAATGTCACATGAAATCTTATTTATATTGAAGTTTTTTTAACAATTGTGTCGCATTTTAGACTCTTATCATTAATAATTAATTAAAACTTTCTCGTCTAAGACACATTCTGAAAGCTACTGTTGATAAGTGTCGGAAAATTTAAATGTGGCGCATTCTCATTTCCGGATATGTCCGCCATCAGATTCCACTTTTTTGGTCTCCTTTTCATAAGGATTAGATTCCCTCTTTTGTCTTATTGCTCGATGTTAGCACCACTGGTGGGCGGAGTCAATACTAATCACCATTTGGCGGGAAATTCAAATGGTTAAGTATTAATTTTTTCCCTTTAGCGCCTCTGGTGGGTCATTTCGATACTTATTAAAATTTAGTGGGAAATTCAAAATATTTTATTATTTTCCAATGGAATAATCTCACATATCGTGAGTGATGTGACAATACCTATCTGCTTTTTCACAAGTTTTGTAGGGAGACGAAAATCTTTATTTATAGGAACTATAACTAAACTTTAAAAACTAAGGAATCAAATAAAACTAAACTGAAAAAACTTAAGAATCAACTAACCGAACTTTAAAAACTAAGGAACCAACTTAAATTAAAATTACCAAGATTAAATTACAAACGAAAGTTAAAGATAATTAAATTAAAAATGAAAACTAAGGTATCAACTAACTAAACTTTAAAAATTAAGGAACCAACTTAAATTACTAAGACTAAGTACAAACGAAAGTTAAAGATAATTAAATTAAAAATGAAAACTGTAAACAAGCCAAAGCACGTGGAAGACGAAAATGGACGAAAGTCGAAAATATACAAATATCAATCATCAACTTGTCATTACTTTTGACGGAATTGACATGGCGGAATTAAGCTTCGTTTGATTATTTTATTTGTGACATTCAGAGATGGTGTTAAAATAAAATGATTGGTTAAAGTCTTCGTGAGCGAGATAGGCTGTCATCTCTCTTTATTAACCGACTGGAGTCAAAGTGATGGGGGAAATGTTCAAGGTTATTAATATAAGATTCCAGGCCATGGTTCTGTGGATGACTTGCTAACATACCGTTTTAGTTTATCCATTTATGATTACACGATTTACCGATATGTCGAAAAAAATAAAGTTAGACCTTCGGAAAGAAGAGGATCGTGAAACTGCAGTGCAGTGGTTAGAGGAAAGTGATGATGATTACCTTTTTGAAAGAGATAGTTTATCGGATGATTCAGAATTAGATGATAATTTAGAAGTAGTGGAATAGGAGTCTCAAATTCTGCAGGTAATTTTTATTTTTGTTTTATGTACGATATTTCTATCTTGAGTTTATTATATTTTAGACAACTGAGAGCGACAGTAATGATTCTGATAAACCAGTTTTGGGGGCAGTAGATTCTAGACTAGAACTAGATATCGCACAAAAAACTTGCTCGAAAAACCAGGGCTTACAGAAAAATCTAAAAATGTCGCTAAAATTAGTGATTGCTTCAAATTATTTGTAGATGAGAAAATTGTAAAAATCATCGTCAAATGTACAAACCAGAAAGCGGAGAAATACTTTCAGGATTGGAATGGGAAAAATCCTAATAAAACAAGAACCTGGTTGTCCACTGATTCAGTGGAAACTTATGCGGACTTGATTACGGCGGGTGCGCTAAAAGCCAATAGGAAACCAGTGCACTTTTTGTGGTGTCGAAACCCTTTGTACAGTCGATCTATTTTTCCGGCTGCCATGTCACGCGACCGATTTCTAGATATGCGATTCGATGCTTTGAACACTAGAGAAGAACGTAGAAGTTCTGACATATTAGCAGCTTTTAGGGAAGTGTTTACAAAGTTTGTAGAACACTGAAAGAAAGTTTTAAGTGCCACTCTCATCTAACTGTTGATAAACAACTTGTAAGTTCTAGAGGTAAGTGACCATTTAGAGTCTACATGAAATCAAAACCAGCCAAGTATGACATCAAAATATGGGCTCTAGTTGATGCAATAATCACCTATGCTGCTAACCTTCAGATTTATACTGGAAAAGATGGTAACAAACCAGAAAAAGACCAGGGCAAAAGAGTAGTACTTGATTTGGTCTCATTTCTAAAAACTGATTATGGCATCACTACTGATAATTTCTTTACCAGTGTTCCCTTAGCAAAACAACTCCTAGATCGACAAATAACATTATGTGGAACACTTCGAAAAAACAAGCAGGATATACTTCCAGCCCTACTACCCAATATTTCTAGACAAGAAAAGTCCTCAGTTTTTGCCTTCACTGAGGAAATAACACTGGCGTCTTACGTTCCTAATAAGAATAAGGCAGTAATTTTATTGAGTACAGAACATAACGACAATAAAATTAGCGGAGAAGAGACGGACTATAAGCCAGACATAATCGTGCATTACAATTCTAGAAAAGGTGCCGTAGATACTATGGATAAGATGGTAAATGAATATTCTTGTAAAAGAGCCTCTAAGAGATGGCCATTTGTTTTGTTTCAAAATCTTCTAGACATTGCAGGTCTGAATGCATACGTACTGTGGACGACAAAAAATTCCATTCGTGCGTATAAAGCTTCTCACAGACAAAGAGAAATTTTACTAAACCTGAGTCAAGAACTTATAAAGCCCCATGTCGATAGGCGACTACAAAGTCCACAAAAATTCCATAAGCGAATTATAAACGCCATGTACGAATTATGCCCACCGCCACCAAGGGAGAATCGCGAAAACGACGCCACCATCTTGAAATCCTCAGGGCGATGTTTACTTTGTCCACGCAAGAAGAACCGCAGAAGCAGAAAAACGTGCAATTCTTGTAAATTCTTTGTTTATGCTGAACATCAAACAATCACAACAATTCAAACAATAATATGTACAAAATGTAAAGCTAATCAAAAAAACGATAATTAATTTTTTCAAGACACCATATATCTTTTTATTGTTACTTATATTCAATAAAAAATACTTGCATTTGTTTTAATTATGTTTTAACTAAAATTATTGCATTAAGTTAACAATCTATAAAAATGCATGGGTTACATAATGTACCCCCTCCGTCAACTACAAAACAACTTGACCCTTCGGTAGCGAAAGGTTAAATAGATCTCCTGATCTACAGTACTTGTTAATAAAGGTATGTTATTTAAAAATATAACATAAAAAAATATAAGATAAAAGTATAACATAAATGTGCCTACTTTGAATACTTCTGAGTAAAGACTACTACTGTAGTGACAGCGCAGTGATCAGTGAACAGTGTAGTAGTGTCTGGGGGCTCGGGAGACTGAGACCTCGGAAGCCCTAAGGAAGATATCAGAGAGGATGTCGAAAGCTCGGCAAAATGGATATCGACGCGGTTCAACCCGGAAGACTGGTGAGTTAAATATTAATTTTTGTAATAGTATTAATCTTAGCTCTAGGTTTCATTGTACTAATCGCGGAAATCTTTCCGAACATATTATATATATATATATATAATATATATATATATATATATATATATATATATAATATATATATATATATATATATATATATATATTATATATATATATATATATATATAATCTATAGTAAAATTATGATCCTTATATAACATTATATTGTATAAATGTTTTACTTACTCGTAAATTGAAGTATTTTTGAACACATATGCATTGAATGTACAACATAATCCTTCCGATGTTTTCGTTTGTTGAAATAGGTTGGAACATTTCACAGGTAGTCCCTTCCACAAACATTTCGTAAACATCATCTCACAAGTGGGAGACAACTTTCTTAAAACTTCTTCGGCTGTAATTTTTTTCTTGTCGAATATTTTCTGGAGACGAGTGTATCGCTGCATGTCTTCGTCTGTCGGTGTTTTATATTTTATGAAAAAATACATGTATCTTAAGTCTTCTATTAGTTCTGAAATATTAGTTTTAGTTCTAAAAGGAAAATAAAAGTTTTAATAACATTTGTTTGTCTTTCTTTGTTCAGATTTTTTTTAAGAATAGTTTTTTTTTTAAATTTATGCTTTTCTTAGTCTAAACACTTCTGATATAAAGTTTGTATCGGTTTTGCTGTTTTTTAGAAACTGTATTACCAAAGATTTCATATAGAACAGTAATAAAATAATAATAGTACGAAGATACTAAGCGATACATTATTGATACTTAAACGAGGTTAACGAGATTAAGTATAAGGAGGATTCAGATAATCAACAGAAAACCTAAACTAACCTGAAACTGCAATTTTTGTGTCGGGCAAGCAAGTTTACTGCCATTAATGCTAACCATCACATACATTCTCGTAAACAAGCAAAAGTAAAAGGAGAGATACTGGTTTTCTAAAAATGGTGCTTTTGTTTTTATATCGAAGAAAACAGGGGACTATCATGAACACATAAATTCTATATATTTCAAGAAGTGATTCGAGAATATTCTCAAATACTCATTTTGGTAGATATCGTAATATGCTATTAATTTAATGGCTAGACTTCATGGTATTTCTGTTTTGAGACTACTACCTTACCATTGCGAGTTAAATCCAATTGAATTAACTGCGGCTCAAATTGGAGGGATATATGACCTGTTTACCATATCTTGAAGAAAGAAGACAATATGTGATGATGATGATGATGATAGTGTGTTTGGCATGTTGTGTTTACTGGAAGTTGCACATTACTTTTAACCAGGTTTTCATAAAACGTAGATGAGAGTGCTTTATTTTTAATACATCCAAATAGGATGTGATTAACATCACACTGGGAAATATTATCGCATAAACACTTTCCTGATTCTATAATGTTTAATCTAGGCAGGTGAGCACGAACAGCACCGTGACTAGTTTTTAATCTTGTGATAGTTACTGCTGATCGTTTAGATATATAATAATGGAATATGTGTGGTAATTCTGTTAGGGAGTTCAACAGTTTGTTATTTATTTGATGTGAATCTGAATATTTCGGAAATACAATATTTAATTTTTTGAAGATTGTATTAAATTCTAATTTATAGGATGGTTTAATAAAATTTGTTGAAAGTGTAACCGGTAAATAATTGGTTTCCAGAAAGGCATCTGCTAATGGTGGTGAATTTTTTATTCTCCTAAAATTGTTTACTAGATTTTGTATGGATAATTCATACAGCATACTTAGTAGGCCACTTGTCCTAGCCTTAATTTTAATACATATTTTGTTGCTAATAAATTTCTACGATTTTCTAATGGCATTTCAATACTTTCGGCAAGTAACAGGGGGCATGGTGTTGATTTCATAGCACCCAAAGGTAATCTTAAACTTTTAAACTGAATACGATCTATTTTTAGTAAATTTTTTTTTTTGCTTGCTGATCCGTATAACAAACATCCGTAATCCAAAATTGATCGCACGTAGGTCCTGTAAAATGCAACTTCGGGATCAGCACCCCATTTCCTGCAAGTGACACATTTAAGGAAATTGATGCCTTTCTCACATCTTTTTTTTACATATTGGACCATGTTTAGACCATAGTAATTTAGGGTCTAGAGTCTTTCATTTGAAACATACAAAAAAAATTTCTCTCATAAAAATTATTGACTGACCTTTTAACTCACACACGACGATGTCCTCTTTCGACCAGAAAAGCTGCCCCTTGTTAATTATGTTAGGCTACCAATCGAAGCCTTCTCCGTTCGAAGTGTCGACCTATCAGCATACCAGCAACTCTTTCTCCAAAAACACGAGCAGGTCTCTTTTACCAGTACTCGTTCAACAAATTCCAAAATTCTTTCCTCTCTTTCATATACTAACAATCTCTCACTTGGACTTTATACAATCCAGGAGGTACTCAACTTCTCAGCTTTGTTTTATCTCTCGTTCCACCTTTCAGCCACTCACTTCTAATTATTAAACTACTGGCACTTGCTTTTAAACTGACTACACAAAACTTCAAACTGCCTCTATCCGATGACCATCACATAATAATCTTTTTTACTCCAAACTTTAAAAACATTCACTCTCTTTTCCCATTCCAAACTCGCTTACCAATCAGAAAATTTCTATACCCCGCCTCTTAATTTATATCAGAAAAACCCAAGCATCGCTTGTAAACAACTTTCTTTGAAAATGACAACGGTTTTTTGTGACTTACTTTCTAAATATAATAACTAGGTACCTGGGGGCTTTTGGTCTTTCCAGCGAAACAAAAACAAGGGATTTTAAAATATTATATCTACACATACCCGGAAACAATTGTCTATTTACTTTTAAGTATTTACTAATGTTTTTCAGTCCTTGAGGGTGTCCTCAGAAGCGATCATTAACGCACCAATCAGCGTACGAGGAACATGGGAAAAATTGTTCATTGGTTGGAATAAGGGTTATTCCAACTTGTGAGCAATTTAAAATTTCCCATTGGCCGATTCTACGGGAAGTCCACTTTCCTACGTCATAATTCCTCCGAACAAAGGATTTTCGGATATAAAAGAAGGTGGATTTTCTCTAGTCGGCCTAAGAAGCTCAGAGTGGTGTTGATAATTCTGAAAAAATCCCTTTGAGTGGATTTTTAAAGAGGAATGTTGGTGATAAGGTAATTAAAGAATTTGGGTTGCTGAGCGGGAGCAGGGATATGATTAGGATGAGGGGGTTGAGGTCTAGGGGTGTGGTAGCATATGTGTGGTTTTGAGGTGGGTTTTGAGGTGGATTTTGCGTAGGTATATGTGTATTAATTTGTGAGGATGGTTGTATATGAGTAGTATGTGTGGTGAAGGTTTGTTGCTGTTGGGTGGCTAGGGTATTGGTCGGAGATGATTGAGGATTAGCGATAACGGAGGACCAGGAGAGCTGCAATTGCGCCATCAACCGGTCAATTTGGTCTACGGGTAGGGTGGTTACCAAATCCTGGACGAAACTGTCAGTAGCGGCGTCCATCCTAGGAGTGGTAGTGGTAGGTTGAGGTATGTGGATGGTTGGTACGTTGTATACAGTTGGTGTAGGTAAGATGTGTGTGTTTACAGGTGAAATAGGTAGAGGAGAAACAGGATTTTGTAAGGCTCTTTGAGTTGGTAGTGAAGGGTTGGTATTAAGTGGTAGCGCTGCATATTCGATATATGATTGTGAGTTATTTAGTTGATTTGGTATAGAAGGAGGGTCAGGAGGTTCTGCAGGACGCGTTTTTGACCTGTTGGAACGGGTCGATCGAGGCATTACGTCAGTGGATAGCTAGGACGAACCTAGATGACATTCTTTTCCAATACGCGGTGCAATGTAAAGGATGGCGGATAGCCGGACTATACAAATTCTTATAAAAGCTGTCGGTCCCTCGATGCACTTCTATATGGATATTAGTTGTTTTTGTATGTTTATTAATTTGTAACACCAACTTTTTTCCCAACAGTTATTAATTATACAATTAACAACTGTAGGAATTTCTGTAGGTGTCAGTTTGTCGCTCAAACGCAGAGTGTTAACACAGAGTCAGTTAGGCAACTCTTAATTAATAAACTAGTAGAACCAGCAACTGCGTCCGTAGGTGGCCTTTTCTTACGGCAATCACCCACTAAGCATACACCAGAACTACTAGAAAACCAAAGTATGAAAGTAATTGACGTACTGACCCCGATGAAACTCCACACTATCACGAACAAACACAACACTTCCTTCTTTCTTCGATCATCAATTAACTACAACACCGCTACTATGCTGGACCTAGGCGTCCTATCGCTCTAACGGAAGCTGAACGCCCCAGCTACGGCGTACGTGGATGGCTTTCTTACGGACCATCCACTAAGCCCTCACCGTGATCAGCAGAATCTCCGAAACAACAGACGGGAGCACCTAACCAACACAATAGGAGCACTGTAATCAATGTAAGCCGCTCGTGGCTTTTTTCCGTTGGAACAAACAATGGATGGATCCTTTGTTCCTTTGTTTTCTTTGTCTTCTTTGTCTTCTTGTATTCGCTTATCTAATCGCCTCTTATCTTTAGACAGTGTCGCCCAAGCAGTCAGCACAATGAACAATGCCTATGGCTGTTCTACTGACCCAATGCTGTAGGTGCGACACGAGACCTAAAACAGAAACGACCGTTCACTACGTAGACTTCTGAGCTTCCACTCTGAGCTTCTTAGGCCGACTACAGAAAATCCACCTTCTTTTGTATCCGAAAATCCTTTGTTCGGAGGGATTATGACGTAGGAAAGTGGACTTCGCGTAGAATCGGCCAATGGGAAATTTTAAATTGCTCAAAAGTTGGAATAACCCTTATTAAAACCAATAAACAATTTTTCCCATGTTCCTCGTACGCTGATTGGTGCGTTAATGATCGCTCCTGAGGACACCCTGAAAGAATGAAAAACATTAGTAAATACTTAAAAGTAAATAGACAATTGTTTCTGGGAATGTAATCTATGTATTCTAAACAAATAGGCACTAAAAAAAGAAAAAGCGTTGCTACGCTTCCATATAAGGCGTACCATATATAAGCGCGTTTACAATTCTAGAGATTTAGTCGATAATATAAATTTGTATCGTTAAGTAAATAAGTGTTATAAAGTAATTGTGTTTTTCGTGTCAGTGTTAAATAAATTAAAACAAACTTTACAATACTTACAACTTATTAGCTGTTAATACAGTTCTCTTCTTGCTAATTTTGTTATTGTCACAAACTGTGATAGATGGAAACTCAAAATTGTATATCGCATAACTATTTGTTTGGGTCAGATGTATTAATGGATTGGTTTCAGTAGAGCTCCATGAATTTAAAATTAATATCATAGTTATTACCATAAAAAAAGCACACGTTAAAAACCAAAATATTCTACAATAAAGTATTTGTTTTTTATTAAAAAACTAAATTAAGTAATATTATAAAATAATACTGAAAATCAGGTTATTTTTCTCGTCGACTTTTTTATTCATAAGATTTATATAATGAGTGAGGATTTAGTTAATACGGATTTAGAGGAAACGTTTATTTTACTCACAAATTCGATCGAAGCCGAGAAGTTCTCGACGCATTACGTTGCATGAGAATAACATGTAGTTGTTCTCATAATAAATAAATAAATAAATAAATAATAGCTTTATAATATAAGACTTACGAGGTGGCATGTTATCCTTAATATTGGCGAACTATTTTATAAGCGATATCGATGTGAATTATAAGAGGTAATTTTTAATCTACTTAGAATTTGTGATAATTGTAATTCAGTAAGTTTTTGGAATTAAAATAAAGTAAGTTACACCAAGTTTGCTTCACTTAGTCTCTGAATCCATAGAAGAACGTAACAATATATATTCTGATTCATTATACAGAACAAAATTGTGTTTTTAGAATCCTTTTCTCAATTTTTTTTCGTGACAATTGTAACATCTCCTTTCTGTTCGGTCCCAGAATTCCTTTTATTGGCAAATATTTCGGATTCTTCAATTCGTGCGAAGTTTTTGATGGTCGTGCATATTGACAGCGACGCTACTAGCATCTAGCTTAACAGCAAACTGAAGTAGTGTTAGATTTTTATAATATACGTCTTTATATATTGTCCAAGAGTTTACAAATTCCTCCACCATTTAGCAGATTTCTATCTACATCATATCTAGTCTGATAAATCTACGCTACCCAAATAATTAATTGCAATTGCATTAAGGCAACATCAGTGGAAGCAATTATTTCCAGAGTCCCTTGTTTATTTTTTCTGGTGGTGGTTGTCATTTACTGTTGCTCAAAAATATTACCTCTTTTCTATCTTTTCATTTTGCCATCAGTAGAACCATTTTACCGACCAGTATTTCGTTATCGACGTATTTTCTAAAATTTTTTTTTCAAAAACAGGCTTTTTTCCCTTAAGGGGTTCCCTAAGGCTCCCTTAACATTTTCTGTTTCTTTTCCAAGATGAATGTTTATATCGTAAGCGTAGCCTGTTTTTACATTTGATCTCATCCACAGCTTTGTTGCTTGTGTTAATTGTTTCAATGGTGGTTATTGTTTTAAAGCTGACCTACCTACTTTGGTATTGCTTTATCTATGAATTGGTACTGACTGTCTGAACAGAATTTCAAAAAAGTGTGTTACAAGATAGAATCTCATTAATATAATAAGTTTTACTTCCGTCATCTGGTTTTTATGGCGTATTAAAATATATTTTGGGATGAAGCCACATAAATCTGTCTCTAGTTATAGCAGTTTTCATTGTCGGTTGTCAAGTCTGCGATTCTTACTAAAAGCAATGAAACTAAGTTAACTTCAGGAAAACACTTTTAAGAAAACATATTTCTTTACAAAAACGATCGAGGTAATAATAAGTTACATTTGGGTAATTTATTACATCTAAAAGCATGGGGACATTTAAAATTATTTTCGTACTCAGACCGTTCAATTTGACAAAATTCTTATTGTTCGATTGTTTTGGTGCAGCCAAATCAGGTTTTCAGTAGTTATATTTAAACCATAAATTTCGACCAACTTGTTCTGAGTTGTACGTTATCATCTGATACGATACCGGTCCTCAAATTAGATGGCTAATTCGCTCTCTTAAAATGCTTTTGTTGTCACTTAATTTATTCTATAAATATTCGATGAGCTCTTATTATTCATATTCCACATTTAATCAGTCAATTTAGCCAAAAATTTTCAAATACTTAAATATTCGAATAAATTGGCAAAAACTTACAGGACAATATGATTATATTTGTTAAAGTTTTTTTCCTTGAAGTTTTTTCCGCTTTCATTAGATATGATAATAGCCATTTGTGAGAATCGCCTTGCAAATATGCTGCAGATATTTGTGTCCATTTATTGTTTATTTTTGCAGTACACTGTCGAATCTCTATGCTGCAAGGTTTTGGGGGAAAGCCCTGGGGTAGGAGTGGCAAACTTTTTGTAACTTTTTGGGGTCCAAAATTGGCATTTCCAGCAAAATTCAGCTTTATCGTCTTATTTGTAGAGGTCAAATCTCTGACGACTGGACTAATATGATAGTTGTCAAATTTATTTATTGCACACCAAGTTACCACGTTAAAGTATTATCTAGTTGTTATAAGTGAAGGGTATTTTAAAATAAAAATTAGTTTAATTTAGCATTTCTTATTTTATTTTAATATAGTTACTCAGTTTTGGTTCAAATATATATTTCTTTTAAAAAATGTCGTTTTTTAATTAATGAAAGTCAATATTAAAGTCAATAAGTTTCAGTGCAGCAGTAGCTCAACGGTATAAATTGAGGTTTGTTATGTCTTAAAAAAACTGGATGCTGAATAAAACTTCTATCAGCCTAGAGAACAAGCTGGATTTAGATCGAGATACAGCACTAACGACCACTTACTAGTGATAAAGAACCTGATAGAGAAGTCTACAGAATATAGCAAACCATGGGCACTGATATTTGTTGAACACGAGAAAGCATTCGATACCATAAGTCATAAGAAAATGTTAAAAGCATTAATAGAATGCCGAATACATCACAGTTTCACTAAAATAATCAAATTTATTTACCACAGCTAGCGTAACACTATCTGAACAAGGAACAAATAAATTATGTATACAAGGATACACCGTCCCCCCAAAGCTATTTTCGATGCTTTCAGAATATACTTGTAAGAAGGCACAACTTAACGAGTATGGTATTAACATAAATGGAGAGAAGCTCAGTCAGTTGAGATTTGTAGATGACTTCGTCCTTGTAGCCGATTGTATGGATGCTACAATAATAATGTTTATGACATTATATAAAGCAGCAATTAGACCTATATTAACATACACACCGGAGACAAGACCTGATATATCTAAAACGAGACGACTACTAGAAACAACAGAGATGAAAATACTGCGACGAATATCAGGGAAAAGTCTATTGGATAGGGAGAGAAGCAAAAACATAAGAAGAGCATGCAATATAGAAGACATAAATGGATAGGTGACAAAATGAAAACAGGAGTGGAACGAACACATTACTAAAATGGCAGAGGATAGAATAGTACAAATCGCACGAGATAAGTCACCAAATGGACGAAGAAGTATTGGCAGACCAAGAAAAAGATGGTGCGACAATTTAAACAATTATATTAATGAGAGGCTAATATTGAAAAACAAACAGACTTTAAAGCCTGCATACAAGAAGGAAGAAGAAGAAGAACAATTATATCACGCTTCCTTGGAGATCTGACTAAATATTAAATTAAATTAGATTGGATTATATTGCGAAGACGCAAATAATAATTAATTTGGTGCTAAATCGAAATATTGCTGTTAATGAAAGGAATATTGTGCAGACTACATCGTCTTAGGAGTACTTAGGACTTGGTAAATTAAAATACGTATTTAAATCGCATCTACTTATATGCCTCTTTGACCAATGTGTGTTACCTGTATTCACATATGGAGCGGAAACATTAACACTCGCAAAAAAGGTAATTAATAAGATTCACGTGACTCAAGGGCTATGGAGCACCAAATGTTGGGTGTCTCTCTGAGAAAGCGAATCCCAAATGAAGAAATACGTCGTAGAACAGAAACAATAGAACCGATGGACAAAACGTATTTTAGAGTGGAGACCAAGACAAAAAGCAATACGGAGAAGAGGATGCCCAACAAGTAGATGGACTGACGACCTGAAGCGTGTTAGCAACTGTATGCAAGCTGCACAAGACAGAGACAGATATAAGGAGATGAGGGAGACCTATGTCCAGCAGTGGACGCGTACAGGTTTTTGATGACGATAATGATGATGAACACTAATGCAATAATTGTCACTTATTCATATACCACCAAATATTGGAAGAAATAAATATTTTAACACCAAAATTGGAAGAGAGATTAAAAACCAAAAACAAGATTGGAAATTTTGGATTTGGTACAAGAAATAAAAGAAAAGAAAAACTTATGAAATTTTTAAAACAAGAAAACATGTATGCTATCAATACCTTTTATAGCAGAAACCTAACAGAAAGTAAATATGGATTGTACCTAACGTAAGTACCAAAAATGAAACAGACTATTTTCTCTCAAACAACAAAAGAATATTTAAAAACGTCGCAATAATAAACAACGTATCAACTGGTAGTGACCGTCCGTACAGTTGGGGCAAAATAAATATTAACAGGAAAGAAGGATCTTTAAAAACCAATGCGGATAGATGCCTTTAGTATAAATACAAATTGAGAAGAATTTCGATAGGTCACGAGCAAATTAAAGACGTTAACAAAAACATAAATAAAAACCTTCTCGAATTCGAACTACAGGTCTCAAAAAGAGAAGAATTAAAGAAAACAACATAAGTAAACAAAGTGTGCGATTTGTGATTGAAAGAAGACAGCTACTAACGGAAAAACAAACACCACACTCAAAAAAATGTATAACTAAATAAAACAGAAAAAACCTAAAATTTGACATCAAAAATGGAACGAGAACTTACTAGAGCAAGTCACAGAAAATAACAGATGCTTAAAATGTTAATTTAAAATACTGCGTTTTCAGAAAATAATTAAAATAATGATACCAAATAATAAGGAGGGGAAAGATAAATTAAAAATAACAAATATATACTACAAAACCTTGTATAGCTCACAAAGTCAGCTGAATGAATCGACAAAGAAAACGCCGACAAAATATAGAGAGCTTCGGAATAGAAAGAGCTATACAAGAGCTAAAAAATAATGAACCTCCAGGACATGTTGGTGTAATATTTGTCGAGCTTTTGAAGACAAGCTTGAAAATACCAAGACCCATACTAACAGAGGTGTTCACTAGATGTCTCCACAGAAAGAGCTGTACAAGAGCTGAAAAATAATGAACCTCCAGGATATGTTGGTATAATAATTGTCGAGCTTTTGAAGACAAGCTTGAAAATAGCAAGACCAATACTAACAGAGCTGTTCAATAGATGTCTCCACAATAGCAAAATCCCTAACTAAGAACGAGAGTCTATACAAAAAAGTATATTTCTATCACATCAAAAAATAAATGAGAAAAGGCTACGAAGAAAAAGAACATTCATACAAACTTTGTGGTTTTTTATAACTAGCCATTATTTCAATTTTTAAAATATATAAATATTAAATTCAATAAGCTGTATATATAGCATATTTATAAAGTTCATTTAGCATTAATTCCAGTTTTTGTCAGAACGACAAGAACTGGAATTAATGCTGAATGAACTTCATGAAAAATCACTGCAAAAAGGCCTAAAAATTAACTTAAACAAAACAAAAGTAATGAAAAACACGGAAGACCAAGAGGCAATAAAAATACAAATAGAAAAAATAGAACAGGTAAATGACTATATCTATCTAGGACAAGCAATCAGAGCTAATAGAGAAAATCAAACAGCCGAAATATCGAGACGAGTAAGAATGGGATGGGCAGCGTTCGGCAAACTTTCTTACGTTCTAAAGAATCAAACAATCCCTCTATACTTACGAAGCAGGTATATAACTCCTGTATAATACCGGTGCTCACCTACGGAGCACAGACATGGACATTTACACAGGCCAATTTGGATAGGATAAGGAAGGCACAAAGAGCGATGGAGAGACAAATGTTGGGTATATCACTTAAAGACAGAAAACGTAACCAGTGGATCAGAACCAGAACAAAGACAGTAGACGCGATAGAACAAGCAGCAAAACTGAAATGGAAATGAGCTGGACACAAGACGGACGATGGAACAATGCCATCGGAAAGTGGCGTCTATACAATGCAAAGAGATCAAGAGGCAGACCAAAGATGAGGGGAAAAGATGACATCAGGACACAAGGAGGTCCCACATGGCAGAGAACAGCTTAAGATAGGGAAAGATGAAGAGAACTAGGGGAGACCTATACCCAACAATTTAAGGATAGAGAATAGGTTCAAAAAAAAGCTGTATATACAGGCAAAATAGTATACTGCTCTAGAATATACATTACCTTTCTATTAACATTAGTTTGGGTATTGCAATAAATTTATAACCATGCAAATAAGTACACCTACAAAACAGTTTAACCTCTTGAAAAATTATTATAATCATAGATTTGCTAATTGATATTTTTTTAATATCGGATGATCTATCAATTTTATCATTTTTCATCCTTAATAGTGATCACTTCAGTATATAAAAGCTTTGATAATAATAAAATGGAAACTCAGATATTTTGTTGAAGTTGGCATTTTTAATCTATATACTTTTTTGTGGCTATAAAGCTTCCTGTAATTTTGATACTAAAAAGAATTGAACATAGACCAGCCGACCGGATTTCCTGAAGATTGTAATATAAAAAAAGTATGTGAAATATATATGTCTTCATAATTTTATTAGAAAGCCATTTTCTAAAAGTTTAATTAAAATAATATTAAGGAAAAATAAAACAACGTTTTACTTTTGTATTGTTATATATTTTACAAAATATGTACATTTTCAATTTCTGAATAAATATATCAATAGAATAATAATAACTTGGGGATTTGTTATGCCAAAAATCAATTTATTTAATGGCCATGGTAGTGTAATGCGTAACCAAATAGATTATATCATGATTAACAATAAATTTCGAAACTCATGTAAATGTATTAAGACATATTCAAGTGCCGACGCAGCCACCCATCACAATTTACTGGCATCTAGAATCAACCTAAAATCTAAAGATAATTAAAAAGCCTTCCATCACAAAGAAATACGATAGACAAAAACTAAAAGAAGAAGAATTTAAACATCACTTTGAACAGACAATGAACGAAAAAATTCGAGACAACATCACACAAGTATACAATGTACCAACAGTCGAAGAAAGATGGGATAACATAAAGAATGGTATCATCGATACAGCAACACAAAGTGGAACTGTCACCCATTATAAAAAGCAAGCGTAAATGAAAGATGAAAAAATTGAAATGATGGACGAAAGAAGACAGCTTAAAAATAGAAATAACTCAGAGTATAAACGAAAGCATAATCTGATTCGAAGAAAAATCAGGGAAGCCAAAGAGTTATGGATGCGAGCAAAATGTGAGGAACTAGAAGAATTGCAACGAAGACATGACGAATTTAACACACATAAGAAAATAAATGAAGTTAGAGTACACAAAAGGAATAAACTTTGAGGGTATACAAGGCAACTATCGAACACTGTGATTAATTTAATCTTGCCCAAGTACTTTCAATCAATAGATCATCTTCAGGGGCATTTCGTCAATTGTGGACTATCCGACATAGTAGAATGTCATAAATTTAAAACTGGACATAACAATACAAAATACACTACACTAGGACAAACAAACACTTTAAAATTTATATGGCGAAGCTACATATTGTGAAGAAGCCGGAGACAGATGTCTCCGGCTTCTTCACAATATGTAGCTTCGCCATATAAATTTTAAAGTGTTTGTTTGTCCTAGTGTAGTGTATTTTGTATTGTTATGTCCAGTTTTAAATTTATGACATTCTACTATGTCGGATAGTCCACAATTGACGAAATGCCCCTGAAGATGATCTATTGATTGAAAGTACTTGGGCAAGATTAAATTAATCACAGTGTTCGATAGTTGCCTTGTATACCCTCAAAGTTTAATTATTCGAACATTCAACCTTATATTGACAAAAGGAATACACCCATAACATTAACGAATAATGAATAGCATGCAGTAATATAGAAATGGGAAAACTACATTAAAGCATTATTTAAGGATGATCGAGGATCACTACCTAACTTAAGTGCAAATACAGGACCATCAATATTAAAAGCTGAAGTGGAAAAAGCCATACACCAAGCCAAAAACAATAAAGTCAGTGGACCAGATCAAATATACAGCGAATGGCTAAAATTGCTCTAAAATGACAATATAAAAGAACTCACTGTACTTTTCAATCAAATATATGATACCAGTGAAATTCTATCGGACTGGTTAAAATCGATCTTTATTCCTCTACCTAAGAAACCAAACGTTAAGAAATGTAGCGATTGTAGACTTATTAGTTTAATGAGCCATGCCGTTAAAATACTGTTGTATATTCTTCTAAACCGAATTAACAACAAGTGCGAAGAAATAATTAGTCAAGAGCAATTCGGGTTCCGGAGATGCCTTGGAACTAGAGAAGCACTATTTTCTATGCAAACACTCCTTTAACGATGTTGGGAGGTAAGAAAACCCGTATATATGTGCTTCATTGATTTTGAAAAAGCATTTGATCGCGTTCAGCATACCAGAATAATTACCGCCTTGCAGAGCATCCAACTAGATGAGAAACACATCAAACTTATTGCCAAACTTTACTGGAACCAAACAGCCATTATTAATACCAACAACAGAGGATCAAAGAAAATCAGTATTGAACGAGGCGTAAGACAAGGCTGTATACTATCTCCCACCCTCTTTAACGTGTATTCTGATAATCTATTTAGGAAAACTTTAAAAGATCAAAAAGGAATTATCATAGAAGGAGAAATAATTAACAATATACGGTACGCCGACGATACTGTGATTCAAGCTGAAAACATCGACGATCTGCAGGAGCTAATCAATAGAGTTGACATGGAATGCACAAATTGGGGACTGTCGATAAATATCGATAAAACTAAATACATGGTGACCAGTAAAGTGGATATCGGCGCAACCCAACTGATATTAAACCAACAACCGCTGCAGAGAGTTCAGAGATTCAAATACCTTGGATGTTGGATTAACCAAATTCTAGATCTATCCTTCGAAATTCGATGTAGAATTGAACAGGCAAGAAACTCATTTCAATAATTCAAGCCTCTATTATCCAAAAACTCATTAAATTTGGAAATCCGTGAAAAGTTTACAAGATCTGTACTTTTGTATGAATGTGAAACTTGGACTTTAAACGCCGATATCATGAATAAAATCGAGGCGTTTGAGATGTGGTTGTATCAAAGGATACTAAAAATTCCATGGACTAGCAGAACCAGAAACGAAGAAGTTCTTCGAAGAATGGGACATCAACGAACTCTATTAAATATTATTAAGAGGCGTAAACTAGAATATCTTGGACATATAATCAGAGGACCAAGATATGAGTTCCTTCGGCTAATTCTCAACGGTAAAATCGAAGGAAAGAAATGGATAAGACGGAAGAATTTCTCTTGGTTGAGGAATTTGCGGCAGTGGACAGGTTTGACATCGGACTAATTGCTACACGTAGCGCAAGACCGAGATCAGCCGACGTTCCGTAGGGATATGGCACTCACAGAAGAAGAAGTTAATCCTCAGTCGGTACCCATCATCGTCTCGTGAAATTAAAATACAATGAGTTATATCGTACTATGTTGTGCATTGTGCACTAAGGCAGACAATTGCTGTAAGGTTCTTGGTGGTGAAAGTCGAAATATTTCGAGAAATTGAAATTTTATTGGTAAATAATTTATTTACAAAAATTAATAATTATATATGAAACATATGAGATTATTGTAGAATTGTATATTAAATTACATTTTATAATTCTAGATTACGCCGTATCTCGTAAATATACAAAGGAAGTGTTAACTTAAGCCCAATCAAAGGAAGTGATGATATTGGTGAGTAGTATTGAAGAACCAAGACTATAAATGTTCAGAGCAAGGGGGACGTGTTTTACGAAAACATTGAAGGTGCATTCATTGACAAGGAATGCATTTTCAACAACAAGCAACACAACATAACAAGAGTACTAACGGGATTGAAAATAACTGCACTTTAAATAAAAAACAGAAATTATTGCGTTTTTTACTATTATCAATATTGGTATGGTTGATGAAATCCTAATTTTTACCAATTTATATATAAATGAACTTAGAAATAAAATGCAATATTTGATAGATAGAAATTGCAGGACTGTGGACAGGAGTGACTTATTGGCATTCTTCGGACTATTTTATTTTTTTGACATAAACACGGAAATCACGCAAATGTGATGAAACTTTGGGAAAGAGATTGCACCGGGGTTAAAATTGTTTGAACAGTTATTAACTATAATATGAAATCCACGGAATACTTATACAGAAAAAGAATATCAGAGAAGATCTCTGAAAATGAAATATTAGAAAACGCTAACATCGAGGAAAGCTGAGAAAAACTTAAAAATAACATAATTAATGTAGCAACAGAATTACTTGAAGAGAGGAGAGTAACGAACCTAACGTATCAAAAAAGAAAGCATCATGGTTTAGAGAGGTTTAGAAAGAGAAAACACCAATAAAAACTAAACACATTCAGAAGGAAACGTGAGTAGACTACTTTCGATCCCTATTTGCTAAAAGTGACAATAATGAACCACCAACACTAGAAGTCACGACAAACGAAGAAATAAATATTAAGGAGATAAAGGTAATGGAAGCATTAAGGAAATTAAAAAAAGAAAAATCCTAGGAGACGACAGAATACCAAACGAACTCCTAAAGTTCGGAGGAGCAGATCTGACCAAACAAGTAATCCAAAACATAATAACATAAAACAGAATTCCTCAAGAATGAAGGTCAATCATCCTAATATCTTTCTTTAAAAAGGAAGACAAATCGGACCCGAAAAATTACAGAGGAATTAATTTAATAAATACAACACTAAATTTAACAACCAAAGTGATAACAAAAACAAAAAAAAAACTAAATGAAATTATAACACTAGCAGAAGAACAACAAGGTTTTAGGTCGGGAAGATCATCCACCGACGCTATATTTATACTAGGGCAAGTGCAAGAGAAATCATTAGAATACAAAAAACCGGAATATCTATGTTTTGAGGACCTTACGAAGGCATTTGACCGGATCAGATTAAAAGATGTTATCCACTTACTCAAAAGCGAGAGAGATACCTCTAGGAATAATCACAACGATCGAAAATATCTACCAGAACAATACAATAAAAGTAAAAATGGAAAAAGAACTAACCGATCCTGTTGAAGCTGGCAATGGGATAAGACAGGGAGATTCAATGAATTATCTATTGTTCTGTCTGATTATGGATGAAATATTAAAGTAAAAACTAAAAAGGATACCAAATGGAAGAAAAACAACTTAAAATAACCGTCAGAAAATTTAACATGTTAATTTCTTCAAAAAAGACAAAATGCATGGTTACAACAGCCAATTTACTAAGATGTAAATTGGAGCTGGAAGATAAGATAATAGAACAAGTAATGGACGGTCTAGGCATCACATTATCTAGCTACGGAAAGCTCGAAACGAAAGTGGAAGAGCAAGTGAATAGAGCCTAACAGAGCCGCAGGCTGCCTGAAAAAACAATATAGAAAAATAAAAATATCGAGAAAAAAACAAAAGGCAGAATTTAGAAAAGAGTCATCAGACCAATAATGACTTACGCGGCAGAAACAAGACCTGACACAGAGAGGACAAAATAGGATGTTAGAAACAGCATTGATGGTAAGACTTTATGGGACAGAGCTAGAAGTACAGATATACAACGTAGATGCAAGGTGGAGAAGATTAAGAACTGGATAATAGATAAAAGAGTAGAATGGAACGATCATACAAGCCGAATGACAACAAATAGAGTAGTAAAGACGGCAAGAGAAGACTTCCCAATAGGAAGACGATCAGTAGGAAGACGATCAGTAGGAAGACCACGAAAATGATAGAACGAATACTTACTGGAGACACATTGAAAAAACAGGCATAGTCATATCTATATAAAAAGAAAAAGAAAAAGAAGAAAAAAAAGACGAGGAAGAAGAAGAAGAAGAAGAAAAAGAAGAAGAAGAAGTTATGAGCTATAAACTATTTCTATTCATATTTATTGCAACTTTATTTAGATTTAATGATAAACACACAAGATAGATGTAAACTAGTTTATGTTTAAACATCTTATAAAACATCTTTATGTGTCCCGTAAAAGTAAGTCGGTCATATTATTATCGTCTATGCACAACAAAGGTAAGGTTAACGTGGATAAAAAACCACAGTTAATGTTAGATTATAACCAAACAAAAGGAGGGATTGATACTCTGGATAAATTATGTTATTATTATCATTTAGTATTTCAGGAATTACGTTAAGATGGCCGTGTGTTATATTTTAAAGTTTAATAAATATTGGTAGCATAAATGCTTTTGTTCTGCATTATGCTGCAAATTTTGAAAAATCAATAAAAAGGAGACATTTTCTTAAAAACCTTGTAATGAACTTGATGAAAGAACAACTTCATACACGCTCACAATTCAAAACACTTCCACGTGATACAAGATGCTGTTCAGGATGTTTCCGAAGCAACCAGTTCCTCATCAAGACGAAGATCCTGCTAAATGTGATGTGATGACGAAGATGCTGCAGATGTTATTGCAAAAAAATTAAGTCATCTATGTCTATGACATGTACAAAATGTATTGCATTCAATTATAACTGTCATTCTTAATCTAATATTATATGTACAAATTGTAATAATCAAATAAATTGTATAAAGTTTTCTTTATACAATTGATTAAAATTAGTTAAATTACTAAAGCTTTTTTGTTTTCTGGCAAAAGAATTAATAATAACAAAGTATCAAAAATAATAAGGAACCACATAGCAGCAAATTGCTGCCACACGCAAAATGTTGTAATTATTTAAGGCGCGCCTGCCAAAGGTTAAGATTTATTTATTTATCGTATGGCAATTACAACACATTTAGAACAAAATTACAAACACTAGTAATATAGGTATATGACAAACTTTAAATAATTACAAACAAACATCAAGTGTATTAACATAATCAATTGACTCTGAAGTTGCAAACAGAACGTCTTCAGGGCTACCGTTATAAGTTATAAGTTAAGAAATATGCTACAACCAGTTGGACAACTATTTCACTGAAATGAGATGGAGGAGAAAAGTGGGCATATGTTCCCGAAAATAAATATATAAGTTAAAAGACAAAATATGTAGATTTAAGTAATTTTTTGTCAAATAACAGTTTCACTTCAAGTGAAACTGGTAAAAGTGAAACAGAAGTACATTTTCAGTTTCAATAATAAGCACTTTTCACTGTGATATTATTTTTTAACACATATTAATAAATTGCATTAATTCTGTCTTGTCTTTTGTTGGTGCTCTTCAAAACTCGATTAAAGCTTGAATTGGTGCTTTTTAATGGTAACACTGTGAAAAAATATATTATTTCTATACCAGATATGAAGCTGAATCCCATGAATAGACCTAGTAGTCCACCATAAAAAGCTAAAACATACATAATAGATTGAGTACAACATACTATAAGTACTACTACACACTAATGCTAGTAAAGGTTTGATAACTTGAGCACTGATCAATATATTTATTGTCTATTTCTACTTAACCTATAGCAGTTATATTTGTTAATGATTTTTATAGTGCCATATTATCTCTTACCAAGAAGGCTGTGCCAGTTAAATTTGACATCTGTACGATTTTTCACACCGACTAGATCGTTAAAAAATACTCTTACTACTGAATGATTGGTTAAATATACTCCTGCACTAAAATAAAAAAAAATTATTTTTTCAAAACTAAAAAGCACAAATAGGACTGGCGTATAGAGAGTGAACGTGTAGGGATCGCTTTAAAAATTAGTGTAGATTTTTGAAATTTACACGTGATTATTTATCACTCAGAAAACAATATTGTTGGCCCTAAAAATATTATATTTGCATATCGAATCTTGTACACCCGGATCTGCATATAGCTAAGCAAAGTTAAACATGTTAATCAGCATATTACCAAGAATCTCATTATTAAAGTGAACGCTCTAGACCTAACGATTACGAGATTAGTTACTCCAGCAAAACGTATCATAACTTCGAATGTTTGTTCTCCAATTACTCACGATCTAGGAGAAACTAGGAAACAGATTTTTTACGTCAAATGAAGTTAATCTGAAGTTGTTAGGTAATTGAAAATGTTGTATTTTATTAACTAGTTCTATTGTATTTTTTATGGTAAATTTAGGTGAAAATTTAGTGTGTTCTAAAATAATCTCTAACAGTTTTTTTGAAATTTTATATGACGGAGCTGTATAAAAAGAAACTACAGGTCTTATTGGGTGATCCGGTTTGTGTAGTTTAATGAAAGAGTATAATTTAGGAGGTTGTGGATTCATGATATTGAGGTATTTCTGTTCTTGTTCTCGGACGCGACTAGTTCACGTTCGAGACGTATCGCCCCGCCCCTTATTTTTCCCGTTGGCCCCTCCCTGACCTGGAAATCCCTAATCACTACTTCAGCAAATAGCAGTAAACAACGGATACAACGAACAAACAATTAATAAAATTTTAAACCAAAAACTACACAAGAAAGCCCCGAAATTAGTATTTCCACCACCAGAGAAAAAACCCAGCACCTTCTGCTCGATTACATATACAGGCAAAATAACAACAAAAATTGCCAAACACATAAAAAAGAAAGGAATAACACCAGCTTTCCAAACAAATAAGGCAAATATATTAAAATTAACAAGAGCCAAAATAAAAAACACTTAAACAGTGGTGTGTACAAACTTCAATGTGGCGACTGCCCAAAAACTTACATCGGCCAAACTGGTAGAAACTTTGATAAACGAATAGCAGAACATAAAAGGGCTTTCAAGAAGAAAAAAAACAGATTCGACATACTCACTTCACCTTCTAGATCATAATCATTCTTTTAATGACAAATTTAAAATTCTTCACATTCAAAATAAAGGCCTTAAGCTATCTAAACCCAAGTCAAAAATAGATCAGTTGAGAAAGGCAATCAGCCGAAACAGCTGCAGTGATAAGATTTAAAATAAATTTTGTGGAAGTTTGAAAACAAAGTTTTCAGTGTTTTATTGTTACATATATATATATATATATATATATATATATATATATATATATAAATATATATATATATATGTATATATATATATATATATAATATATATATATTATATATATATATATATATATATATATATATAAATATATATATATATATATATATAAATATATATATATATATATATATATATATATATATTTATATATAATATATATATATATATATATATATATATATATATATATATATATATATATATTGACGGTTCTTGTATTTCTACAAAACAAGATACTGAAACGTCACGGGTGAGGGGAGTAGGCACATTGAGACCCAGAACTCGAACGGAACCATATCCCTCTTGATAATGGCTTGAAAATAGGCCGAAACATCAAGTTTGAAATTTTCAACGCAGTTTTTCCCGAGAACTTAGTAATTTTCACATATATATATATATATATATATATATATATATATATATATATATATATATATATATATATATATACATCATTCTACCATTGTTGCGTCTGATAACATCCCAATTACATACATTATTGATACCTTCGAATTATTGCGTCCGTATATCGGAAGCAATAATGTCAAGCCATAGTTTTCGTTGTTCCTGTCGTTTTTTAAGTATCATTGGTACGTTGGAAATTGACAAAATGTTTAAACTTCTTCTTTTTAATTTCAATTTGGCAACATATAATCAGATGACAGAGATATTTTATGATTTAAATTTGTATCAGGACGCAATAGTATTAGCCAACCGTATATTGTTAGTTCATCGATTTTCCGTATTGGCGCTAAGATAATATACTACATCCATCGAGCAATAAGACAAAAGAGGGAATGTAAAGGTAGAAGGGGTAAACATATTAATAGACAGGAAGTGCCATCTTGAGAGGCCACTTTAGACAAGGATAGACAGTCTCTTTCCTTGTTTAAGAAGTCAAAAATAGTTTGGTTATGTTATTGTTTGTCCCAACTGTCACATGAAATTTTATTTATATTGAAGTTTTTTACCAATTATGTCACTTTTTAGACTATTATCGTTAATATTTAATTAAAACTTTCTAGTCTGAAAAATATTTTATAGCTATTGTTAACAAATGTTGGAAAATTTAAATTTAGCGCCTTTGCATTTCCGGATGTGTCCGCCATCAGAGGCCACTTTTTTGGTCTCCTTTTTATAAGGATTAGATTCCCTCTTTTGTCTTATTGCTCGATGACTACATCAAATATACGCTTTACAAACTACGTACATTATTGCTTCCTACATGTGGCAACTCTGTTATCTATTTTTAGAAGCAGTTCACGACGCTAAGCGATTCACGATATGGATATAATATTGTGCAATATTTTGTATATGCGGTTGTCTCGTAATAATTGTATGTGGGAGTTTTAAGTGAATGTTTTTGTTTAGTTTTCTTAACAGATAAATACCTATCAATATGAATCGCGGGAAGCGAATATTAAATGAGTGTCTAAATCAAGGTTCTGAAGGTAAGCAATTAATAAGCATTTATAATTTTGAATGGTCAAGTAATTTATGTGATTGATTTTAATGTTTTATTATTTCTGTTAATATAGATAGTAAGCCTGCATCTGGTCAAAAAAAATTGGAATATTCGACAAATGGATATTTAGAAGTTGACGTTAACTTTTTTGAAAATCAAAAAGCAAATTTAAAAATTCAAGATCAATGTAAGTACTTTACAACTATTTTTAATTTATTTATATTTTAGGATTGAATTGGTTTCCAACTATTTTTGCAGGTACTAATTCAGACAGTAACTTTCAGTTTAACAAAAAATTGTCAAATTGGTTTTGCAATCGAGGTTTTATCGCAGAAAATAATGAAAACTGTCCAGCTAGACAAGAATTTTTTGACAACAGTGAAAATCAAAATATTTTACAAATATCAAGTGATTTAGACACCCCGGCTCTTACGACAGAAACGGAAAATACTGAAAATGATTATGTTTTAAAAAAACAGGTAAGTTGCTGCTAAAAAAATTTACTTATTTATTGTTCAGGAATTATTCCGATAGGTAGATTATGGTGTTATCTCATCAAAAAATACATCCGAAAAAGACTTTACGTCATTTCCAAGTACTCTGGAATATCCTTTTCATGGATCATCAAGTGACAATTCTTATGTATCACACCATGTTAGATCAAATTTATTGTTTAAATCATCCTCTAAGTCTAAATAAAAAGGTATCATAGTGATATACATAATCTTCCTGTATTTTGGGTCATGTATTCTAAAGAAGAAAACAATAAATTAGTTGGATTTAATTTACCTTATAGCAATGCTTTTTTGTTGGTGAGATACAGGGTGTCACGGTTTTAATTTGATTATAGTTATTTTTACAGAAACTATAAAATAATATTACAATATTTGCGTAACATGTATTATTGGTCGGTTGTTATTGTTGGAGGATCTAAAGCCGGTAACGCTTTTGCTGTACCATGTGGTTCATGCATATGTTTGTGTTTTTAGTTTTTGTGTATTTAACCCTCCTTCCCACGGGTGGAGTCCATCAGTACAACTATAAATGAAATTGCTTAATTTTTTTAATTTTTTTTGTATTTTCTCCTAGACTCTGTGTATCTTTTAATGGCAATGAACAGAACAGTACATGTTAGCATAATTTGGTGAAATTGTATGAATCCCTTCAATCACTACCTGTAACAATATCCTGACAGACCTCACCAGTGGGTGGGCGTTTCTTATTTTGTGCTATGGCTTGGCTAATATTGCAGCTATAAATGCATTTATTATATACTAAGATCCAATAATACGAATGCAGAATTGTTTTTCGATCTTTCGATTGTTTCTGAAGTCTTTAGGAATTGCGTTAGTTCAGAAAAATATGAAAATACGAGCGCTAAATATGCGTATACCGAGTACATCACGGTTACTTGCTGCAAAATTTTCTGGAATTGAGCAAACGACGAGAGATGACCTAGCTACAGGAAAAGAGGGATGGTACAAGTATTGTAAAAAAAGAAAAACTAGATATTTTTGTCAATTGTTCAAAAACTGGTTATGTATGGAACATATAAAAGCTTGTTGTGTCGATTGTCTAGAAACAAAATTAACATTATTTAACCCCCTCTTATTTTCTGTTTCCAATTTTAATTTTTGATATTTGATTTTCACTTATATTACTATAAGTACATAGAATAATAATATTGTCTTTTTTATATTTTTCTTTTGTATTCGCCGTTCATGATTTTTTAATAAACTCTTATAAAAACAATAATGGTGTTAGTTATTACGCAGTAAACTACACCATTACATATTGATACACATATTATATATACATTTAGGTAGTACAACGTTACATTAGTAAGTTTCCTTAAATATATTTAAAAAAACAGTAATTTTTTAATGAGAAAAAGGTTGTTTAAAATTTGGTCCTGATAGACCACACATGTGGATTTGTATCCCAAAAAATCTCCCGTAGAAAGGAGGCTTAATTTTAAATTAGGTCTTACTTTCTAATATTTATTTGTAAAAAAGCGCAAGCGCAACTATTTTTATGATATTTTAATTTTAAAGATTTAATTCTAACAAAACACGGTAGTGCAGAAATAATTAAAATCTATTACCTACTAACAATAACATCATAAAAATTTAAATTATGCAACATTGTGTATAACTGAATAAGCTTGACCTCTAAAACATATAGTATCTCTGTGATACTAACAGTTTTTAGAGGTACTGTGTTTCTCGCATTTATATGCTTTTTAGTCCTTCAGATTTTTAAATATGCTTTGAGATTTTTGAGTTTTTTGGACTACTTACTGCTTTATTGCGGTATTTTCAATCTTGAAACATGGCACCTGAATCAGGTTTATTTATGTTATGACTAAAATCAGCTAATATTTGCTAATGTTGGGTCTTTACATTTTAGGATTCCAATGATGACGAGGATACTAATATAAAGAAATATAAGACACGTAATTATCAAGAATTAAATTTTCCAATTAGTACAGGGGCTGAGGATAATCCTCAAGTAAACGCTTCCACTAGTATAGAGGTCACTAAAACTAAAACGCCATATAAGAGAAAACCAGATCACTGTTATTTTTGTGAAACGAAGGTGTTAAATTTTAGTCGTCATATCATAAGAATACATCCAATGGAAATTGAGGTAGCAAAAATTATGGCAAAACCAATCAAAAGCAAGGAAAGAAAAGAACTATTCAATGCTCTTAGACGAAAGGGAAATTTCTTGGCAGAAGGTGGTAGCTGTTTTAAACCAGTTAGAGAGGGATATGTACCAGGAAGAGAAAAAACGAGTTTGCAACAATTGTTTAGGACACTTTTCATCGAAGCTTTTATATCGACATAAGAAAAAATGTGCAAAAACGAATTTAGGTACAAAAAGTACAACAATTTTCTCTAATATGAAGGTAGATCGGGGATTAAAAGAGGAAGTATTTCCTCGTATGAGAGCTGATAAAATATCCTTGGAAGCACAAACAGATCCACTTATTTGTGAATTTGGAACTAGGTACTTGAAAACGCATCGTGAAAAACATTTTGTTAATGTCACATCAAGGAAAATGAGGGAGCTTGCCAAAATTCTTCTGGAGATGAGAGTTCTGGAAACATCCATAACCACATTATTATCAGCCTTGAAACCAAATTATTTTGACCTGTTTGTACAAGCGCAAAACGCATAGCCAAATATGATAAGAAACAAGATATTTATTTCTCTCCAACCTTTGCCATGAATATTGCAACTTCTTTGAAACAGTGTTGTGATATTGCAATTACGTTTATTTACACAAAGAATACGCCCAATCACTCATTGTCCGCTGCAACAGTTGAGGCAGATTTGAAAACCTTGATTCGCCTTTTTGACAGTAATTGGAGTTTTGAGATATCTTCACATGCCGCCAACAACCTCAACCTTAATAGGTGGAATAAAATAACCATTGTTCCTCTTGCAAGTGACTTACGTTTACTACGAGAACATCTTATTAACTTAGCTATAAAATCTTTAGAAGTTCTTACCAAGCAAATGAATGATGCTAATGGGAGTACTGAAGCAGACGAAACGGACTGTAAAGTTCTCATAAAGGACAGTGCACAGATTCAAGCATATAATAATCTAATGGAGACTGTCTACTGCAGGGTAATATTATTTAACAGAAAACGTTCAGGGGAACTACAAAGAATGTATTTACATACTTACCTTCATGCCACACAGACATTGAAAAATATCAGGAATTTAATAGCGTTGTTTCTCTACCCGAAAAAATTCTTTTGAAATCTTTAAAAAGAGTTGTTATCTGCGGAAAACGGGGTAAAGGAGTTCCAGTTTTATTCCATTCTGACATACAAGAACATATTAACATAATATTGAAGATTCGAAATTGTTTTGTCCCCAAAAACAATCCGTATCTTTTTGCAACAGCTAATTCTAACACTCATCTAGTTGGATATAAAGTTTTAAGTAAACACTCTAAATTATGTGGTGCACAAAATCCGTCATCGATCACATCGACCAGATTGCGAAAACATCTTGCAACTCTATCACAATTATTTAATTTATCAGAAGGAGAAATTGAGCAATTAGCAACCTTTATGGGTCATACACCCGGTGTTCATCGAAGCTCCTATCGCCTCCCGGATGATGTTTATCAAACAGCCAAAATCTCCAAGCTGTTGATGGTTATGGAAAAAGGCGGAGCAGATCAATACAAAGGAAAATCTATAGATGACATAAATATTAATATGGAAGAAAATCTTCTGGAATTTAATTATCATGACAGTGATGAGGATGAAAATGATATGTTGGATGATTTAGTAAATAGCAATAGTTCTGAAATGTCAACCAGTAAAAGCAATGCAGATAACACACTAATTAAAACATTTGTACCCAATTCAAAAAAGAAAAGTACCAGAAAAGTCGTCCCGTGGACTAATGAACAAAAGGAAGTAACATTAAAGTACTTTAAAGATCACATAAAAGTAAAGAAAGCCCCTAAAAGACTAGAGTGTGATGAGTTCAAGGAAAAGTTTAAAAAAGTAATGGACAACAAAGATTGGTTAATAATCAAAGTTTTTATACAAAATGCATATAAAGACAAGAATGAAAATAATTAAAATCTGCTTTAGTATTTTTAATATTTTCTTAAATGGCGGAATTAGTTTTAACATAATATCATTTAGTTTCTAAGACATCCCATGGGGTGATTTTATGTGTGGTAAAACATTGTAATAAACAATTCATTTTTTTATGACTACCTATTTATTTAAAATCCCTAATTCACCTTCAGGTTCGGTATTTTGAAATAAATGATCCTCATTTAAACTACTTTAGAATATGTTAATGATTATAAAATCTAATTAATAATTACTAAAGAAGTTAATCAATTGTTTCTATTTTTAAAAGTTTTCAGGCTTATTATAAAAAAGTTTAAGTCTATATGTTCATGTTATTTTTGTATTGTTACTGTCCACAACAAGAAGTACATGAGTAAATAAATTTTAGTTGTGATATTTTTTGCCTTATAATATAATTTCTAACAAAATTATCTTCCCTATAGTTGATTCGTTTCCGAAATATGGAATTTTACTGGTTCTTGTAAGTTTTTTCCCTCAATTTTTTTTGGTCTAATTTGAAATTAATTCAAAATAATTTATTACGTCAAAGATTCTGTTTACACAATTTTCGGTTTCTCTATAGATGCGTACATAATCACATACATGTTGTTGCGATATTTTTAGAGTTGCGAGATTTAACCATTTCACCAATGCATCCACCTTTATTGACCTCTTTATGATCTAAATATATTTGCTATTTGAATTGATGTTTCTATATAATATTCTCTTTCGAATGCTTCCAATTTCAGACAATTATAACTTTCCCAAAATTTAATTCTCTCATCAAGTTTTCATATCCCAAGAATTTTTTTGGTTGGAGTTCTATTGATTAAATTTTGTGATCTTCGCAATCTTGTGACTAAACAACACTTTTCTGTCAAAAGCTCCATAAATATAACAAGCTCCAATATAAAATCCTAAATACTTATACTCATTTTCCAAATTTCAATATTAAACAAATTATTTCCCTTAAATTTGTTAAATCAACTTTGTCCCCTGATACATTAGAAATTACCACCTTAAAACATATATTTAGAATACATGTAGATGGTTTCATTAATATTAAGAGGTACCGTATTTCAAATTTCTAACTTTTTTCAAAGTTTAAAAATGTTTAAGAAAATGTAATTTTCCTAAATCACTCTGTATATTTACTTCTTTTGTATTATCCATTTAAAATAAAAATAAATATAAAACTACAAATAAATAAAATATTAATACTTTCTCAATTAATAATGATCATTTTTAAATGTAGTTATCATAATAATTATTGTCTACCAAGCAGTTCGAAAATTCCAACTCATACAATTTCGCTACGAAGCCCAATTCTCGATAATTCAATATTTGTTTCATTTTATGTATATGTATTTTTAAACGTTAGTGCGTCCTTCAGTTTGGCAACGTTGAATGGACGCAACTGTGTATGGTTGGACGAATATACGGAGTTGGCAAAGTTTCCTGTTATAAAGATGCAATAATGGTTTAAAATAAATGAAAAGTTGAATATTTAAAAAATTAAAATTTAATAAAACGAAGTATAGTCCCGTACCAGAAATTAAATTTTAAACAAATATTCGTCGTAAAATTAACAATTTTCCTTCTATTTCCACTAGACGCAATAAGATCGCTTTTTATACGAACGCAGTAATGGTAGCGTGATGTATATATATATATATATATTTATATATATATATTATATATGTATATATATATATATATTTATATATATATATATATATATATATATATATATATTTTATATATATATATATATATAGTATATATATTTATATATTATTTATATATTTATATATTTATATATATATTATATATATATATATATATATATATTAAAAATGAAACTAAAACAAAACCATGAAGTGGAGATATCCAGGAGTGGCTAGTATACCTCTTGAATCCAAAGCACGTGGTGTTCGTGTGTATCAAGGTATAAAAATATGCTTATTAAAAGTTTAAAACTTTATTTTAAAGATCTTTTCGGAATTAAATCATTCCATCATCAGTTTACTAAAAGAGAGAGTAAAAAACCAATATTAGAAAACATAAGTTGAAATGTAAATGTATAAAAAGAACTTCACTAAAAACAGCCTATCCATAAACGGAAGCACAATGAATTTTGCTCCTACCACATCATTTCACTTGACGTTGACGGGTACTGACTGATTTTTTCATACCATCTTTCTATCAGTTAGCCCTAGACTCCAGCACAGATCAGAGGTACAGTAAGTCGACAAAATTTTACCAGCTCCTAGGGGACATGTTAAATGCCCCCAGTTGTAGTTTTTATTAATTAGCGAAGTTAATGGTCTACTGCATTTACCTTTGTAAATTTCACGAGGATTTTTTATTACTGATGTCCTTCTAGTGTTTTTCTGTGGCCAAACAATGTTTTTAACAACTCTTTATGTAAGTAGTAAATAACCAACGTGTTCTTTTTATACATTTAAGTTTCAACTTACGTGTTTTTTATTATTGGTTTTTTATCCTCTCGTTTAGTAAACTGATGATGAAATGATTTAATTCCGAAAAGATCTTCTTTAAAATAAAGTTTTAAGCTTTTAATAAGCAGTTTTTTATACCTTGATACACACGAACACCACGTGCTTTATATATTGTTATGCTATGTAAAATCGAAAATCATATTGGTTTGCTTAATATATTTTAAAGTACAAAATAAAATAATTCAAATAATTCGACTAATAAACTAAAAAAGATATTTCGAAGAAATGAAAGTCCCTTATCCTGGATTACCTGTAGTAAACAAAATGTTAAAGCCTATGCATAAATTATTTCTTTTGTAAATATATTTGAGTAACATGAGTGCAATTAGTGAAACCATGAACAATGCGAGCGGGTTTTCCAAATGGACTTGTACAGTGAATAAGACAATAGAATGAATATTTAGGAAATATATTTTTCCTTTAGTTCTTAAGAATTTGTAGAAACCGATTAGCATGTAAATAGTTTCTAGGAAATTTATAATTGTAGGTAAAAATTGTTGTTTGTTATCTGAATGAAGAGATGGAGATACGTATGACGAGCTTTGACTGGAGGAAATTGAAAAAAGTGGGATGATTTGGTAAAAATTAGAATTAGCTGGAGTTTTGAGGGAAAAAAAGATAATCAGTTGTTTTCCAAGCGTGCAAGGCGAACAGTCATTATTCTCTGGTGGTTCTCGAGAGGTAATAAGCAGTAGAAGTGAATGTTAGTGAGGTTTTCGTGGAGTTAGTGTATCTGATCCAGTAAAATATTGTTTACGCTTAGTTTACGTTATTTAGAGTTATTAGCGTTTACGCTACTGATTAACCCCCTCAAGAAATTTCTTATAACCCGCCTGCGGTCGATTTTTAAATCGACATTTCTCCACTCACGCGCTGGGAGCGCTTTGAAATGATTGATCGATTTTGTGCGGAAGTAAAGGAGTCAGTTTGGTCAAGAAACTCGTACTACGCAGCCACGTCAATCAATTCAAAGTGACGGAATTGGAGCAATAAAATAATCTGGGACGAATAAAATAATATCTAATTCAATAATCATATCTCAGTAATAAAAATAATAATAAGTAAATTGTAAAAATCAAGTTTAATTTATAAGAGTTCCACATAAAAAGGAAGATTTTTTTTGGCGTGCTGCGGCTCCATGTAAGTAAATCATTTCATACGTATTATCTCCTTATCATACAATCAAATTTATCATTGCAGTTTAGTATTTCTTTAGAGATTTATTTTTGAGTTCCGAAATAATTTAAATATAAAATTTCCTTGATTTACTTGCAAAGAACAGAAGGTCATTTTTTATATAGTTAAACTTACATTCTGTTTACATTAAGTTTTTTTTTGGTTCCCTTTTTATCTAACTTTTTTTGGTGGAATATAAAAGGTTCTACAAATGTGGTACAGCGTATTCTGCGCATGTTCTTTTCATGGCGCAAGCCTGTCATGTCTACGAAGTAACGTCGGAAATTTTGACATGTTGACCTAATGTCACTAATGTTTTAATGTTTTTGTTTTGGTGTAGTCAATCCACGCTGCTACAGCTATTGAATTGCATTTATTAAATTACATAACTCTTTTAGATTCCGTCACTTGAAAATATTCCCTCGAGGATATTAGTTAGTAATTTTGAATCCTTAGATAGTTAGCAACTTGCGTATGTAACCCGTGGATTTTGCTGTCACCCGGAACCATGGGACTTGTCACCACAACCATGAATTAATTTAGCTGTGCCAAGAGGAGTTTTCCTATGCACTTATAGTGTTGCTAAGATAAGTTGTTTAACTATTTGACTTTTTGTGTTACTTTTTATTTACTGTTAACTTTTCATATGCATATGATAAGGTGAATACAATTTTGATATAATCTAATTCTAAAATATTGGGGAGAAGAAAATACATTTCATGTTTTATTAGGTTTTTTTTACTAGGATGTAAAGGGTTTGACCAAACTTACTTTTTTTGATATAATATTTTTTTTTAAATACAATACATTTTGATACAATAGAATTTTGATTTTGGGAAGGGAAATAAATTTCATGTGGTTTTTTTAAAACATTATATACAGAGTATTGAAGACTCACTTTTTGGATGTAATATAATATAATTGTAATAGATTTATCAAGTTCGATATCTTTACAATATTGTAATTTGTATCTCATTTTAGTTGAACTAGTTAAATTTAAATTACTACCTTTTTGTGTTAAGACTTTGGCTACCATACGGACTATTCTTGGTGTTACTAATATTTTTATACTTTATTTGGCCAGTGGTAGCGATTATTCGCTTGTTGAGGGGCTATTTGGTCCTATTGTATCTTTACACACCCACTACCACTGTTATTTAGTTTTGCATTATATGTAAATTGTTAATACATATATATCGATATACACATTTTTATAAATATATTTATTGTTACTATTTTGAGTTTTGTTTCAGTTCTACTAACCAGTATATAATATAGCAAAACAAGATTAGTATTTAGTATTTTGTATTTCAGGTTATTATCTCCAGAATCATTTGTTTCCAATCATTTGTTACTTCAAAATCTCAACTATCGTTGAGTTGTCGCCCCTCTTTTTCTCTTCTTATTGTTCTCGTTCTATAAATTTATTCCCAGTGACCTTCTTTAGTTGTATCACATTTGATATTAACAGGTCTCATTTCGTTTCTTGTCTCATTAGCTCATTATCCTTGCTATCTGCTTTGTATCTTTAAAGCCACAATTCAGTGCATTAAAGCTAGCCCAAACACTCACTTGAGATTAAGTGTCTCTTTGGCCATTTAACTTTGTTCCTCTCAGCTTAGCCCTATTTTTAGTATTTTCATCACCTCTCTTCCAGTTCTTCTGAAATTTGGAAGTTCTACACTTCCTAAAATCCAATACTCCCGGAGTATTGAGGTTTCAAAGTTATATTTTTCTACTTATATTCCAAGAGTCACTGTTTAGGCCAGAACGAGAGATTCAGTTTATCGAGAGGAGAAGAGGCGAGCATCATTTGAATGATACGTGCATTTGAAGGAGATCATTAAAGACGATTGGCTCGTAACAATTTGTTGTAAGATTGTTGATTACCTAGGGGGCTGCTAAGAATAGATAGTGTAGGCTACAAGGAACAAGGATTTGGACAACTCATCATCAGAGAGATAGTTTTACTATTCGTCAGTTTTTTTTTAATAATCACACAATTTTTACAATTGCTTTAGAAAAGATAGGAATGTTGATCAGGAGATATAGAACAACAATTTTGATTTGAAATTTTAATTTATGTTGTATGTACCATTAATTTTTGAAGGTTCACATATGTAGAACAAAATTTTAATAATCATTATGAGATATTTTTATTGAAGATATTTGAGTGTGAATTTTATTTCAATATATTTTTATTTCAATATATAATGTTGTATCATATATGTTTTTTATTTTTCCGGTATTCTTTGGACCGGAATGAATATCTATTCACTAGTTAAATTCTACAAAACCTAATATAATATAATAAAATAGATGACTCACTATAAGTTGTGATGATTCAACGAAAACTCCCTAGATAATATTCCAAATGAGCTTTCGGCACTGTAGGTAGTATACTGGCAATCTGGTAAACAGTTGCAGTGTCCTTTTTGATATCTCACTTTCCTGTACTATCTGGTGATTGGAAAAATTGTAACCAGGTATGCTGCTGCGAATGAAATCTTTAAAAAATACAGAACTGTTTAAAGGCAAATTACTTAGATAATATATTTATTATTTTTAATAATAATAATAAAGTTTAAAACAATAATAAGTAAAGTATATAATATAAACTGATCTATATTTTTCGAAAAAAGTTTACCACAAAATATATGTCAATATTTTAATTTTGGAGATCTGTCTTTCTCTTTAGTTGAATGTCTTTTTGTTATAATAGCAGATAGACATAGTTCTGAAATTAAAAGCTGCTTGAGAAATTTTATTTAGACGTGTCATGATGTTGAATATAAAAACATTTAGTAACATGGTCGGAATCTTACGGTGGTAAAAATAAAAATTTTAATTTGATTATCTTGTATCAGTTAATGATAGTTGGAGGTTATTTTGACAAAATAAATCATAAATTTTCTAAAGTCGGCCACACTTATTTGATAGGGATTTTAGTAGAATTGAAAAAGTCCTTAAAGGAAATGAAACTATGCTGACACCGCAACAGTACTGAACAATAATTAAATCTGCAATTGGTAAGAATTGTATGGCTAATGTTATCTTCGAGACCTTGGTGAATTAGATACTGACTTACAGACTTATCAGCTAATAGATTATGACGAACCATGATGAAGATGAAAGATGTAGGTGGAAGAATTGATTGCGCAAATAAAATGGAGCTGCGTACGATATGTGACACGACAGGACAACGAAAGATGTACGAGAAACATTGTACATTGACGACCACTAAAACACAGTCGTAGTAGAGGAAGATCACAAAAACGGTGGTTAGTCGGCATCAAAGAAAAAGTAGGGAGAAACTGGCATCAAATAGCACAAAAGAGAGAAGAGTGGACAGCTAATGGGGAGCCCCTTATCCAGGAGTGTATGCAAACAAACAGAAAAAGAAGAAAAATAAAGATAACAGCTTGGTGTGTTACTTGAATAATATTTTAATTGTTTCACTTACCTGCCGTTTTTATCAAACATTGTATATCTAAAAGATTGCATATTCTGGCAGGTATATAAGTAGCTAAAAATAAAAACTAATCTAAATTACACTGTATCTAGCTTGTAAATCTTAGGACGTTTAATGCATGGTCAAAATTAGAGGAAAATGTGTCTTGACTATTGTTAATTTATTGATGACTTATTATAATATTCATAATATAGATATGAATATTATTAATTTCTATTAGACAAAATAATAAAAATAAATTTCAGTTACAAAAATATAT
This sequence comes from Diabrotica balteata, assembly GCA_918026665.1. Classification (NCBI taxonomy): domain Eukaryota; kingdom Metazoa; phylum Arthropoda; class Insecta; order Coleoptera; family Chrysomelidae; genus Diabrotica; species Diabrotica balteata. The sequence goes on along the minus strand of OU898276.1, from coordinate 58,343,488 downwards.
AAAATGTCATTTAAATGGCATCTGGATTATAGGAGAAAGTATTAGTGGACTCGAATTAGTCTTTTTCTTCTTAGGGTGCCTGTCCGTTCCGAACGTTGGCGATCATTCTGGCTATGATGACTTTGTTGGTTACTATACGAAACTACTGTATAGATGTCTTTCTATACCATGCTCTCAGGTTACCAAGCCAGGATATTTTTCTTTATCCTGGGGCTATTTTTCCTTCAATTTTACCTTGCAAAATGCATTGAAGTAGCTCGTATCTGCCTTGATTTCTCATGATACGTCCCAAGTACTGTAGCTTACGGCCCTTCACGATGTTGACCAAATCCGCAGTTGTGTTCATCCTCCGCAGTACCTCTTTATTGGTGACTTTGTCTGTCCATGGTATCTTTAGGATCCTCCTGTATGACCATAGCTCAAAAGACTAAAGTTGTGATAGAGTTTCCGCCTTCAATGTCCACGTTTCTACTCCGTACAGAAGAACTGAGTACGCATAACATTCCAATTAGTAGGTACTACAAAATATTTACTAAAAGCAATTGAAGAGATACGTAAATCTAACGCCTTCAAAGTTCTGTATCTGTATCTGTAGAGTGGAAAGGGCAAGTTAAGTTTCACAGCACTTAGGCCACAATTAAGGCCTTCAAGGTTATACTCAGTGGGACTGTAAACCAACAACCTCTCACTTGTGCTAAACATTTAAGTCAGAGGCAAAAATAACAGAATAAGACCATTTTCTTCTTATTATTAAGCTGTCTCCTTCCGAAGATTGGCGATCTAAATAACAATTGTTTTTTGGAAACTGCATGACAAAATATTCCTCCAGATGAGCAGTCAAACCACCTCCTCAGGTTCTGTAAACATGAATCCTGACGCCTTCATTCTAACCTTTTACCATATATTTTACCTTCTAATATGTATCAAAGTAGGTTGTATTTGTTATCTCATAATACATAATTCAAGTACTGCAGTTTTATTTTTATTTTTTCAACCACTTGTTATTAGCTGTACTAAAAAAATTAATATTTGACATTAATAAATAGGGTTTACAAAAGTTTAACAGTTACAGTTTGTTTAAAACATCAATACCTTTCAAGTAACCAAACATATTTGTAATTTAACAATGTGCTCTCAAGCAGTGGTGGATCTACACATTTGCCTTAGTAGGGGAACTTTCAATGAAGTACCAACCGAAAAACATAATAAATATAAACATAAAACTACAGATTAAGATATAAACACAGACACAAAAAATAGGTTTTCTTTAAATTTGGACCTTCTTTGGGGGAAGGTATTTCTCTATTCCTAATGTATCTGCCCCTGCTGCTAAGACCGTTTTTTTTAAGTTATACTTTTATACGCATGGTCTGCGTTGGAAATTTGCATAAGAGTGAATCTGTGAAACCATTACATATGTAAGATAATGAGTAAGAGGGAGATAGAAGATATATTTTCTCTCTCTTCCTCTCTCGAGAATAAAAATGTTCCTTTTGTATACATATTTAATATTATATATTATATGATAAATGTGAGTCAAATATTAATAGATCGCAGTTTGGTTTTCGGAAAGCACTTGGAACTAAAAAAGCAATTTTCGCTCTCCAGGTGCTTATACAGCGGTGTAGAGACGTTGATAAGGACGTGTATTTGTGCGTTGTAGATTTTAGAAAAGCATTTGAGAATGTCAATCATGAACAATTGATAGTTATTCTGCGAATGACAGGTATTGACGACAAGGACATTCAAATTGTGGCAAACCTATACTGGGGTCAAACAGCAAGAGCAAAAATTGGCAACGAACTCACTGAAAGTGTGTAGATCAAAAGAGGTGTCCGTCAGGGGTGTATATTATCTCCACTCCTATTCAATATGTATAACGAGGAAATATTTAACAAATGTATGGAAAATGCAAACGAGGGCATAAAAATAAACGGTGAGTTAACGAACAATATAAGATATGCCAGTACCATAGACGAATTACAACAGGTAATGGAAAGAGTTTATTCAGTTAGTGAGGAATACGGCCTGAGCCTCAACTTCAAGAAGACAAAGTGGATGCTGATAAGCAAAAAGCAACAACCTGCTCGACAATTACGGATAAGTAACATATTAATTGACCATGTAGAATCTTATGTGTACCTTGGCACCAACGTAAATGCAAAATGGGAACAGACCATAGAAATTAAGGCAAGAATAGAACGAGCTAGGGCAGCATTTAGAAATATGAAAAAGCTCCTTATAAGCAAGCATTTGTCTCTTCCCCTAAAACTACGTATAGTTAAATGCTACATTTTTCCGATCTTACTGTATGGTGTGGAGGCCTAGACGCTGACGGAGACGCTCACGAGAAAACTAGAAGATTCGAAATGTGGGTGTACCGAAGCATTATTCGTATATCCTGGACTGAACGTGTCACCAACATAGATGTACTATAAAGAATCGGAAAGGAGAAAGAAATCGTGAATACAATTAAACGAAGAAAGCTTGAGTATCTAGGCCACATATTGAGACACGATAAGTAGCGTTGGCTGCACTTGATTGCCCAGGAACAAATAGACAGTAAACGAGGGCCTGGCATGAGAAGACACTCCTGGCTCCCAAATCTGCGGAAGTGGTTTGGGCTCACATCGGTCGAACTATTCAGAAGCGCCGCAAACAAGATCAGAATTGCCATGTTAATAGCCAACGTTCACAATGGACAGGGCACTTGAATAAGAAGAAGTAGGACATATCTCGGTTTCTATTAAGTCCACAATAAATTGAATAAACTAATTTCTGTTTTTTATAAACTTCATATTTAGTCGTAAAATTTTTTTTTCATAAAATGAAAGATATTTGAGTTATTCGTGAAAAACCGATAAAAAACGTACAAAATTTGATCATGAATAACACATATCGGCATAGAGTAGATTTTGCTTGTTTATATATATTCCCTAGCTACTGTTAACATTTCAAGGAAATTGATGCGTCTTCAAGAAAATCTGAGAAAACTTTGATAAACTGGACTTTATACTTTTTTTATTATTAATTACTTACCTTCTCTGGGAATAAAGTATATGGGCACACACTGGCACATTTCTATGGTCAAATTCATTCTACATTCTATCATACAGTTGTGATAGTTGTATTTTTGAAAGTAAATAAGATGACGTTCGTAGGAAAACCAACACTGTCTCCGTTCGACTTCGATATGTTTAACATCTTCCGTACACGTGGTTATGGTAGGAGTGAGACCAATGAAGTTGACAGTTTTTAAATGAATCAGCATATTTTGTATGTTCCAGTCGGGGAAAGTGTAAGGATTATGTATTAAAATCTACAACAAGATACTAAATGTGACAATGTAAAGAGGTATTAAAAATTAAAATCATATTAATTTATTGTTATTGATAATAATGTTCATAATTCGAGGTATACGAGTACGAGTGTAATATAGCTCAAGACAGAAGAAAAAAAAAAATCAGATTAGATGAATCTGGAACAAAAATAATAAAATACCTAATAGTTCATAAAAGAGGTGTCGAAATGCACATTACACACAACACAGCATATGCTAATATGCTAGATTTCTGTGATGAGCACTGATAAAGAGAGGAATGTTCAGTGAATCTTGGTGAAGTAACAACTTGTGTTAGGAAAAATAAAGAAAACAGTGATTATTTTAAGTAAAAGAAAAATTGTGTCCGACCTTATTTATTTGTATTAAAAATTAATTATACATCAGAAAAATGGGGATATGCTTTGGTACTATGATCAACAATAATAGACCAGGGTGGATCTGTGAAAAATCGACTATAGGATTATTTGGACGACCTCAGGAATGTTTTAAGTCTGTAAAGAATTTTTTGGCTTAAAACGAATAGAATATCTCGATAACTATTAGCTAAAATAAATTCAGAAAACGGCGTTAAAAATACATTGAATTAGCAGTAGTTTCTAAAATACAACCGGTAAATAAGTTTACCATCATTTGCGATGGAGTTATAAACAATCGGATGATAATCTTGAAACTATTACCTTTTTATTTCAGAGCTCTTTCGTAATAAAAATTTTCATATCTTCAAGATATTTATAACATATACCAGGCCAACAGAACCAGAGTGGTCCAAGTGATAGCAATCAAAATAGAGATATGGGCGAAAATAGTTTAGTGAAATTTTTGAGTAAATGTAGAAAATTAAGTAAATATTAAACATATTGCTTAGTTTGCAGCATAATACTTTAAAAATTACTAAGATTGTAATGGGCTATAGCCTGATGCTAATTTTGTAACAATTTGTAATTTTTTTAACAGCTGGGCCATTTTGGCATTCGCTGTTTGAGACAAACATGTCAATAAAAGTAAGAATAATAGGCCATCGGGTATGAAAACAACCCATCTCATAGAAATAAATTAATGTAATATACCAGAGATAATGACTTTTATTAAACTGAAAAATTACAAATTAAAACTTATTGCTGTTTTTTTACTTAAGGTATAATCAAACTTTCACTTTTATTGTTTTTAAATGTTTTCATTATTTACTACTCCACTGAAAAATCGCTCATTACTCCGTCTAATTCATTTCTTGCAGTGTTAAAGTCTGCTAGCTGGTAGTAGAATTGATGATAGATGGGCGGAACATATTCTAGGTAACACAGAATGTTTTTTTTAGGGTTGATTTTTCTTCCATTCGGATATAATGTTTCGAGTTCTAGGTTAGCAGCATCTTGAGAATTCCTTTTACTGAAGTTAACTTCATTAAAAAGGACTTTGGTATTATTCGAATATTTAAAATACATGGACAAAGGATTACAGAAAGCTGAGCAACTCTTTAGAATAGCTCGAGACAGAGGCAGTTTCGCCATGTTAACCGCCAACGTCAAGGGGACTTGATAGGGCACGTTAAGAAGAAGAAGGACAAAGGATCCATCCTACTATGCCACTGTATTTTTAGCCACCCTACTTTAGGATTAGGAAAATTCTATGAGGATGTAGCAGAGGCACAACAAAGAACACAAACACACTATACTGTTCTCATGGGCGACTTCAACGCAAAACTCGGATTCAAACAAGACCAAGCGGAGATCGCGTTAGGAAAGTACGGATACGGGGCAAGAAACGCAAGAGGGGACATGCTTTTAAACTTTCTACATCATCAATGCATGTTTCAAATGAACTCTTTCTTTAAAAAGAATCCCCAAAACAAATGGACTTGGATAAGCCCTGATGGCGCCGTCAAAAACGAAATCGACTTTATAATTACAGATAAAAAATATATAATACAAGACGTGGAAGCACTCAACAAGTTCTCTGCTGGCAGCGACCATAGGACGATAAGAACAAAAGTAATGCTTAACGTTAAAAAAGAAAGAATAATGCTTGTTCCTAAACCAAATGTTAGAAGATGGGTACCACTTGAAAATGCAAAACTGTTTGAACGTACGGTCGAAGAAAAATTACAAAACGAAGAAACAGAAAACATAAATATCGAACAACTAAACCAGAAAATAGTCAAAGCTCTGAAACAAGCACAAGAAAAATGTTGCCCAAAAAACCAAAAAGACGAAAAAAAACTAAGTCTAAGCACGAAAACTCTATTAGAGGAAAGAAAACAACTAACAGATAAATACAGAACCAATCTAACAAAACTGAGACAACTAAACAAACAAATCACTAAGAACATCAGAAAAGATATAAGAGACTACAACACCAGAGAGATATCAAAAGTCATAGAAGAGAACAAAAGTTTAAAAGTCTTCAGAAGGAAACAGCAAATAGGAAAGAAAAATATTTACAAACTGAAAAACACAAAGGGCGAAATAATAACAGATAAACAGGAAATTCTACAAACTGTCGGACAATTTTACAGCGAATTCTACAGCAAAACAGAAGAAAATGTTCCAACTGACAACATACCAAAGGTTCTAAACCAGGGCTCGGAAGACATACCAGATGTTATTGTTGATGAAATCAAAAAAGCTCTCCTACAAATGATACAAATAAATAAATAGGAGGCGAGAAACTGATACAAATGCTTTCCATACTTTTCACAGAATGCCTTGAAAGAGGAACAACACCATCACAATGGCAAAATGCAGTGATCATTCTAATGTTTAAGAAAGGAGATTTAACAAATCTCGTAAACTATAGACCAATCAGCCTCATCTCACACATATACAAGCTTTTTACAAAAGTCATAACAAACAGACTTTCGAACAAAATGGACTTTTACCAATCATGCGAACATGCAGGATTCAGGTCAGGCTTCGGCACAAATGACCATCTACAAGTTATTAAAAGCCTCATCGAAAAATGTATAGAGTACAATAAATTCCTAGTCCTAATATTTGTGGATTATGAGAAAGCATTCGACACAGTAAACCACCAGAAAATGCTAGAAGCTTTAAAAGAGTGCCGAATAGATCACCGCTACACGGCATCGCATGCCACGGCATGCGTCAGACTCCATAAAGATACACACAAGTTCAACAATCATCGTGGAGTTCGCCAGGGCGACACCATTTCACCAAAACTGTTTACAACATTATTGGAATACATGTGTAAGCGTGCAAACCTAGACGAAAAGGGCATAAACATAAATGGAGAGCAGCTTAGTCACCTCAGGTTCGCGGACGATATAGTCCTGATAACAGACCGCATAGATCATGCCATCGAAATGTGCGAAAGACTCTACCATGCCTCTACACAAGTTGGTTTAAAGATCAATAACTCAAAAACACAAGTGATGACAAACCTTGTTCTGAGTGAGAACATCAACATAGCTGGAACAAGTATAGAATAAACATCAGCATACAAATATCTGGGACACGAAATTCGCTTAAGTAGAGATAACCAGACCAATGAACTAATACGTAGAATAGGGTTGACATGGGCAGCTTATGGAAAGCTAAGAGATGTTTTCCAATCAGCTCTTCCCATCTGCTTGAAGAGAAAAGTCTTCGATCAATGTGTGCTGTCGGTTCTAACCTATGGTGCGGAGACGCTAACACTAAGACGCCCGCAAACAAAATTCGAACAACACAGAGGGCAATGGAACGGTCCATGTTGGGATTAACCCTGAGAGACCGAATACCCAACACAGAATTGCGCCGTAGATCGGGAGTAACCGACGCAATCAAAAGAATATCAACCTTAAAATGGAACTGGGCAGGACACGTCGCGAGAACGAAGGACGGCAGATGGACAAAACGCATTCTTGAGTGGAGATCCAGACAAGATGCCTTTAGGAATAGAGGACGACCACCAACAAGATGGACGGATGACCTGAAACGGACACATCAAAATTGGATGCAGGTGGCTCAGGACAGAAATTTGTGGGGTGAACTACGGGAGGCCTATGTTCAGCAGTGGACGAGTATGGGCTGAATGATGATGATGACTTTAGACCTATCAACGCTTATTTTTCTGTTCGTAATGTTAATTTCTAAGGATTTCGTCCATATGAAATCGTCTTGTTTCATCTGTACTACCTTGAATGGATTCTTTGTTTTGACTACTGTTATCACAGTGTTCCAATGCTCCGCAATGTATATGTTTGAGAAATACCTCTTCTGCTTTTTTGTTAAGCCGAAAGCTCGGTCACAAGATGAGTAGGAATGGCCGCAAACTCTAAGTTTGTGATCACAGTATAAGCTGGATTATATGCAGATCAAATATAATTACTGTGGTGTCATTGTTTTCTTTTGAATACTGTATATCAATTTTCATTGTATTCATGGCACTTGCCGCTTTTTTTAAATGGATCTTGTTGGCAGTCGTAAGTTCAGCCTTGTTGAAATGTTCACTATTTTCACAAGCCTCTATTTTTACTTTGAAATTATCCCATTTCTTACATTAATCTGTTATAGGAGCATGGAATGATAAGTTGAACTTCTTAGTGAATATTTTTTCAAAAATGTATTTCGAAAACAGGTTCGTTGACTTTTTTTATATTTTCGGAATACATTATTGTCAAATTCAAATCAGGTGGCAAATACTGTCTTGTCTCACTTTTGTGTCTGGTGTGGTGTGAATCGTATTTTGGAAAAGTATTATTGAACTCCTTTACTTCATTTTCTTTCAGCTCAGGGGTTTTGTTTTTTTTTGGACATTTTTACCTCGCTTGTCAATAGAGACAACGGCCATCTGATACTTGAAGGACGTGTTTAAAAAATGACTTGCAAACACGAATTTTTTTTCCGTTCATATCTGGTAAATGATACAGTCTGGAAAATTCTCTCGGCCTTGTTGTGTCATCGTTTGCATTGTGTTTACATGATCTCGCTTTAATTACGACATTTACCAGTGAATACAGGTATGAGCTTTGCAAATTGAAATTTGGTAATCCATAAAATTTGGAAGATAGTACTCTTTGTCTTTCAGGGTCAATCTTCTCGTGGAATTTTTCTTTACAGGGATATTGATATTGTGTATTTATCGTTGTAGTGAGAACGGCAACGCCTTTAGTGTTGGTGTATTCCTCAACTTTAGCTCATTTGTTTTTTCTCACATTTTTGTTCACGTATGTTCCTTCCGAATGCGTTTCCCTGTCGTCTTTGTAGAAACTAACGACTGGTTTTCTTCATTAGACAAATTCTCAAGAATATGTTGCAAATTTGGCGGAGAGCTCCTGCTGCGATAATCTGGAACATACTCAGAACCTGAATCCTATAGGGCTCCTCTGGGCTTGATCCAGGTATATCTCATAATTCTTCTTCTTCTTTTTCTTCTACTTTTTGTAGATCTTTCGATCTGTTTAATTCTGAAGCTGCCTCTGGTTAATTTCTTAGGAGGTAGATTATCAATTATCCCTCCATCTTTAAGGTGATCTTCCGGGGGGTCTTGAACCGGACGGATTTTTTTCTAGGGCAATTTTTTAGAGTCTATTCTCATCCATTCGTCTTACATGGTTGTACCACATCCTCTTGCGCTGCCTTCCCCATCTTAAAATATCTTGAATTTTGCACTGCTCTCTAATGTTTGTATTTCTCGCTCTGTCTCTTCTTGTTTGCCCCATTATTGTTCTTAGGGTTTTCATTTCGGCAACCCTTAGCATCTGTTTCGTTTTGTTAGTATCTTCGCGCACTTCTATGCCATATGTCATGATCGGTCGTATGCAAGTCTTATAGATTCTAATTTTACTATCTGTGCGCATATACGGATTTGACCAGAGTATCTCCCGCAGACATCCAGACAGTGCAGATGCTTTGTTGATTTGACTCCTCAGGTCCTTTACTGGGTCGTGGGTGCTTGATATATCTATGCCCAGATATCTGAATTGCATCACCTGTTCTATGGAGTTGTCCTCAACCACTAACTTACATCTGAGCGGATCTTTTGCTATTGTCATACATTTAGTTTTGTTGGTAGAGATGTTCATATTTAGTAGTCGGCTTGTTTAAAAGAACTGAAAGAGCTACCTTTGGAGATCATTTTCTGATTCGGCAATAATTGCTGCATCGTCTGCGTAACACACCATACCAATTCTTTTGTTGCCCATTCTATATCCGAGATTAAGAGATGTTACTTTGTTGATAATTTTGCCCATGAGAAGATTAAACAAGAAGGGGCTTAAACTGTCGCCTTGTCTAATTCCTCCCGGTGTTGGAATATTTTCAGTGAATTCGTCTCCTGCTCTAACTTTGGTTACGTTGTTGTTATTTAGTTTATGGAGTATCTTTGTTATACTGGTCGGGTGTTTCATTTTCTATTAATATATTTAGAATGTCTCCCAGGCGAACTCTGTCAAATGCCTTCGTCAAATCAATGAAGCAAATATACGCTGGCATGCCGAACTCTATAGCTTTTTCTTTTATTTGTTTTATTATAAATACTGTGTCTGTTATAGACCGCCCTTTTGTAAAACCTTATTGTTCTTCAGCATTAGTGATTTGCTTTTCCAATTTGTCCTTGAGAATACCCGTAAAAAGTTTCATTGTTGTATTTAAGAGGGTTATTCCTCTATAGTTTTGTGGGCAGGTTTTTTGTCCTTTTTTAAATATGGGGATTGTGATACTATTATGCCATTCCTCTGGTGTTTCTGTTTTGTTTAATATTTTGTTAAATAGTTGTGCCAGTTTACTTGCAAATTCCGGGCCTCCATATTTTAAAAGTTCATTGGGTATACCATCCGTTCCCGGTGATTTTCTGTTTTTTAGCTTTTTGATCTTTGCTTCTACTTCTTCGTCATTGATTGTAGCACTCACATCTGTTTCGCCTTCGTTTATATTCAGCGTTTCTTCAGTATCATATAGCTCTTTAAAATGCTGTTGCCATGTCTCTATAGGTACTCCTTTGGTCTGCACGAACTCGTTAACTGGTTTTTTCCTGTTGCAGAGCATTTTCCATACTTTCTTTTGGGCACCATATAGGTCGTAGTCCATCTCATAATTAATTTTCGATATTATCGGTAGTCTCAGCCCCACTTCCTCCATCATGTGCAGTTGATACAGCTCCACGAATATCTGCAGCAAACAAACACAACAATTATTACTATTTATGTAAGATTTAAGCTTTGAAAAAATTAAAACAAGTTTATTATTTATTTACTTATAGTTAATTAATGTTTATTTGTAGGTTATGTTAACTTTACAAAGGTTATAACAGTTAAATAGTTGGTTAAATAACAGAGAAACTTACCTTTTACGTTACATGCAGTACCTTCCGCGCCTTAAGGCTGATTTATAAACTTTACGTTGGCGTTGGCGCTGGCGCTGACGTTCGCGTTACAACATGGTCAAATGGAAAACTCGTATGTCCATTTATAAACATCGTTCGCCGTTGGCGTCGGCGTTCGGTTCCGTTCAAGATGAACCAACTTTATCTTTTGCCGTTGGCCGTTGTAGCACAGAATACACAAACCCTTCTGTGGTTGTAGTATCGATCTCAGAACATAAAATAAAACTGTATCTTTGTGGAAAAGTTTAGATAATAACAAGCCTTTCTTCAACAGAAATTCCATTAGAGCGACAGTTAACATTTATTTTTGGTTTTAACATTTGCAGTAATTTTTCAAATACTGGAAACTGTATCCTGGTGTATTTAAAAAACTGCTGGGTATCCCAGTTTTCATATTTTTATAATAATTAAAATTACCTATTGTTTTTCTGTTCTGGTTAATGGGCCTCAGTTTGTATCGACGTTGTCTTTTATTTCGAAGGCTCAATGCTGCTCGAATACAAAGTATCAGTGCCACTGCACCTAACAAAGGCTGAGCATTTTCCATTGTTTTAATTTTCAAGCAAAAATTAATTATACTAAATCAAAAATGTAAGGCAAGAAATTAAGATGTGATCTTTAACGCCAACGCCAACCGAAACTTTATAAATGCAGTGTATGATAGCTAACGCCAAGGTCAACGGCGAACGCCAGCGCCAACGCCAACGCAAAGTTTATAAATCAGCCTTTAGTCCTTACTTTCATTCATGTTTTTATTGATTTTCTAATTAAAACACTGTTATAAACTGAGAAACATGCAAATAACTTTTCAATAATAATTACAACGACAGTAAAGAGAATGCCAGAGTGCCATGTAACCTGGGTCACTATGATTTATAAAGTGGAGTATAAAATTACAATGCCAAAACAATACTAGTGTGGCCATCTGTTATTTTTGGAGAAAATTAACCTTGAAACACTGTGGCTTTGAAAATATTATTATTTCACATTGTTTTTTGTGATAAAGTCTAAATAGGAAAAAATGTCACTTGGGCTACTCTGGTTCTGGTGGCCTTATATTATAATAATAAAAACAATCAGTATAGCGCGTGAAAAATACCAAAAAAATTATGTTGAAGCAAATTGATTTTTAAATATCAAATACCAAATATCAAGATTTTCTTATACTAAAAAATCTTATACCAAAAATCAATTTATATCAATTCGACATCAACAATTCGATATCGTTTGGTCAGATTGTCTTATTGACAAAAATCGAATAGTGTTTTAAAATTGAAAAGTGCAATTTTCTTATACATTTTGCAATTTTTTTATTTTGTCGCAAATAAAGTCAATTTCTATAAAAGTGTTAAATAAAGAAACGTTGCGCGATTTTCGCAATTTTTTACGTCATTACTTTTCCATTAACCGATCACTATAAAATTTTCATTTTTAACAGGTTGACTGCGTTACCGGTCCCGTGGGACCGGTGTTCGTTATTATTAAAGTGCGGTATGTGAAACTGCAAACTTTTAAAAATTGCGAAAAGCATATCTTCGTTAATATTCGTTTGTTTTAAATGCTAAAAACAGCATTATACTTGTTTCAAGATTCCAAACATTTTTAAAAGAAAAAAATGTACCGGGCTTTGGGGGCCGGTAACGCACAGACATTACAATTTGTTACTCGGGTGCGAGACCGGTCCTGTGGGACGGGTGCATATTTATATATGCTTGCTTGCGCAGTCAATCCACGTTTAGTATCGTTTGTATTTCAATAGCAGGTGTGTTTATGTCTGTGTTTTACTAGTCTAAAAATGTCATCTCGCGTTAAAAAGATTTTGTTTTTAGCTAAAACAGCTGATACAAACAAAACAAAAACTGTAGAGTGTAACGAACCGAGTACTTCATTTGAAAATAAAAAATATAACGAAGATAACCCAAGTGTTGTAAATGCGCGCCAAAGTCCTGGTGATTCAAGAGATCATGTGCTTGCAGAGTTGCCAAACAGTGACAGTGAAAATGAACGGGACGATCCTTTTGATTCGGACGATTCTGTAATCGACAAAAACTATGTTCTTTCTTCAGATGACTCTTGCAGTGATGTTAGTACGAGTGATTTATTTGATGATAATAATGAGACAGAAATTGAAAGTGAAAAAATGTCAGAATCTGAAAATGATGATGAAAACGAGTGGCATGATATAGATGAGAGTGACAATGAAGCTGATGAGTTGCAACAATATCAAGAGTTGCCTATATTAAATTTTAACGTTAATGAAATAAAAAATCCTATAGACGCTTACAAGTTATTTGTAACTGATGATCTTTTACAGAATATTATTACTGAAACAAATAGATTTGCTCGGCAAATGTTGTTAAATATACATCGATCAAAATCACGTATACGTTCCTGGGTTGACTGCGATGTAGCCGAACTTAAACGTTTTTTTTCAATATGTATAGTTATGGGATTAGTTGATGGTCCCGCAATAAATTTGTATTGGTCAAAAGATCCCATGTTCAGGGATGAGTTTATTACTGATACCATGAGACGAGACAGGTTCCTTTTATTGATGCGTTGCATTCATTTTTGTAATAATGAGCAGTGTAATAAAGATGATCGGCTCTATAAGTTAGGTGAAGTTTTAAAAGTATTGAATAAAAATTTTCAAGCTGCATTAACACCAGGACGGATTTTGGTTGTCGATGAAAGTATAGTACCTTATCAAGGAAGACTACAAATAAAGCAATATCTCCCAAATAAAACACACCCGTATGGAATTAAATTGTATAAATTATGTACAGTGGATGGATATACTAACAACATAATCGTTTATCGTGGTAAAAATACGACTACTAATGCAAATACTTGTCAAAGTGAGCAGATAGTATATGACCTTCTCCAAAATGTTGAATTCAAAGATGGTTACTACCGCTACTTGTATGCTGATAATTATTACTCCAGTTTACCTTTAGCCAAATCGTTATTCAAAAAAAAATAATTTATTGTGGAACCCTGAGGTCTAACAGAAGAGGTATTCCCAAAACGATACCTAAAAAAATGAAAAAAGGAGAAATTTGGGGTGCTCAGAACAACTCGTTACGTATTATAAGATGGATGGACAAACGGCCAGTTCTGATGTTAAGTACTGATCCAACCCATACAACTACCTTAAAACCAACAGGAAAGCGGAACTGGCAACGTGAGCTTGTGATGAAACCAAAGGCAATTATTGATTACAATCAAGCAAAAAAAGGAGTAGACTTTAGTGATCAGATGAGTTCGTATCATTCCGTTTTAAGAAAAAGTTTAAAATGGTACCGTGAACTAGCTTTTGAATTTTTGCTCGGAACATCTATTGTAAATGCCTGGATTGTTTATAACAATATTACTTGTTCCACAAAGTTATCTATAATGGAATTTAGAAAAAGATTGGCACAAGAGTTACTTGTTACTCCAGTTGCATACGAAAACACCACTACTCCCAAAAAAATTATCCATACTTTTGTTAAACCATCAGGACCTGGAAAGAAAAGGAGAAGACAATGCCAAGGATGATATCATAAATTAAGAGAAACACATTCAAGCAAACAAGCAAGTAATATGGTGACAAAAGTAACAAGTTATTGCAATGAATGTCCTGGTCAACCAGGAATGTGTTTATTTTGCTTTAATAGCATTCATAAAAAATAGTTTATTTTTCTGAAACTGTATTGTTTTTTGTTTAATAATTAAGAAAAAATTGTTTAATTTCCTGAAACTTTATTGTTTTTTGTTTAATAACTAATAACATATTATTTAGTTTAGGACATATTTTTTGTTTTCAAATATCATTTACACTAATAAAATATTAAGAAGTTTTGTATCATTTACTCTTTTAATTTAAATCTGTAAAAAAATAGTAGCTGTCTTGACACTTCAAAAATATTCTTAACAGGAAACCTGATCAAAAAACGAATGACAATGGTAAGTTTTTAAATGTTTTTACTTTTAATAATTGATCTTCAAACTCTTATAATTTATATTGTAAAACTGTAGAAATAAAAAAAAATTACGTCATTACCGGTCCCCGACGGTCGGTAACGCACCGTGTTTGCGCCAAGCCACCGGTCCCGGGGGACCGGTAATGCACAGTTTAGAGGTTTACATATTTTGTGAACGCAGTCAACCTGTTAATGCCCAATATTCAAAACGGATGGCATGAAATTTTGGTTTTGATTTTTGGGAACAAATGCAAGGCATTGCAAATATACCTAAAAAATGCTGAATTTAAACATGCATATTACAAACGATATAAAATATTTACAACTGTTTTTCTTATACTAAGTTGGAAACCACATATTAAACAATTGACGATATCATGTCAAAATGGTATAAATCTTCTTAAATGTTTAGCCAACAAACAATGGGGTGTCGACGGAGATACATTATTACTGTTTTATAGAAGCCTAATCAGATCAAAATTGGACTACGGGTGCATTGCATATTCTTCAGCGTCGAAGTCAAATTTAAAAATCTTAGACGTTATACACAACAATGCATTACGCATAATCTCTGGAGCTTATAGAACAACTCCTGTTGCAAGCCTCGAGTGGGAACTTGGAAAGCCGTCATTACATGAACGACGGAAATTACTTAGTCTATCTTACGCTTCAAAACTAACATCACTCTATTTGCCTACTTTAAATTTAGAACTATCATCATATCATAAATCTGAAACTAATTCACAAATATTTATGAGCAATTATAATAGAATACTTTCTTCTTTCATTAAATATACCCAAGTTTACACAGATGCATCTAAAACAACTTCTGGTATACGATCATCCTTTGTTATAAGAGACATAATAAAAAGTTTCAAATTGCCCACAGAACC
Source organism: Diabrotica balteata (assembly GCA_918026665.1). Classification (NCBI taxonomy): domain Eukaryota; kingdom Metazoa; phylum Arthropoda; class Insecta; order Coleoptera; family Chrysomelidae; genus Diabrotica; species Diabrotica balteata. Next base: position 58,327,967 of record OU898276.1, on the reverse strand, counting down.
CACTGTGATAACTAGAGAATTGTATGCAATATACAGAGCTCTAATTCACATACAAACAGTCAAACCAGATAAATTCCTTATTATTACTGACTCAATCAATTCCCTTCATATACTGTCAAAAATGTACACTTGCAACCCGTAAGCTAAATTAATTCAAAACAAGATGCAGCAGCTGGAAAACAAAACATTAGTCTTCGTGTGGGTACCATCACATATAGGCATTAAAGGAAACAAACAAGCTGATAAAAATGCTCGACAAATAGCAAATTCCCCAAATATCAGACCGATAATAAAACCATTACCAGAAGATCTCAAGCCGTACTTTCAACAAAAGCTGATATGAAATTGGATTAAATGTTGGGAAGAAAAATCCTCAAAGTTAAAAGAAATTAAACCAAATTTTGGACGATGGACTAACAATGCCTCTTGCTGTTTCCTTCAGGTTGTATTAACCAGGCTCCGTTTAGGACACAGCAACCTCACACATGAATATCTCATGAAGAAGGAACCCCAACCAAAATGTACGAGTTGTGACGTGCCGTTAATAGTGAAACACGTATTAACGGAGTGTCCCAAACATAGTGCTGAAAGACTAACTAATAAAATTCAATCAGTTATAAGGGACATCTTTAATGAGTGTACCAGTGAAAATATTGTGAAATTTCTTAAAGACATTAATATTCTTAACAAAATATAATATTTATTTATAAGTTACTTATCTCATATTTATGTTTATATGTCGCTAATAACCCCAGAGGTTGATGCGACCATGTTTGTAAATAAAAAAAAAAATCTGTTTTTTTTTTCGATTACACAAATACGTTTTTGTAAACAACACTACTTCAGCTAAAAATTTCACCCAATGTCGTCTTTATGGAAGTATTTTTCCTGACGTGCAATCGTGTGCAAGGTGAAAGTTTCAATTCAGCGTTTTTAGGCATATTTGAAATGCTTCACTTTTGTGTTCAAAAATAATTTAAATTAAAAATTTATGCCATAGGTTTTAAAGATTGGGCTTTATAAATGAAAATTACTTACTTACGGGTTAATGGAAAAGTGATAAACTTTAATAATCTTATGAGAATCGTAAAAAATGGCAAAAATTCTGCAACGTTTATTTATTTAACACTTTTATAAAATATGTAAATAAAAGTGGAAGCAATGCAAATGTCATAGTTATTATACACCATTTTGACATACCTTTTCAAGAGAAATAGACATTTTTAAAATCAATATGCTTAATTGTGTTATTTTAATATAACGAATAATGTAGAAAACTTTTATAAACATTAGAAAAAGAAAAAAATTACTGAGTTAAAATGCAAACTACGCATAACTTATGTTAGTCGAAAAAAAAAATTTTGCATGAATATGGTATGGCAGAAAAAAATCCTTCCAGAACAGAAGAGGCGGCAGAAATATATTTACAATTAAAAACAGGGACAGAAGTGACGAGATTAGAAATAAATATTTAATCAGGGTCTACAAAACTATTATCAGACCAATAGTATGTTATAGATGCGGGACATGGGTAATGACAGAAGATACAAAACGAAAGCAGAAACTCTTCTAACGAAAAGTCCTAAGGAAGATATTTGGACCTATTAACGAAAACGGAGTATGGAGAACCAGGTACAATCAATAACTACCAACTGTTCAAAGAGTAATTCGTTAAACTTCAGCGATTTCGATGGGCTGGTCACATAGTGAGAATTGAAACTAAAAGATTACCAAAAGAGCCCTAGATAGTAAAATGCGGAGTGCAAGACCAGAAGCAAGGCCACGGAAAAGGTGGGGAATGAAGTGGCAGCCGACGAAACTTGCTAGGCGTAAGAACCTTGAGAAGGTCGGCGCGGGACCGACAAGGTTGGAGGTATAGTTTGTAGGAAGCCAAGGCTCAATTTAAGCAGTAGTGCCATTGGAGAGAAATATAGAGAGATAAAATACGACACTTGCCAAACATTATTATAAAAAGATAATTTTTATAAATATATATACAAATTTAATCGACTATCAAAGGGTATGAATATCTGATGAAGATATAAATACTCGCTTGTCAGATAAAAATTGCTATATCTTTTTGATCATTGATTAGAATTTAATGTAGGTATAGCTAAAAAAGAAAAAACGAAACTTGCCATTTTGTTTATGATTAAACTTAAGAGCTTGCGAATATATTTTTTGCGAAGATATTCGTATTATATTGCGCCAAAATGAGAAATTAAAAGATTTAAGCATAGTTGAGATATCGCAGTTAAATACACTGACCGGTAAAAAAACAACACTTTTCATTTTTAAAACAAAAAATGGGCATTACTGCTTGATTCCTTGGTATAATTGATTTAATTTAGTTTAATTTAATTACCTTACTTTAGAGGGCTACAAAAGAAAATAGTGTAATATCGAAACGAATTACTAACAATAAAAATTACGAGTGAATGTAAACAAAATTGTCTAATATCGGGTCTATTATGCCCTAACATATCAATAACTATTTGTATATGATTTAAAAGAAAAAGGAACAAATTTTAAATAAAAACTTGAGGAGTACGTTCATATTATTTAACCCTCCGTTACTCGCGCGGGGTGTTGTGAACACCCCATGCGTATATAACTGTTAATATTTTCTACGCAATAATATCATCGTCGCCGTGCGCCTGTGTAGCTGCATATTTTCGTCGTCTTTACTACCTGGAGCCCTATTCACTAACTTAAGTGAGTGGTCGTGTAGGAGTTCTCTCTCACAATTTTGCTTTAATGCGCAAGTCACTCTCCTGAAATTGTAAAATCCGTATTCACGAAAATGTAAGAGAACGCTCATATACTCCTATGCGAGTACTCTCCTACTCTACTGGGTAAAACTAAGAGAATTGCGAAATTTTAAGAGAGTGGACATGCGCCGTAGAAATTATAATTGACAGAAGGCCAATAAAACGAAGAATATTGTATATTGTATACAATAGGTACAGTTTATATGAAAGGTTATTGAAATTTTAAAAAGATTGTTGACTCCTATTTGTATTTGGTTTTTATATATTGTTTTCATAATGGATGATGACGATATAATAATGTTAATGTTAATCGCCGATGTTGAAGAGGCGGAAGAACAAGCTGAAAATAATATACCACGTCTCTATTTCCAACGGGAAGACCCTTTTTTAATGTTATCTGTGAATTTTATTAAACATTTCCGTCTCAATAAAGACAGCTTTATATATCTTTGCGATGAACTAACGCCATTTTTACAAGTTCGCCAAAGAACAAATATAACTAATATAATATAACTAAAAGTTCTTAAAAGTATAAAATATAACTAAAAATATATAACTAATATATAACCAAAGAATATAGACCCTTAATATAACTCAAAGTTCTTAAAAGTTAAAAGTATAATAATATAATAGTTTATAAATAACGAGAACGAGAATTGACAAAATAAGTGATACAATCAGATACAACTAACCTAACAGCAAAAACTTTGCTTCTTCATTTCATTTTATCGTGAAAATGGTTGTGGCTAGGCCTACAGTAGGTACATTTGAACTAAATAATAGGTCAAAGTTACTCGTTCGCTTTGGCAACGCTGGGTAAAATGTAGTAGACTCGCTGAATCATAGTGAATAGGGTTTTTTAGCACCATGTGAGTGATGACCGAGAGAGTACTCACATCGATGAGTTGCCGTGCACGAGCACTCTCACGAGTTGCAGAATACGGATCCTGGAAGAATCTGATCAGTGTACTGTTAGTCGTTGTACCGTAAGCAAGTGCTTGGGGTGCTGCAAGCACCTCGCGAGTAGTTAAATTACATTTTGTTTATCGATATTTATTTTTTGCCGGTAAGTATATTTATTCTTTTTACACATATACGGTAGTATGAACATGTACTTTGTCTATATAATATTTCCAATATTATTTTTAGGAAAAATGGGCGAATATGAGGCCGAACAAGCGCGATTACTCAAACTTTTTGATGAATGTACGAGCGATGATGAAATACCATCAGAAGAAGAATATCATTCAGATGAAGAATTGACTCAAATACGAAGTGATTCTGAACCAGATAGTGAGCATGAAGTTATGAATGAATCTTCTAGTGACGAGGACTTGACAAGTGATGACGAACAAGAAGACGGAAATCGTTTTTATCTTAGAAAAGACAAAATCACTAAATGGTCAAAGGAGAAGACTCGTGAGCAGGTGAGAAGTTAGAAGAGTTACAACCGTTTTAACTTTCTCATAAAATGTCTAAGGTTTGACAATATAAATACCAGCGAAGAAAGAATATTGCTGGACAAGTTTGCTCCCATTAGAAGTATTTGTAATCAGTTCAATAATAATTGCCTCGCAAATTATTCGCTTAGCGAATTCACCACCATTGATGAACAACTTTTAAATTTTAGGGGTAGATGCTCTTTTCGAAAGTAGCCAGATGGTCCTTTTCAAGTTAGCTATAAGCCCATTGATATTGTGCAGCGTTTGTGTCGTATACTCTTCGGTTCAGGAAGAAACATCACAACGTACAACTGGTATACCAGCATACCATTAGCAGAAACATTACTATCTCATAAATTATCGTTAGTGGGTACAATCAGAAAAACAAAAAAGAGATACCACCATGCTTTGTCACTAATAAGGTTCCTGAGCAATCTCTATTCGGATTCCATCAAAAAATACCAATGACTCTCGTTTCATATTGCCCAAAGCAAAATAAAAATGTAATTTTATTATCAACTATGCACATAAATGACAATATTGTAGTTGAAGTTTCTCCAAATGTGAACAAGCCTGACATAATATTATTTTATAATAAAACCAAGAGTGGGGTTTATAGTATAGACCAAAAATGCCAGACATATAATGTGTCAAGAACTTGTAGTCGTTGGTAATTGAGGATATTTTATCATTTGTTAAATACAGCTGCAATTAATTCCTACATTGTTTATTTCTCTGATAATCCTACTAAAAAAATTCCCAGATCGAAGTTTCTAGAAGAGATTGGATTTACTCTGGTACAACCACAGATGGAAGTTAGGTCACAAATACAATCTATTCCAAACTGTTTGAAAAGCGTCCTAGGTAATGCAGGAACAAACAATGATAATATGCCTATAAAAAAGGCAAGATGCACTATATGTCCACGAGAAAAAGACATTAAATGTAAGAGTGGTTGCAAAAATTGCAAAAAAAATATGTGCCTAAGCCATATGAACACAATATGTGATGCATGCTACCGAGGCCAGTAAATTTCTTCTAAGTTTGTTTATTGTTCTTTATATATAATTTTTGCTTTCACCTTTTTTACTTTATTTATTTATTTTTTTTTTATTTTTGCTCAGTTGTGTGCAAATCTATGTTTATAAAATTCAGCGACTACACATGTAGACTGCAATATTTGCTGAAATAAATAGTTTTATTTTGTGACAAACTTTTAACATTATATACCTGAAATATAAAAAAAGTTTGGATTTTATTACTTTAAACAAAAAGTAAGATAAAATAATGGGGTGCTGCAGACACCCCGCGAGTTGACACGTTCCTGAAATAGGCGCGAGTAACGGAGGGTCAAGAAGCATGTTTTGAAGTTCTGTAAGACTTTATGGCTGGCCTAATTGACTTCTAACCCTACAATGAAGTTCATCCCAAAGATGTTGGATGACATTCAGATCAGGGCTGCAGGCTACCTATTCTAGAGTCTTAATTCCTTCTTCCCTGAAGTAATTTTTTAAGATTCTTGCAGTACGCGGCATTGCATTATCATGAATAAAGACGAAATTGTGCCCAATAAATTGACAAAATGAAACTACTGCCAAAACATTGCCATTGATCAAAATAAGTTCAGTTTGAGCTTCAAATGAGATTTCAGCCCAAACCATGACACCAGCACCGCCAAACTTTATTCTCTGGAATATACAAGCTTAAGAATATCTTTTGTTTCTCCATGTCCAAATCCTCTTTCGGCTATCGACAGACTTTAAACAGAACTACGATTCATCAGTAAGGAGAATTCGGCTACAATTCTCTATATCCCAGTGTTAATGTTGTCAAGCAAAACTTAATCGATTCCTACAGTGTCTGGGTTGGAATTCGGGAACAATAGCCCGCTTTCTTGCCATTAGTCTTCTTTCTGCAGAAGGGTTTTCTCAGCAATTACAATGGAATGGCGATTTCATAGAAGTTTCATCACAATGAAACGATCATCTCTTTGTGAGGTAACTCTTCTACGATCGGAACCAGGTCAACGTGACTATGTATCAGTCTCTATAAAGCGAAAGAAAGCTTTCCGTACTGTAGTTCTCGGAATACCTAAGGTCTTGTAGCAATGCAATAATTCGAGCAACATCTACTGTTAATAATATGTTTTTTACTTAAAAGATAAACAGAAACTACAAAAAACAACAACATAAAAGCTAATACTGTCAAAAACACGCATACGTAATTGCAATAAATATTTATATTGAGACGCAATATGAAACAGTGCATAAAACTATAGATAAAACTTTCAATGAATTTTTATTTTCGGAAATTTATTCTTCTTCTACTAGTGCCCATCCTCTATGGATCTTGCCTACCACAATGGCCCATCGTATTTTATTACCAGCTGTTCGAAATAGGTCTGTGGTGGTCATACCTGTCCACTGTCTCAAATTCTTAAGACAGGATATTCGGCGGCGTCCTGATCCTCTATTTCCTTCTATTTTCCCTTCTAATATCAATAGTCATCATCAATTAGCCAATCGCGTCCATTTCTGGACATAGGCCTCCCTCAGTTCTTTTCAGTGTTCTCTACACTGTGCCGCTTGTAGCCAGTTTCCCGCTACACGTTTTATATCATCGGTCCATCTAGTCGGTGGTCGTCCTCGGCTTCTCTTATAGTTCCTGGTCCTCCATTCCATAATACGTCTTGTCCACCGTCCATCTTGGACGGTGAACATATCAATAGTAGGATTCTGTATTTATTTTCATTTCTCACTATATGTCCGAGCTATGCTAATTTGCTCTCTTTAATGGATTTCAAGACTTCAGGTTCTCTTTGTAAACGTTGCATTACTGCGTCGTTAGATATATGATGTGCATATAATATTATGAGCAAGCGACGATAGCACCACATCTCGAAAGACTGCAACCGTCTGTAAGACGCATCAGTGAGTGTACATGCCTCTGCTCCATACATAAGAACAAAAAACACATAACAATTAAGGAATTTGAGTCGGAGATGTAAGTTCAAGGTCAATTGGGGAGAACTTTCTTCATCTGTTGGAAAACACTCCTTGCTTTTTCGATACTACATTTATTCTCGGATGAGTGATCCCAGCTGTCTGTGATATTGCATCCTACAGTAAATTCAACTTCAAGTTACGGACATAATCAACACAAGTCACCGCGTGATATTCGAGTCTACACGTGACGAACGCCTTGCTATTGACCAAATTAACGAACGATCGTAAGTCATGCAGTTAGCCCTAACAGGTGCGGACTTCATTTTTCCGCTCCGTCCTCTGTCGAATACGAAATGGCCCAGTAATTTTTGTGCAAAGCTGTTTGTTGGTTTGTTTATTTGTTAATTGTTAGCTCGTGTGTGGATTGTGCAAATCATTTTTAAGAACATTTAATTATAGTCGATACAAACTTTTTCCCCACTTTAAAATAATTAGTGTAAGTATAACAAAGCATTTATAATAGCCAACAATGCATGCCCCTTACCATTCCATAAAATTGGAAAAAAATTCCCATTATGGCTACAAAAAAGGCAGATATTCAAAATTGGCTTCGCTTAAAAGACATTCCCTTTAAAGAAACGATGTGAAAGGTGCAACTTTTAGAAATCGTTAAACAACATAAAGGCGAATATAATAAGTGCACAGTAGATGAACTGGTAAGAAGCACATGTAGAATAGTTTTAAGGTTGCCACCGTATCACTGCGAGCTCAATCCAATCGAGCTTGTATGGTCGGAAGTTAAGAATTATGTAGCATGGCGTAACACAACATTTAAATTTGCTGACATTAAAAATTTATTCCATAAAGCTATGTCTGCTGTAACCATGGAAAAATGGAAAAACTGCGTCAAACATGTAAAAGAAGAAGTGGAGCCAAATATGTGGGAATTGGACAATTTAATTGAGGCACAAATTAAGATTATCATTATCAACTTTAATTATGACAGCAGTACATCAGATTCTGAAAGTTAAGATAAAATACGGTAATTTTATAAACTTTTTTTTATATACTTTATTTTGTTGTTAATAATTCTCTACTTTGTCTCTACTTCCTCTACTTTATATTTAAAAATTTGGTGTACTATAATCTGTACCTCAGACGTCTACAAATTATATAAGGTTTTGTATTGCAGCTTTAATTTACTAGTCCGGCCCTGAACAAACGCGTGTTTCCAGCGTGCATTTGTTTCCATCGTCCGTAGCTTGAAGTTAAATTTACTGTAGGTATGTTATTTTTTCTGTTCTATCCAATAACTTATTGTCTACCATAAACTTTGCAACTTGGTTTTTGCTGATGATCATAATTTTCGTCTTCTTATTATTAAATTTCATTCCATATTTTCTACCTATGTTAAGTACTTGATCTATCAGTCTTTGTAATCCTTCAGCACTATCCGCAACAAGGACAGTGTCATCTGCATATCTTAGATTATTTATTACTTCACCGTTAACAATCACGCCATTAGTCATTTCTCCCAAAGCTTCTCGAAATAAATGTTCAGAGTACGCATTAAACAGCAAAGGCGAGAGTATGCAACCTTGTCGTACTCCTCTTTGTATTGGGACTTCATCGTATATTTGATTGTCTACTCAAATCTTGGCTATTTATTTTCTATAGAGATTGGCTACTATTCTTTTCCTTGTCATCGATGTTTGCGATTCGCAAAGTTTAAATAAGCCTTTGCTTATTTAAACCTCATGCTGAACTTTGTCAAATGCCTTTTTGAACATCATGAAACAGGATAAGACATCTGTATTAACATCTTTTGCTCTTTGTATCAATACTTGAATGCTAAAAAGTGCTTCTCTTGTGCCAAGACCGCTGCGAAATCCAAATTGTACATCAGCAATACCCTCCTCTAATTTCTTGTATATGCAAGCATGGATGATGTTTAAAAATATTTTGAGTCAGTGGTTCATGAGGCTAATGATTCGGTGTTATTCATATTTCTTAGTATTTGATTTTTTTGGCAGTGCTATAAATATGGACATGTACCAATCTTGTAGTATCCTGTTTCATATATACGGTTAAATAATTCTGTCATATTGTCAAGTTAATTGTCTTCTATCAATTTTAATACCTCAGCATATATTCTATCAGGTCTTGGTGCTTTGTTGGTTTTTAGACGACTAGAGTACCTTTTTGTGGTGTTCCTTGTACTTTTCTGCGTCTTTATTCATAAACTCTCTCTCTTTGCTCCATAAACTCTAAAATCTGATATGTCATCCCTGGTTGTTTTATTTATCTTTCCTGTTTGATGTTGTTTATTGTACTTTACTGTTACTAATACACATTTGATCTCATGTATCAATATTCCCATTATGTGTTGCAATGTCGTTATGTTTTGTGTTTATTTCTTCTTGCATTTGTTGTTTTACGTTGCTTTGTTTCAGTTTTTGTATATCCACCCGATATCACATTTTTTATAACGTCCGACTGTCGAATTTTTTTCATCCATACTCTCAGTTCAGCAAGCAATAAGTTATGGTCGGAGTTGATATATGCTCCAGGATAGGTTTTTAATGAAGTAACCGCATTACGAAAACTTTTATTTATTAAAAAATAATCTATTTGATTTTTAATTATTTGTTGTGTCACCAAAACTATTCAATGCCGTAATGCAGCATGGATTCCAGATGTTAGAATGGGAAAACAGAGGTTTGAGTGTCGATGGCGAAAGGCTGAACCACCTACGATTTGCAGATGACATAGTTCTAATAACCGACGACTTAAAGGAGGCCAACGAAATGCTACAAGATTTACAACGAGTCTCCCAAAAAGTAGGGCTGGAAATAAACTTTGCGAAAACTAAAATGATGACCAACTTAGTACCTAGTGGACCATTGAAACTAGAAAACTGGCATATTGAAACGGTTAACAAATACATATATCTGAGCCACGAAATACAAATAAGTAGAGACAACCAAAAATGCGAATTATCTAGAAGAATAGCTTTAGGATGGGCAGCCTATGGCAAGCTAAAAGACGTGTTTAAGGAAAACATCCAAATAAAGCTAAAGAGAAACGCATTTAACCAGTGCGTACTTCCGGTGCTCACTTATGGAGCTGAAACTTTGACATTGACTAAAGCATCAATAAAAAAGTTACAAGTAGCACAACGAAAAATGGAAAGATCTATGCTTGGCGTAACTTTGAGAGACCGAATACGAAATGATGAGATACGGCGAAGAACTGGAGTGGAAGACGTCATAAAACGGATTACGAAGTTGAAGTGGAAATGGTCAGGACACGTCGCAAGACAGAGAGACAACAGATGGACAAAGAAGATTTTAGAATGGCGGCCAAGGGCAGACAAGCGAAATCGTGGAGGACCACCTACCAAATAGACTGACGACATTAAAAGAATAGTGACAAACTGGATCGCAGCTGCACAGGACAGAGAAGAGTGGAGACATCTTGAGGAGGCCTATGTTCGACAGTGGACAAATTTGGCTGTGTGATGATGATGATGATGATGTTGTGGGCTATCGGCGGGAGACCTTCAGGTATATAGCCTTCTAGCTGGTAGTTTGAATTTTATTGGGTGTCCTCTTTTTTGCCTTTCAGTGCATACAATTTTAATAAAATTTTAAAATCTAAATTTTATAATTTTTTCTTGTTTAGTGGCATGTTTGTCTCCAATTCAATCAAAAAATTTTCTTTAGAAAAGTTGTGCAGATTTGTATTACAAACATTTTTATACCGAACTTGCCCGGTTGCCAGCGAGTTTATCGAAAACTAAAGCAATTTTTGTGGGTTCGATGCTCGCCTATTGGCGAAACCTTAAAATATTATGATTCTAATCTTGGATTCTAACTTGCGGTGTTTTTGCCACTCATATAGTAAATAAACCATTAATTTTCTACAGAACATCTGTCAATTTTCTACAGGAAAATTTCATAACGATGAGGACTTATAGCAAACTATGTGTTTTCTTGAATAGCACTGTTGTAGAACCATTAAATTATTAATCTTTTATGAAATGCATCAATTGCATTGTAATAAAATTAAAGTTAAACAATACATTATATACTTCTAGCTTGATTTATTTAATGTTCTATTGCTTACTTTAAGCCCGTATGAGGGTATTAACGTTGCGAAAAAATCCTCTGGTTTATTATTAAGTAAAACCTCCAATCCAGTTTGATAGCCACAAGCTGAAACTCTTCTCGGTTTTTTTGGTATTTTGTAGGCCAGAATCCTTAAAAAATATTATCATTAAAATAAAAAAGAGTAAACAAAGATCATTCAACTATAACAAGGACTAAAAAATTAAAAGAAATATTGGACACGTTAGTAAGTTTCATTTCCATGCACTGAAATTTTTTTAGCTAATCGCAAAAACAAATTTTTATTTCATATCTACTTGCAAAAAATTTTACTTATGTTGACTTTTGTCATAACAATTATATTTTGCGCTATATGCAGGTTAAATTAAAAAATAGGGGATTATATTGCTGATTTTCGGCATTCTTAATTTTAATTCTAAATTCATATACCTTTAAAACATAAATATTACTGAGATATTACTATTGATTTTACTTAGCATAATAACAGCAGCTTTTTTGATTTTTCTGTTGATCATCTGTTTTCTTCAGGACTATACAACAAAGCTTAAAAGCAAGTAAAGCGACGGGTTCTCTTAATGACACAATCTGAAAGAACAAACACCTAAGACAAGACATAAAAACAAGAATCTATAAAGTAGCAATTAGACCTATATTAACATACACGGCGGAGACAAGACCTGATACATCTTAAACGAGATGACTGCTAGAAACAACAGAGATGAAAATACTCCGACATACATAAATTGATGGGTGACAAAACGAAAACAGGAGTGGAACAAACATATCAGTAGAATAGCAGAGGATAGAATAGTACGAATAGCACGAGATAAGTCACCAAATGGACGAAGAAGTATTTGCAGAGCAAGAAAAATATAGTGCGATAATTTAAACAATTTAGGAGGTTAATATTGAAGAAGAAACAGGCTTTGAAGCCTAGATACTAGAAGGAAGAAGAAGAAGAAGACATTTAAATATTTTTATATTAAGTATATAACACCACATAAATCCATTTTTATCACACACTTCGCGACACGCGGCAGAAAATGCTAAACAAAAGTTCCATTTTGATTCACCTACGAAAACCCATTTTTTGTCGATACGCGTGCATAAGAGAAATTGATACTGTAGTCACAGGCGACATAATTATTTCCTAACGCAGGTGCTATCCAAACACTGTGACAGATACGGCGTTGGACTGCAGCATATAATATTTAAATTTCTTACGGAACCCAATAATCTGTTGAGAAAAAAAAAACATTAATACTCCAACGTTTTTATTATTGCAAAAACTATTTTAACCCTGCGTTGCTATGAAAACGCAATGCAGACAATTAAATGTTCTCAGTAATGTCGGATTTCACAATTTAGTTCGCATGTTGACGTCACCAAATGATGACGTCAATCTGCGAACAGTAGTGAGTTAGGTTTTAGAAATTTTGTAAGACCTATACATTCGTGCAGTAATCAAGGAAAAAGAAGGGGATGAAAGACTAAAGTATCAACGACAAAGGCAAGAGGGAAAGATCTTGTAAGTCGAAGGTATAGGAAATACGTTTTAATAAGAGGCGAACAAATAAAAAATATATAACTAAGTTAGACTGTGGGAAAGAAGGAAATTCCTGGCTTGAAGTGACGCCATTCTAGGAGCGATGAGGGTCTTTCTCATCATATCTGGAACGTCATTTCTCTCCAATTATAAAAAGGTATAAATGCTCAATTTTTAGGACCAAAAAATGATAGACAGAGAGCCTCCTTGTTCGCAGTCTGTGGATAAATAAAGGGAGTGCTTCAGAAGCACTGCTTAATCTTACACCAGTCATTACGCTTCCGGAGCGCTGGACGACAGAGGTGAGTCTGTAATAGCAGGTTGGTAGTGTTACAATATATTGTGTGTTGTTTAATATTGTCGTTCGATCTGTTTGTCTAATTCGGTCAGATAAATACCATATCGGTACAAATAACTACAAATTCAGATGATACAGAGATGATGTAGCAGGAGCAAGTAATACTTAATAGAAAAGTTTAAGGAAACTAATCCCGAAGCATGAAAAAGGGAACTTAAAATAAGTGACATCCAAACCAAAATATCTATTTACATTAATTAGACTATATGACCCTATTGATATTAGATTTGTGTAATGACAAATAACGATGAAGAATAACTTAAGATGTTCGAGAGAAAGATAATAAGAAAAGCATAGGGTGGGGTGCAAGAGAAGATGACACCTGGAGAATTAGAAGTAACTGTGAGATTATTGAATTAAATGAGGGGTACGATTGGTAAAAAGACTGTCATAGATGATATATATATATATATATATATATATCCATAAACAAGAAAATGTTATAGTGGAAGTCGACAGAAAGAAGAAAGAAACGAAGACTAGAACAAGATGGTTGAACGACGTAGAAGGCGACTTGAACACTATGTAAGTAAGACAATGAAGGGGAAGATTTTGACTCAAATGACGTAGCCAGACAGGTAAAAATCCAACCAGCAATGTGATGTCAAAAAAGAAGGAGTAGTTCAGAGTGGTCTTGTTTAAATACTTTGCGCAACATTTATAGTTTTTGGGACAGTTTGTCTACTAAAACAATATTTCAAAAACTGTCTTAAACTTACCCACTAAATGTGTGATTCTTCAAGGCGTGGTAATTAAAAGTACAGCAATATCCATAAGTAGTTATGATAGTCTCGAAAATACTATCACATCTCTTCTCATCACTCTTCCAGAGACATTTTATAAGCATATCATCACAATTTGTGGACACATTCAGCAACGCCGATTTTATTGAAACATTAGCTCTATCAAGTATGGTTTGTAATTTGGTGAAGGCTTGTTTAGGGACGTTTTGACCCATGCGGTACTCAAATAGGTAAAAAAGAATTTTGAGTTGCTGGGCGAGATCTTCTGCGTCAATATTCTGTTGTTTTGCTCTGCAAAGTACTAAGCTTATTATCTTAATTTGATTTAAACCGCTGGACAAAACTTATGTACCACTAACACTTTAAGAATATATTATTGTATTTTAGATTAATTTTACTTCGTTCATAAACTAATGCAAGAAAAAAATTAATAACTAAAGAAATGTATCACAGGATAAAATTTAAGGACAATTTCAGGACAGGACAAAGTATTTTAATAATTAGATATATAGATATTTTAAAAGGATTTTGACAAGGTTGAGCAGAAAAAGATTATGAATATTTTCACGAACTTAAAATAAATATAATTTTAATTAATTTTAATTTTAATTTATCAGAATCATAAATGAACACAATGACATCAATTTAAAGATAGATTGTATAGTGATATTTTTATTTTTTTAAACTAGTTGAAAATTAATGATTACTTTTTATGTGATTTATAAAAAAAAAACAGCTTCACATTATGTATGTTAAAAGATCTAAAATATTTGTAGATAAGTCAAAATTGTTCGCAATAATAAAACAGTTTTTTAAATCTCTAAGACTTATAAAGGATTCACATAGGATTGATATATTAGTCACTGAAAAACTTCTTTGAAAAAAAGTTTTTTTCTCAGCTTCATACTTAGGTATAGTTTTATTTACTTCTTGTGTTTCTTTAATACCCATCTCATCTGTGATCTTCCTCTTGGTCGTTTATTTTCGTAAGGTCTACGATGTTGTATTGTAGTATTCCAACGTTGGTCTTTTTGTTTACCAGTGTGGTCCGCGAAGCTCCATTTAAGTTTGGCAGTTTTTGTTCTTATTTCCTCGACTTTTGTTTTTGATCTTATTCAGTCGCCTTTTTTTATCTGACAGTCGTATACCTAACATTGCTCTTTCCATTGTTCTTTCTGCCGTGGCTAGTTTATTCATGTTTGCCTTGGTTAGGATCCAAGTTTGGCATCCATATGTCATGATAGGAAGCATGCATTGGTTGAACACTTTGCTCCTCAAGCATTGGTGTATTTTGCGGTTTTTAAGTATCCAACTAAGTTTTCCAAATCCTGCCCATGCTAGTCTTGCTCTTCTAGTAATTTCCGTACTTTGGTTCTCTTTGTCAAGTTTCAGGATTTGGCCTAAGTAGATATATTCCTGGACTTGTTCCATTTCACTGCCATTTATAGTTATACGTCTGGGGTCATCTGTGTTTGTCATTATTTTTGATTTTTCCATATTCATTTTTCGACCGACGTATTGGGAGCTGCCTGCTAGTTCCCCCATCATAATTTACAGTTCCTCGAATGTGCTCGCTATAATCACTATGTCGTCAGCGAATCTGAGGTAGTTTAACTTATTCTTTGTTTCTTTGATAGTGAGCAAAAATTGTGCAAGTAAAAAATTATCCTCTTCTTTAAAACCGCATCTATATAACACATACATCCGGTTTTAGCAAAACATTTTCTTCTTGTCTTTGTCAACAATTGTTATGGTAATGCTTTTTTCTATTTCTTGAAGAGGACATCCACTGTCTATACAAGTTAAAAGCTTCTTAATAAAGTAGCTTTATTAATAATAATAATATTAATAAGGGGGAATAAAGAAGAAGTGGACATATAAATATAGGTGAGTAACTGTATAAACAGATTGCTTATTGAAGAACTTATTTTCAGGGGCAGGCTGAGACATCTTCTTTGGATTGATCAATTTGCACAGTAGACCACGTCGCTTAAACTAAGGGGAACAAGAAATGCATCAGGAAGGATGTTTCCCGAGACTGAGGGTTTTATACCTGCCATTCAAGATCAGGTTATTACAACAAAACATCACCTAAAATATATTTTTAAAGATCCTCAAGTCCAAAATGACAAATGTCGGTATGGATAAAAAGCTCAAAAAATTATACAACATCTTACCGGGGGCTGCCAGGCGTTTGTTGGTACTGATTATAAAGAACGCCATGACTCAGTAGGAAAGATTTTCCACCAAGAACTAGCTAACAAACTGAGACTTCTCCAAACCGAGCATCTTCCTTACTATCAATACGTCCTGACAGAATACTTGACAATGACAACTACAAGGTATACTAGGACTGCACTGTACTCACAGAACAACCAGTGGCACGTAATAGACCGGATCTCATTTAGTTAATAAACTCACCAGGCAAACAACACGTATTGATGTGGCGATACCTAACAGCAATAATTTGCGTGTTAAATATAACGAAAAGATCGCCAAGTATAGAGATCTCGAAATATAAATCACGAGACAATAGAGAATGGAAAGTACCCAGACAGTACCTTTTATTCTATTTACTACTGTTGTTATTCTCAAAAACCTCTAGGCGAACATAAAATAGCTGGGTCTAAATGAACATCTTTATAAGGCCATGCAGAAAGCTGTACTTTTTACGACGTCCAGATGTGTACAAACATTTTTGAAAGATACTTCAGCAAACCAAGTTACTGAGGGCTCAATCATTTTGATACCGTAGTTATTTGGGATGAGTGAATTTTCCCCTTAAAGAGAGTGTGAGCCGTATGACTGAATCTATATTAATAATAATTCTGTTATAATTTATGAATATTAAAGTCACACCCAATCATGTCACAGAAGCCCATACGCTGGAATATTTGCAGATACTTACAGTGCAGCAACATCAACAGCTAATGTATTGGGAATTAAATCAGAACACGATGCGGTACCAACGACGGAAAGACAGATAATAGGGTTGTACCATCTATGGACCCTTCATCACAGACGAAGTCTTCAATGTCAGCTTCATAAATGGAAATCTCCTGGCGCAGATGAAGTTCAAAACTTCAGTCTTAAGAAGTTCTAGAGTGCTCACGACTGCTTATCAACACTAATTAATCAAGTTTTTTTGTGTCGTAGGAAATACCATAATTCCTAACTCAGGAAATGACTTATTTAATACCGAATTATTAAAATAATTTAAAGGATCCAGCCTAGTACCGCCCAATTGCTTTCTATCCTTGTCCTCCAACTTTGTATAAATTGGTCAAATCCTGTGTAGCCTAGCGTATCTATTACTGCGCTCTAAATAATATCATAGAACCTTAACAGAAAGGATGTGCTAAGGGTACCATTGGCTACAAAGAACAATCGGCTCATTTCTGACCAGGCACACACCAAAAAAAGGAACCTTTTCAATGCTTTTATTGATAAAAAATTAGAAAAACAGCTTACTAATTTAAGAACTTATTTTTATATGTAGACTAAGGCATCTACTCTACATCGCGTGATTTGCGCGTAGATGACACAACACCGATTAAACTAAGGGAACCAGAAATGCTCATAAATCATCTAGCTAATAATGAACAAATGCGCATCTGGATGGGTAAACCTCTGGACAGACGACATCCCAATGAAGTTAGTCAAGACTACGTCGACAACACAGAATCAAACTACTGGTTAACATCAGAAAAGAAATTTTCTGAAACAAAAGGTTCATTACTTGCCATTCAGGATTAGGTTATATCAACCAAAAATTACCTGAAATATATCGTCAAAGACACTCGGGTCAAAAACAACAAATGCCGATATGGATATCAAGCCCAAGAAACCATCCAACATCTTATTGGAAACTGCCAGGCATTTACTTGAACTAAATCTGGGACTACTCCAAACAAACCACTTCCCATAATACTAATATATTTCTGAAAGCAAGCTAGAAAATAATAACTACACGCTATAGTGTGATTGCAATACGCTCACAGACCAAACAGTAGCACACAATAAACCAGGTATCGGACTAGTTAATTAACCTCCAAGACAAACAACACTAATCGATGAGGCGATACCTGGCAACAATAATCTGCGTGTTAAATACATCTAAAAGATCGACAAGTACAGAGATTTGGAAATTTAAATACGAAGGCAATGGAGAATGAAAAGTACTCAAACAATACCTATTATTATTTCTACTACTGAAGTCATTCCGAAGAACCTTCCAGAAACGATATAAAAGTAGGTCTAAATGAACTTCTCTATAAGACTATGCAGAAATCTCTGCTATTCTCATCTTCTAGATGCGTACGAAAATTTTTGGAAGATATTCCGACGTATCAAGTTATCAAGGGCTCGATAACACAATTACACAATAATACAAACACATCAATCCTTTTGATATCGTAGGTATTTGGAATAATTAATTTTTCCTCTTCGAGGGGGTGTGCGCCGTATGGCTAAATAATAATATTAATAAAATATTTAGCGAAACGTAATGAAACATGTAAAGTGATACTTACATTTTCTTTGCAAAAGCAATAGCTTTAGTTTTTGATATCTTATTGTAGTCGCATATGGTAACAGCAGGAAAATGGTAGTGCCAAATTGGGTAATGACTAGTGTCTGTAACTGTAACAGTAGGTTTTTCCTGGAAACTTAAATACGCTACGCACAGAAGAACTAAGGCTGTTATCAAAGCTAGGATGCAAATTAATGTCCAGAAGAATCTGAAATCGTACGTATGTGTACATTTATTAATTTATACTATATAGGAAAGAATTTAATACACTTACAACGGTAGGAAATGAGAGAAACATATAGATGGCTGAAAAGCAAAAATTAGTAAGGGCAATTTGATTAACTTTACATTAGAGCGATTTAAAGTTTTAAATTTTGATAATAAAAAAGTCATAAAAAAATTATTTACTGGATTTAGTTTCATAATTGCAACGAATTTAAAATGCAGTTTAAATACTTTCTAAACTCTTTTTTGAAGACTATGTATTTTTTAAATTGTTTATGAAATAATATCGATTAGTAATATTTTCTGCTTAATTAGAAACTTGAAAATAGTACATTGTTTACCGGGTAGGAAAAGCTTAACATTCCTGGACGACTTAGCAACACAGAGTCCAGGAATGTGGCTTTTCCTACGAGGTAAACATACTATTTTTTGCAAATCGTTTAAAATTTGACAGATATTGATTGCTTTAAAAAAAACGCGATAATCTTATTCCCAAATAAATGGTGCTTTGAAATTCCTAATAAAATTACTTTGGTTACTATGGAAACGTATTGAGGTTGAATTGTCAAACTTGACGCTTAAATTTAATTGCTGGTGTTCTCGAAAGTAAAATGATATCATTTATGTAGAACACTAACAACTGTACGAAAATATCATTTCCTTACAGTAAGGAAATGACATTTCCTTACAGTAAGGAAGTCCTGACTTTTTCTTCAAGAAATTTTGACATGAATGTCAAAATTTCCTGGCGATTTGCGGGGAAGTTACTTACCGACTATATTTTTTTAAATACAACTAGAAAAAATACTAAAGGTGATTGATTGTTATTCTTGTAACAGGTAAAATTGACTAGACGTGATAAATTTTTAACTGTGTTTTAAGAAATATGATCTATCCAAAAATCATTCATGTTTTTTTTATTAGAAAAAGATGTCGCATCCATCAAAAGGTTATTAGCGACGAAACAAAATATAAATAGTCAAAAATGTCAAATAACTGTTAAAGTGTGGATACGCATTTTTAAATACTCTCCACAATTTTTATAGTTTTTGAGAAGAAACAGTGTAAATTTAAATAATAAACCGAAATATATCGAAGCAGTGTCTAGTGGTCTGTTAATAGCTGTAAGTACAGTTTCCAAATTTGCAGTAGTTTGATTACAAACATTGTTTTTATATACATACGAAGAACAATATTTATATTTCGTATTTATTAATTATTTAAAAAACTAGTTTCAACTCTTGGCATTATCTTGCTAATTGCTAGATCGACTATTTACTTTTAAATAAACAGAGTCGGACCTACCCAAATTAAAATGATTGAAATGAAAGTTCAATTTAAATTTAAAAAAAGATAGAAGATTGAAATTGACAAAATGGCAGGTGGTACTTCTGACTACAGGGGTCCATCAATATTAATCCCGATCAGCAAAATATTACTTATTCTACCATCCAGTGGCGGCTGGTATAATATCTATAAAGGTGTGGGTCGGCACTGCCGACCCTGCCGACCCACACCTTTATAGATATTATAGATTTTTTTAATAGTTAATTTATTTAATATTTCAATAAATAATTGGGGCAGGTAATCAGTTGATGTCATTTGTTTTTGTGAAATAAAAAAATATCTGTAAGATAATAAAGACTAAATTTTATTCATGGTTTTTAAAAGAATTCGTTCAATCTGCGCATTAAGTGATCCCTGTGTAGACACTTTTCAAATTGATGATCCGATATCGGAGCATCCATCCGCCTGTGAATTCTTAAAAAGGCACGTTTTGTTTTTTCGGCAAGCCGATCGCAACATTACGATTTACTTGTAAAAATCAATGAAATATTAGTTGATTAGCAACCAAATGTACATTTCCTTCCATATGAACTTAATTACCAATTACGGCAAATTTAAATTTGCCGATGTTTCCATGTTACCAATAAATTTAGTTTTGCAGGATAAATGTAAAAAAAATAAAGAATGTCGTCTTTTTTTGTCAGTTTAAGCGGATTTGCTTTATTTTTCTCAACGGACTAATGTTTTAGAACGGTTTGTTTCGAAAAAAATGCCAACAGTTTGTCAGACGCGATGGAATTTTAAATCTCGGTTAGTTTTCACTGTAGCAGATTTTCGTGAACAGCTTTTGGAAGTTTTTGATTTTATTATTGAATGTGACGATTTTGAAAGTGATGATATCTCGATCCATAAAGCAATCGGTTTGAAAACTATATTAAATGATTGCTCTATTAACATACTTTTAAATATTTTTAAGAAAGTGTTTACGCAAACCGATTTGATATTCAATGTTGTTCAAAATCAGTTAGCTGACATTATTCATTTCAAAAATAGAATAACAAGACTGATGCAAAATCTCAGAGATTTTCGTAATGATAGTAATTTCCAGTATATACGCAGTGACGTTTTGGACTCGCTTGATATTTCCGAACCCCCCACAAAGTCATGACACAGAAACAGATCTCAAAAAACGAGTATTATTATATTATATATTATATATAAACGAGAAAATTTGCAAATTTTTGACCTCTTTGACGATTCAAAATTTAAAAGTTACGCCAAAGAATTTCCAAGATATTTATTAGACAGGTTAATTAAAAGTTATCCATCATTCTTTAATAAAATAAAATTAGAAAATGAATTAAAAGTTTTATATGCTGATTCAAACATTTTCGAAGGATGGAATAAGTTACAAGATATGTATAATTTTGTACGCTGCAATTCATTACAACAAACTGTTACCGAAATTAATAAATTATTGTTATTAATTCTCTTATTACCACCAACGTCTACCTCAAATAAACGAGATTTCTCTTGACTCAAAAGAATCAAAACGCATTATCGAAATACCATGAAACAAGAGAGAATGTCAAGCTTGTCTCAAATGTCAATAAGAAAAAAACTTTTTAAATCTCTCCAAAACTCTAATAAATTTTACGATGACGTTATTACCCATTTTGCTACTTCCAAACAACGTAGACTAGAGTTAATTTATAAACATGTTTGGGTTCTAAATTGATAGAAAAAAAAAACAAAAAAAAGTCTTTATTAGACGGTATATCTATCTGAGGAGACAAAAAATACCTTGCCGACCTTGTCTCTCAAGCCACGAGCCGCCACTGCTACCATCACTAAGCAACAACCATTAACAAAATTCCCAACAAAAAAACCAGGCCATAATTTTACCAGCAGTAGATGAAATAAGAACAGAAGAGTACACCATTGCGGTAGAAACTATAGTCCATCCAAAAAATGTACTGTTCTCGTCCAAAATGTTAAACGGAAGAATATGCATCTACCTTTCAAAGTACACAAGTCGTAGATGATTTTCCTAGTCAATATGGTGAAATTAAAATTAGAGAACATACAATCAAAGCACGTAAACTAATTACACCCCCTAATAGATTAGTTTTATCCAACGTATGTCCATCTGTACCCTATCACATAATTGAACAGTCTTTAATCAATCTTGGTTTTAAATTAATGTCTCCGACTTCGTTTCTTAGAGCTGGAATACAAGACCCGCAATACAGCCATGTACTTAGTTTTCTGAGACAAGTTTACTTTGCACCTACAGACAATTTCACTATACCTGACTCCGTCCTAATTGATTTTGAAAACATTTCGTACCAAATTTTTCTTTCCGATAAACTAACTTGTTATAAATGCCACCAAGCTAGTCACGTTTTCTCGGACTGTACCTCAAATCCCTCTTATCCACAAAATACTCAAAAGCCCCAAACGGAGGAAAATTTTCTTCCGCAAATACCATACTAGCCCCGAACAAAATGAAATTACACATGTAAATGACGAATCTCGAGAAGAAATGGATGCTTAAGTCAGCACTGATACCGATAATAAAAATAAACGATCTTACTTCGAAGTGTCATCCCCAACTTGCTTCACTCCTACAGAAACTATACCAACAGAATTCACGAAACCAAAACCAGTGCAAATTAAAAACAAGAAAAAAATTATAAAAATAGACAAATCCACTTCAGAAACTACTAATATTGAGTCGTTATTACAACCAGTCAAACAATTTATCCCGGATGCATCACCACCATATGTACTAAATTACACTCAATTATTAGCACTCTTAGAAGACGTTCATGGTTCTTCCACCCCAGTAGAACTGGCCGTAGAATACACACAGGATATACACGGGTTGGGGCATATGCTAACTGAAATATATCCCATGTTGAACGAAGGAGCGATTAAATCTAGAGTTACAAGAATCAAGAAAAAACTACTTAGAAAAGTAAACCAAGATTTTACCTGATGCATCACAGGAATATACTCCTACCAACGATAAATAAAAAAAAAACAAAAAGTTAACAAAATGGCTATTATTCAATGGAACCTTCAATCCATATTTACACATATAGAAATGCTACAGCTTTTAATTTAAGAAACACATCCACAAGTTATCTGCTTACAAGAGACAAATTTCACAACAAATAAAAAATACTCATTAAAACAATATGAGGATTACCATAAAATTGGAACAAATGCTGGCAAAGCTAGTGACGGCGTATCCATTCATGTTAATTCACATTTGGAATCAGAGGAAATCCCAATACAATCAGAATTAGAGGTTGTAGCAGTTAAAATAAAATATTCAACACAATATTCCATATGCAATATATATATATATTTCATCAGATACCGAAATCACTGCCAAACAACTCGAAATGTTAATTGAACAAATTCCAAAACCCAGAATAATAGTAGGAGACTTTAATGCACACAGTACAACATGGGGATGTCTATCTACAGATAAAAGAGGTGATACTATAGAAAGGTTTTTAAGCTTAACTGACTTGGTCCTGATTAATTCAGGGGAAAAAACTCGCTTTTACTCAATTACTGGTAAACATTCCGCTATCGATCTCTCTATATGCGAAAGCTCGCTAGCTCCAAATTTAAACTGGGAAGTACTACTTATGATAGCGATCACTGGCCTATATTAATAACCAACTACGCATCAGACAAAAATACTGAAATATCCTTTCCAGAAAAGTGGAAAATCAATAATGCAGATTAGGAAAGTTATCAAAATTTTATCAAAAACTCTATACCCCACTTAGGACTATATATACTAAAAATTCACTACACTGATTATAAAAGCTGTAGAAGAAACTATAGGTAAAACAAGCAGGCCAAAACAAAAACAGACGGTCCCATGGTGGAATGCTAAATGTCAAGATTCGCTGAAATTTAGTAAACATGCCTTTAACGTATTAAAAAAACATCATACAGAAGAGAACTTGGTTAATTTTAAAAAACATAAAGCTAAGGCGAGATATATAATAAAAAAGAATAAGCGTGAGTCATGGAAACAATATGTATCCTCACTTACCGATGATACCCCCGCATCTGAAGTGTGGAACAAGATCCGCAGAATTAAAGATATTCCATATACTTACAAGACATCAAATATCTGATGAAGCACAAATAACAAATGCCTTAGCAGTTTCGTTTCAAACATATAGCAATGACTCTATGTATGATTTATTATGAATTTATTAAACATAAAACAAACTCAGAACAAGAAATAATCATTACCAATAACAATCATCAACTGAACTCATTACTAAGCATAAATAAATTAAATGAAGCACTTCAGGACGTTACACATTCTAGTCCAGGACCTGACGAAATATCTTATGCATTCCTTAAAAATCTTCCAGAAAATGCTAAACAATACCTTCTGGATATCTATAATCTGTTATTCTATACGAAACAATTCCCAAAATCTTGGAAAGCAGCAATTGTAATTCCTATTTTAAAACCTAATAAAATAAAGACGGATCCAAATTCGTATCGACCTATATCTTTAATATCCACCTTGTGCAAACTAATAGAAAAAATACTTAACAAACGTCTGCAATACTTCCTGGAATCCAATAATTTAATATGTAAACAACAAAGCGGATTTAGGAAAAACAGATGTACAACGGATCACCTAATTAAACTAGAATCGGTCATACACGAGGAATTTGCAAGGAATCGTCAAGTACTGGCCGTCTTCTTTGATATTGTAGGGGGGTGAGGACACTTAAGTAAATATGCATTGAATTGAGAAACTGTTACACTAAATGAACTTTATTGACACACGTTGTTACACATTCTGGAGTTAATCGCCATCTTGGTTCTGTATGATTCTCTTCCGCACGGCACACGTCCACACAACGGATATGCTATGCATTACAAAAATGAGTGGTGGGAAGTGGCGCGCTAATTTAAATTGCGTATACAATTTATACATGCTCCCCACCTTGAAAGGGCAAGCTTTCAAATAAAGTATTTTTTTTTACTAAATATTAAATAAAGAACATAAAACATACTTAAAAATTAGAACACTTAAAAAATATTGTCAATGTTTATTCACTTGAACATCACTTGGAAGGGGACATAGATTTACGACAGTTCTTTTCAATAGTCCCTTGAAAGTTCGAACGGTAACCACTCGGACCACACCATCTGGGCCAGGATGCAATACTTCAACACGTCCCATAGACCAGTTCAACGGAGGCGAACACCGATCTTTAATTAGAACCAGAGTGCCAATTTGTATATTTGACTGATTCTGCTTCCACTTTTGTCGTTGCTGCAGCTCAGAAACGTACTCCAGAGACCAGCGTTGCCAGAAGTGCTGTCGAAGTTGCTGAAGTCGTTGAAATGATGAGAGTCTATTTGGCGGTATACGAGTGACATCAATTTCTGGCACGGATTCCATCGACCGTCCAATTAGAAAGTGAGCAGGTGTGATGGGAGAAAGGTCAGAGGGATCAGAAGACATAGGACTTAGAGGCCGGGAGTTAAGGATTCCTTCAACCTGAGCAAGTATTGTAGAAAAATAGGTAAAGAAATAATAAATCAGACTTACTCACAATCAATTTAATTTAACTATCCGACGACCGGTTTCGCTTTCTACAATATGCAAAGCATCTTCAGGTCTCGGTACAAAGTTAAACAAATGCTGAAATGATAAAAAACCCATATTAGGTGTTGTCTAATAAAGATAAACAAATTAGATGTTATAAATTACAATAATTATGCCAATATTACCTGTCTGTGGTTTTATTTAAATGATTGAGTTGAATAAAAGGTATAAATATTTTTTAAAAAAGTTAAAAGGACAAGGTAAGGCCCACAAATTGTCATAAAATCTCTTCTATTGGAATAAATTAATGAATGAGCAAATAAATAAATGAAATAAAATAAAATTACTTACATGCCGGTACTCTATTAATAGATGGATGGTAGAACATGTTTGAAACTACTGTATATTGTTGAATGGAGAACTCAATACTATTATTGCAGTTGTTTGACAGTAAACGGGAAGTTCTTGAGGAGGTAGATTTGATCCAATGAATTTGAGATGTGTGTGAGATTGTTTGTTAAATGTAAGTGGTGTAATATATTATTGTGTTATTAAAAGTTATTTATACTTATTCCAGAGATATATTTTTGAAATGTGTGTTATTTATTGAGTAATTGTTTTATGAAGGTGACATTTATGACAATGAATAAGTGTAGATGTAAAATTGTGTGGGTGTGCAATTATTTCCAAACTTGTAGTTATCAAATTACTTTGATAAAGTTCTATTGGCAATGAGTTAATTATTGGAATGGTCAAGTAAATAAAATGAATAAAATGGTAAAATACAAACACTTAAGGATAATTCAAACACACTAAAAACAGAAAACACTTAGAAGGGACGAAACAAACATTGAATTTAAAAGGGGAAGGACTTTAAAGCACTACATCATAGTCTTGGGCACAATGAGTTTTTTGTTGTTGTATCTATTAGATTTTAGTGGTAAATTTTGACAGATGTAGGTTAGCATGTGACAGTTCTTCTTCTGTTTCTCAATACTGTAAGTTAAGTTATCTAGTTTCATAAAATATGCTGTTATTAATAATGAATGTCTATAAGCCTGTTTCAATTTAGATATATCAAAAGTAAATTGATGTGTTTAATATTGGCATACTTTAACAATCTTTAATTAATCAAATTTAGTGTAAAAACATGGTTAATTGAAATACATCCTACAAAATAACTAACTAAGTCTAATGTTTAACTTAATGATCCATTTAAAATAAATTCTCTGGCAACTGAACATGTACATTTAATAATCAAATGTATAATAAGTTTGCAAGGTTTTTATTTTTAATTTGAAATTGATATAGGTATGAGTTATCTGTCCGGGTATTTTTTAATTATTAAGAGATATTTTTCAAAATCTGATATATTAATATCTAATATACTAATATGTATCCAAAGCAACAAATGGATAATTATTGTTGGTAAATAATTTGTGAGTTCAAGAAATTGACTGAATTATAAAGCCTTCAATAATTAGTTGGTAGTACTAATATCCGACAGTTGGGACCGGAAATTGTTATACGAACAGGTAGAATGATCGTCTATTTAAACCGGTATCAGGTAAATTTATTCTTATTTCAATTTTCGGTGTCATACGAACAGATATACCTCACACCTACATGGACAATGGTGAGTTTGTACAATTGTTTTAAGTAACACTTTAAAAATTTTTTCATTAATAGCTGTTTGTGAAAATTAATATTTCTATTTGAAATGTAAATTTGTGTGTAATTGTAATTAGTAAAGATGTATTCAATTAATATAGCTAGTCTGAACGATTAACATGTTATTTTTGATGATAATCAAAACACGTGTTGAGTTTGAAATCATATTTTTGTTAGATGAGTATATTTCGGAACCAGATGGAATGTAATAATAATTGTGGGTTAAATAAGTTGAGGTACCATACCAGTTCAATACTGATATTTAATGTAGTTTTAGGAAATTGTTTCGGTAGTATGTTAAAATGTTCAAGAAATTCTATGAACCAAGAACTAGATCCAAGAGGCCTGACTTTTATTTTAAAATAGAAGATTGGATTGATCTAAGAGGTGTATCAAATGCATCTTATTATATATGGAATTCTGAAATAAATGTTGTTTTGACCATAATATTGAAGTTACTTCTGAAAATATGCAATGATTAGTATAATATATGGGAACTAATATAAAAGTTGAAGTTTGTGGCAACAATTCTATAAGTTTGCTGTGGGAACAAGAAATGGAGTGGTGTCAGGTAATGATATGTATATAAATTTATTTATATTAATACTGAGTATACTGGTGTGTATTCCAGTTCTAATTGTGCATTTAGTGTAACTTCTGTATGATTTTTTAATGATTTTAGAATTTCTAAATGTTCTAGGTTATTTAGTAAGGAGCCTTTATTGCAAGTATGAAGGATTTTGAAATCTGTTTGTGGATCAAAGACATGGTTTGTTCGATGGATATGTTGGGAGAAATGTGATTGACCTGATGTTGGGCGTTCTATATATCTAAGATGTTCTCTTAGTCTAATGTTGAAGGATCTAAAGGTTCTACCGATGTAACATGCATTGCAGGTATGGCAGCTCAACTTATACACTCCGCTATACTCAAGTGAGTTACGTTTGTCCTTGTTATTCAAGAAAGTCAGTCCTAAATTTGAGGCAGTTTTAAATGAGATATTTATATAGTCATCAAAGACTTTAGCAATCTTATAGGAAAGTTCACCTATATATGTTAATGAACGATAAGGTTTTTGTTCCATTATTTCATTAGAATGTTGTGTATATACTTGGTGTTCAAGCATCCTATTTGTCTTTTTATGTAAAATTTTATTCACTAGGTTAGTGGAATAACAGTTGTTTATAGCTATTTGTTTAATAATCTCTAATTCTTTATTAAATGATGTTATAGTTAATGGTAATGATATTAAACGATTAATGTAACTGTAAAAAGCTGCCATTTTGTGCTGTATAGGGTGATGTGAGTCTGCTGGTATAACTGTACCAGTATGAGTTGGCTTTCTATAAATCTGACATCTTATAAATATGACATCTTAGATATATAGAACGCCCAACATCAGGTCAATCCCATTTCTCCCAACATATCCATCGAACAAACCATGTATTTGATCCACAAACAGATTTCAAAATCCTTCATACTTGCAATAAAGGCTCCTTACTAAATAACCTAGAACATTTAGAAATTCTAAAATCATTAAAAAATCATACAGAAGTTACACTAAATGCACAATTAGAACTGGAATACACACCAGTATACTCAGTATTAATATAAATAAATTTATATACATATCATTACCTGACACCACTCCATTTCTTGTTCCCACAGCAAACTTATAGAATTGTTGCCACAAACTTCAACTTTCATATTAGTTCCCATATATTATACTAATCATTGCATATTTTCAGAAGTAACTTCAATATTATGGTCAAAACAACATTTATTTCAGAATTCCATATATAATAAGATGCATTTGATACACCTCTTAGATCAATCCAATCTTCTATTTTAAAATAAAAGTCAGGCCTCTTGGATCTAGTTCTTGGTTCATAGAATTTCTTGAACATTTTAACATACTACCGAAACAATTTCCTAAAACTACATTAAATATCAGTATTGAACTGGTATGGTACCTCAACTTATTTAACCCACAATTATTATTACATTCCATCTGGTTCCGAAATATACCCATCTAACAAAAATATGATTTCAAACTCAACACGTGTTTTGATTATCATCAAAAATAACATGTTAATCGTTCAGACTAGCTATATTAATTGAATACATCTTTACTAATTACAATTATACACAAATTTACATTTCAAATAGAAATATTAATTTTCACAAACAGCTATTAATGAAAAAATTTTAAAGTGTTACTTAAAACAATTGTACAAACTCACCATTGTCCATGTAGGTGTGAGGTATATCTGTTCGTATGACACCGAAAATTGAAATAATAATAAATTTACCTGATACCGGTTTAAATAGACGATCATTCTACCTGTTCGTATAACAATTTCCGGTCCCAACTGTCGGATATTAGTACTACCAACTAATTATTGAAGGCTTTATAATTCAGTCAATTTCTTGAACTCACAAATTATTTACCAACAATAATTATCCATTTGTTGCTTTGGATACATATTAGTATATTAGATATTAATATATCAGATTTTGAAAAATATCTCTTAATAATTAAAAAATACCCGGACAGATAACTCATACCTATATCAATTTCAAATTAAAAATAAAACCTTGCAAACTTATTATACATTTGATTATTAAATGTACATGTTCAGTTGCCAGAGAATTTATTTTAAATGGATCATTAAGTTAAACATTAGACTTAGTTAGTTAATTTGTAGGATGTATTTCAAGTAACCATATTTTTACACTAAATTTGATTAATTAAAGATTGTTAAAGTATGCCAATATTAAACACATCAATTTACTTTTGATATATCTAAATTGAAACAGGCTTATAGACATTCATTATTAATAACAGCATATTTTATGAAACTAGATAACTTAACTTACAGTATTGAGAAACAGAAGAAGAACTGTCACATGCTAACCTACATCTGTCAAAATTTATCACTAAAATCTAATAGATACAACAACAAAAAACTCATTGTGCCCAAGACTATGATGTAGTGCTTTAAAGTCCTTCCCCTTTTAAATTCAATGTTTGTTTCGTCCCTTCTAAGTGTTTTCTGTTTTTAGTGTGTTTAAATTATCCTTAAGTGTTTGTATTTTACCATTTTATTCATTTTATTCACATGACCATTCCAATAATTAACTCATTGCCAATAGAACTTTATCAAAGTAATTTGATAACTACAAGTTTGGAAATAATTGCACACCCACACAATTTTACATCTACACTTATTCATTGTCATAAATGTCACCTTCATAAAACAATTACTCAATAAATAACACACATTTCAAAAATATATCTCTGGAATAAGTATAAATAACTTTTAATAACACAATAATATATTACACCACTTACATTTAACAAACAATCTCACACACATCTCAAATTCATTGGATCAAATCTACCTCTTCAAGAACTTCCCGTTTACTGTCAAACAACTGCAATAATAGTATTGAGTTCTCCATTCAACAATATACAGTAGTTTCAAACATGTTCTACCATCCATCTATTAATAGAGTACCGGCATGTAAGTAATTTTATTTTATTTCATTTATTTATTTGCTCATTCATTAATTTATTCCAATAGAAGAGATTTTATGACAATTTGTGGGCCTTACCTTGTCCTTTTAACTTTTTTAAAAAATATTTATACCTTTTATTCAACTCAATCATTTAAATAAAACCACAGACAGGTAATATTGGCATAATTATTGTAATTTATAACATCTAATTTGTTTATCTTTATTAGACAACACCCTAATATGGGTTTTTATCATTTCAGCATTTGTTTAACTTTGTACCGAGACCTGAAGATGCTTTGCATATTGTAGAAAGCGAAACCGGTCGTCGGATAGTTAAATTAAATTAATTGTGAGTAAGTCTGATTTATTATTTCTTTACCTATTTGAAATGGACTCACACAAGCAACAAATTCATGATTATTGTAGAAAAGTCTTCGTAAGTTAGTTTAGATTCTGACATTACACGTACTAGATGTGCCTTCATAGATTTTATTCCAGCCTCCCATAGGCCTCCGAAATGAGGCGAATGGGCAGGTATAAACTGCCAATGTATATCATTGTTTGCACAAATATCAGATATATGAGCATGATTAATTTTGAGAAATTTACCTAACTCTTGTAACTTATTGTTGGAACCAACAAAATTTGTACCGTTATCAGACATAATTTGTGCGGGTTTTCCTCGCCTAGCAATAAATCGCTTTAATGCGTCTAAAAAAGACTGAGCTGTTAAATCCGTAACAAGCTCCAAATGAATCGCTTTTACAGCTAGACACACAAATAGACAAACATATGCCTTGTAAGAGGATGAGTTTCGCCCTCGTTTAGTTTTAAGGACAAATGGGCCAGCATAGTCAACTCCTGTCACAGAAAAGGGAAGAGTTGGAGTAACACGTGCGGCTGGAAGATCTCCCATTATTGGAGATATTTGAGTAGGCTTCATACGAAAACACCGTACGCATTGACGAACTGTTTGTTTTGCAGCACTTTTACCGTTAATGGGCCAAAAGGTTTCTCTAACCACAGAAAGAAGATGCTGAGGGCCAGCATGAAAAAGTCGAAAATGAGTTGACCGGAACACCAAAGTCGTAAACGGATGACGCGCAGGTAGTAACATGGGGTGTTTCTTATCGAAATCAAAATGAGAATGACGTAATCTGCCTCCTACTCTTATTACACCTGCTTCTTCTAAGAAAGGATTAAGGCTGATAAGCTTGCTTTTGGAAGAAATCAATTTTCCTTCCTTTAAACGAGAAATTTCATCAGCGAAACTTTCTAATTGAACTAATTTGGTCAAACACTGAATGGATGAACGTAATTCTACTGAAGTAAGGGAACCAGTCCACCTAAGAGAGGTGTCACCAACCAGAGCATTGTGCCTAAATCTTAACCAATAGGCCACCAACCTCGTAAGCTTGGTTAAACTTGAGAATCTCTCAAATTGAAATTTAAAAGGGTTAACTAAAACTAGAGATTTAGTCAAAGATTTAGTTTCAGGAAGAACTTTAGGAAAATCAAACTGACGAGCAGGCCAACCATCTTCAGCACCCACTAAGAATGTTGGGCCATGCCACCAGAGATCACATGAACTAAGAAGACCAGGGTTGATACCCCGAGACAGAAGATCAGCTGGATTGTCAGTTGTACCGATGTGTCTCCAATTTGTAATGTTGGTTTTAGACTGTATTTCGGAAACACGATTACCCACAAAAGTTTTAAGCAAGTGAGAGGGAGTTTTGATCCAACCTAAGACAATAGTTGAATCTGTCCAGAAAAATCTCTCATGAAAATCAATATTAAGGGATTGGTTTACTTTATCCACAAGCTGTGATAAAATAAGGGCACCACAGAGTTCCAGACGTGGAACAGAGATTTTCTTTAGAGGTGCTACCCTGGATTTAGCACACAATAGATTGACTGATGTATTACCGTGATTATCGACACTTCTAATATATATTGAAGCACCATACGCTGATTCACTAGCATCAGAGAAACCGTGAATCTCTCGATGAATAGAATTCTTTAGAATAGTATGTCTGGGAATACTTAAGTCATTTAAATGAAATAAATTGTCACGAAAATGTAACCACTTAGTTTGAATATCGAGAGGAACAGATTGGTCCCAATCTAATTTTTCAAGCCATAATTGCTGCATTAAAATTTTGACGGTAATGACAACTGGACTGAGAAGTCCTAGAGGATCAAAAATTTGAGCAATTCCAGAAAGGATGGATCTTTTAGACACAGTATTCAGCAAAGATGTACAATCCACTCGATAAGATAAGAGATCAGACTTTGGACACCACTGAAGACCTAAAGTCTTTGTGTTTTCATTAGAACCTAAGGATAGTAATATGTCCGGAGAGTTTAAGTTATGCAGATTTTGAAGAATTTTCGGTTCATTTGAGACCCATTTACGTAATGGAAAGCATCCAGATTCTAAAATAGACGAAACTTCAAGGCAGATTCTGGATAAACTATCAGCAGACTCCGAACCTGTTAACAGGTCATCGACGTAAAAGTCATGGCCAATAACTTTGGAAGCCTCTGGATATTCATCCACGGAATCAAGGGATAATTGATGAAGACAACGAGTTGACAGAAAGGAAGCAGCAGCTGTGCCATACGTAACTGTGTTGAGTTCATAAGAGCAAAGTGGTTGAGAAGGCTCAGCTCGCCATAGAATTTTCTGCAAGCAACGTTGCGATGGGTTCACTAAAACTTGCCGGTACATTTTAGCAACATCTGCAGTGACAACATAAGAGTGTTGACGAAATCTTAGTAATATAGATACAAGATCGTCTTGAAGTGACGGTCCTACCATTTGTAGGTCATTGATGGAGACTCCTGATGAAGAGGAAAAGAACCATTGAAAACTACCCTGAGTTTAGTAGTCAGGCTCTCCTCTTTAATTACTCCATGGTGAGGAAGATAAAAATTTGGTTCAGCTGTATCAGCCGAAGTACATTGTGACATATGCCCTAAAGACAAATATTCGTTCATAAAATTAACATATCTTTCTTTGAGAAGAACATTAGCTTGAAGTTTGCGCTCTAGACTATAGAAACGTCTAGTAGCGGATTGAATAGAATTTCCAAGTTTGGAAGGAGAATCCTTTAAAGGTAGTGATACAACGAATCTACCTTCTTCGTTCCTTTGAAAACTGTTTTTGAAATGTGTTTCACAATTTATTTCTTCTTCTGAAAGAAGCTTAGAAGTATGACGCTCTTCAATTTCCCAAAACCGAGTTAAGTCAGGGCATTCTTTATTGTGTGAAAAGTTACACATAGTCTTCGAAGTAAGAGAGTGAGATATGGGGCCGGAAATTATCCATCCTAGTTTTGTTTTCTGAAGTATTGGATTGTTCGGACCTAATTTTACTTGACCAACACATAGCAGATTCCAAAAGTGACTTGCACCGATAAGAATATCAATATCAGATGGGATGCCATAGTTTGGATCCGACAACTGAATATTAGAAGGAATATGAAAGGCTGAAGTATCAAGACGACAACTTGGAATCGTATCACATATGTTGTCAATGACTAAACATGACATTGAAGATTCATAAGTAAAGTGAAGCGACTTTATGTGGATATTAGTCTTGAATTGAACATTAGAAGACACTTGACCAATACCGATAACGGAGATTTTTGCTTTATTTTTAGGCAGACCTAATTTATTTAGAAGCCTGTCTGTTACAAAATTTGACTGACTGCCACTGTCGAGCAGAGCTCTGAAAATGTGTGTGTTTTCTAGTTCGTCAAGCACTTGGACTCGGACAGTTGACAGCAAAACACCTTCCCTGTGAACGGTGCTTGAAAGAGAATGAGAATTTAAACTAGTACCTGGTTCAGGACTAGGATTTTCAACTGATTCAAAGTGCAGTAATGTATGATGCTTTTTGTGGCACTTTTTACATTTACCATATTTACACGAATTGTTTTGATGACCACTGTATAAGCAGTTGAAACAAAGAGAATGTTTCTTTGCTTCCTCCATACGAGCTTGTACATTGAGTTTTAAGAAAAGACTACATTGTATAATCTTGTGTTGACCCTTGCACAGAATGCATGATGATAGAGAAGAATTATTGCTAACAAAAGAACGGCTACTTGTTGATTTAAATTTAGAACCCGATATCGAACTGGAAGAGCGCCTGTGGTCCACAGACTGCTCCACCTTTTCTAATATATTAGCTTTCGCTTTAAGAAACTGCAAGAAATCATTGAAAGAGGGATCACTAAGATTAGTTTTTTCCCAATCACGTGCTGTCTCCGAATCAACCCTCTCCATTACAATATATGTTAATAATGCATCCCATTTCTCCACCGGTTGATTTAGTGACTGTAGAGATCGAAGATTGCTTGTAATGGTGTCAATTAGATACCGGAGTGAAGAAGATGAATTTTCTTTGATGTTTCTTAACCCAAATATAGATTTTATGTGATTATGAATAAGTAACTGCTTGTTTGCGAATCTATCACAGAGAAGTTTCCAAGCGACTACGAAATTTGAAGAGGAAACTGTGAGCGACGTAATGACCTTTTCAGCGTTACCCGAAAGACACGATTTCAGATAATGAAACTTTTGAATATCTGATATGTTTTGATTCTGAATTATGATTGAATTAAAGGAATCATGAAACTCAAGCCAATTCTCAAAGCAACCCGTAAATTTTGGCAACTGAATTGAGGGCAATGTAACTCCCGAGGAATGAGCATTAGAAGAATGAGAAATTGAAACATTTTGGTTAGCATCCTCAATTAGTTGTTTTGCGGCAGTGCTTGCTTTGAAATATGCGTTTTCGAAATCCTCGCGGTAGTTTAATTCTTCCTCTGAAATTTCATCTAAACACGACTCTATTTGAAATTGTATGTCTTCAAACTGTAAAAGAATGCTTTCAGATCTGTGCAGTCTATCTTGCAATTCAATCGGAGTTATTTCAGACTTAGAATCAATACATTTTTCAACGAATTTTGTAAAAACTGTCAACCGTGCTTTGATTGAACCTCGAGTTTTACGTAATTTCTCAACATTAACATCCATAATGAATTAAAATGAATTAAATATCTTAACTAAAATTAATCTTAATATAGTAGTATATAATCTATAATATCTTAAGAATTAACTAAAATATTTATAATAAAAGTCATGAGATCATATGCTTTAAAAATAAAATACTCTTTTTATTTAAAAGTCACGTACGAAACAGAATTGATATTTTTAAACCTGATTAAAAGGGCTAGTCAACATAAAACTCGTTTATTTTATCGTATTGTTATATTTATATAGTTCTAATTTATTTGTCTTTATTCCAATTTATTGTCTATATTCTAATTTATTAAAACTCACGATAACTAATTACGAATTTATTACAGTCTTTCTTAATCCTAATTTATATTACAAATAATTTATTTATCTTTCGTTACATTTAAATATCGCGGTTCCCGAGCTTCTTATGACTAACTGACCCCTCAATGAGGATCACCGTTATTTATACATCAAAATGCCGTTATCTAGAGAAATCTGGCTAGGCATCGATCTTTCCATCCATTAGGTGAGTCATTCTCGGCCGTCGACTGCATTCATGGTTACCTGAATATTCGACCTTTCTTGTAGAAGGGTCTAGATATTTCTGTAAACAACTGGTATCGAAGCTCAGGTAGATTTTGACCTACAAATTACGAGAATCAATAAAAAAAGGTTAGTCATAAAATATTTACAGTTCTATATGCCATAACATTTAAAATCGTAACATTGCCCCCCTCTTAAAAGATGGTTCCTCCTGGAACCTTGTCGGGACTGGAACTGGAACGACATGCTGATATCGGCAACTGGACCCTCTTCTACAACTTCCAGTTGTATAGAAATGACAAGGGACGGTTTTCTCTCCGCACCAGTAACTATGTGGATTGCAACAGACTAACACCTGGACTTCGGTGTCTTTAAAGATTTCCTCCACCATGTTTCGTATAACCCTCCAATCTAATTGGCGGCACTCCAACTTTGGCATGGCTAACTTTTGCACGTCGGACTCTAGTACGTGCTCTCTCAACTGAAGTAAGGCTTCCCATACATCTCGGTAGGTAGGTTGGTCACGGGCAGTGTCTTTTGTTACCAGGTAGAAAAGGTAACGTGATGCATCTTGAAGTTTCAAGGTTTTACCAGGAGCTGGCACTTGGCATTGAAGTTCTGCAACTCGACCAAACTTCCTTCGAAAGGCGGATGCCAACCCTGGTGCATCTTTGATACTGGCCGGGATGGTAAGGGCCAGTGAGTAGTCATCGGGAAGCGCGAGTAGATCTTGCCTTTCTTCAGTGGTAACACCATGTCTTGCTTTACCGGTACCTCCATAGGCACCCATGAATTCCTCAAACGTGAGGTCAGACACATCTTGGACTTGGTTTACTTCCACTTCTCCATGTACGTCGTGGTCACCCTCGAAAGACGCCAACCGGTTATGGTGTACTATCATCGGCTTTCCTCTCGGAATCTTGCTTATTCGGTAAATAACATCATTGATCTTCTCCATAATGAGGTATGGACCTTCCCAAAACTGCTGCAATTTGGGAGAACAACCTTTTCGCTTTTTGGGGTTATAAAGCCAGACTTTATCGTTCTTCTTAAAACACCCTTTTCGGCTTGTGTATCGTACCGTTTCTTCATTCGGTCACTAGCGATTTGGAGATGGGAACGGACCAACTCGTGTACATCGTCCATTCTTCTTCGTAATTCGATCACATAATCTTCACCTGCTACATCTTCTCCAGGTCGACACCCAAACTCTAGATCACAAGGTAGTCGCATCTCGCGTCCGAATAGGACTCTGGCTGGTGTCTGGCCTGTTGACTCATTAACAGCAGATCTGTAGGCCATTGTGAAGAACGGAAGATATTGGTCCCAGTCTCGCTGATGATCGGACACCATCTTTGTCAAATACTTGCCAACTGTTCTATTCATCCGTTCTACCATACCATCCGATTGCGGATGATAAGCCGTAGTTCTTGTTTTCTTCATACCCAGTCTATCACATATTCCTTGGAATAAGTCGCTTTCGAAGTTCCTGCCTTGGTCACTATGGATCTCCAAAGGCACTCCAAATCGGCTGATATATTCTTGGATCGACTTATCTGCAACGCTGACGGCCTTCTGGTCTGGAAGTGCGTAAATCTCGACCCACTTAGTGAAGTAATCCATTACTACCAACATGTACTTGCCTCCATTATCACTTTCTGGAAATGGCCCAGCAATGTCCAAAGCTATTCTTTCAAACGGGCTTCCAACATTATATTGTCTCATAGGAGCTCTCCTTTTTCGATAAGGCCTGTTACTCGTAGCACAAATAGTAAATTTCTTACACCAGTCTTTTACATCGTCGGAACTGTTCATCCAATAAAACCGTTCCCGAATTCGCTGAAGGGTCTTTTTCACACCAAAATGCCTTCCTGATGGACTGTCGTGTAACTGACGAAGTACTTCGGCTATTCTGCTCTTTGGAATTACCAACTGTCTTCTCTTCTCTGAACCGTCATCATTTTCCAGGACTCGTTTGAGCAAGCCATCTTCCATGATAAATGAGTCCCACTGGGCCCAATACGTCTTAACTATTGCGCCTAGGTTCGATATTTCTTGCCAAGGTGGTCGACGGTTTTCCTCTTTCCATTTTCGGATTTTCTGTATAACTGGATCTCTCTCTTGGTAGGTTCTTCCCTGATCTTGGTAGGCGTCTAGTCGTCGTGGACCACCGTTGTTCTTAGCACTGCTGCTTCCTTGGATTCCGTTTTGTTGCAGTGAGAACACTCTGCTGGGCATGGCCTTCTAGAAAGAGAATCTGCGTTTCGGTGGCTAACTCCGGCCCGGTGCTCAATCTTAAAATCATATTCTTGGAGTCGTTCGATCCACCCGGCTATCTGACCCTCTGGATTCTTAAACTGCATCAACCACTTAAGGGCGGCATGGTCGGTTCGGATTAAAAACTTCCTTCCATAGAGGTATTGATAGAAGTGCTCTACTGATTTTACTACTGCCAGAAGTTCTCTTCTCGTGACGCAATAATTTCGCTCAGGTTTTGAGAGAACTTTACTAAAATATCCAAGGACTCTTTCTTGTCCTCCTTGAATCTGAGACAGCACTCCTCCAATTCCCACATTACTTGCATCTGTATCTAAGATGAACTCTCCTTCTGGCAGTGGATACCCTAAAATTGGTGCTGTGATTAAATGCTTTTTTAAGGTCTCAAAGGCATTCTGGCAGTCTACATCCAGCGGTATTCTCTTGCTTCCTCTGTAAGTCGCGTTAATGGTTTAGCGATATCTGCAAACTTCTTAATAAACCTCCGGTAGTAAGTACATAGTCCCAGAAAACTTCTCACTTGGCGTTTGTCAGTTGGTTTTGGCCATTCCTTAATGGAATCAATTTTTCCCTTATCCACAGCCACTCCTTCTTTACTGACTATATGACCCAGATAATTGACTTTACCTTGAAATAGCTGGCACTTCTTAGGGTTTAACATCAATTGGGCAGCTTTAAGTCGATTAAAAACGTTTTCTAAATTCTTCAGATGATCTTCAAATGTCTCCCCCAAGACGATTATGTCGTCTAGATAAACTAGGCATGTTTTCCAAGATAACCCTCTCAACACATTTTCCATAAGCCTTTCAAATGTCGCAGGAGCGTTACAAAGTCCAAATGGCATAACGTTGAATTGCCATAATCCAGATCCTGTGGTGAAGGCTGTCTTTTCTTTATCTACGGGGTCCATTTCTACCTGCCAGTATCCAGACTTCAAATCCAAAGTAGAAAATAATTTACTTCCAGCCAATGTATCTAATGTGTCATCGATCCGAGGCAGAGGATAACTATCTTTCTTGGTAACGTTGTTCAGCAAACGGTAATCCACACAGAACCTCGTTGTTCCGTCTTTCTTCTTAACCAGGACCACCGGAGAGACCCATGGGCTCGTAGAAGGTTCTATCACCCCGTCTTTCTTCATTTCCTGAACAATCGTTTCAGCTTCGTCTCTTTTTGCCTGTGGTAATCGTCGAGCTGTTTGACGAATTGGCTTAGCATTACCGGTATCAATTTTATGCTTAACAACGGTAGTTCTTCCCGTCTTTCCTCCTTTCGGTACGAAAATATCACGACACTGCCGAAGAAATTCCCTTAATTTCCTTTTCTCAATCTGATTCAGAGACTGTCCAGCAACCGCAACCATTTGATCAAATTTATCGTTGGAATTATCAGACGTTGTCGTCTGACGGATTATGGATGTGACAGGTACACAGGTTCCTACTTTTGTCTCTTTCTTGATGGTCACTGGGTAGTCATTGACATTAATAAGTCTCACAGGAATTTCTTTAGCCGAAGTCACTAATTCTTTTCCAATTATGATTCCACGGCCAACTTCGTCGTCATGATTCCAAGGCTCCATCATAACAGGTGTTCCTTCGTCCACAATTCCCTGTAGCCGCGCTACTATTATCGTTTCACTTCTCGCAGGCACGACTGTATCTTCTTTAACGGCTGCTTGCATAGTGTTGTCATCATGTGGATGGAGAAATACCTCCTCGTTACCAACTTTGATTACCTTATTCTTAAAATCCAATTGGAATCCATGTGTATTCATTACGTCCATTCCTAATATAACTTTTCTGTTCCAACTCCTAATTGTA
This sequence comes from Diabrotica balteata, assembly GCA_918026665.1. Classification (NCBI taxonomy): domain Eukaryota; kingdom Metazoa; phylum Arthropoda; class Insecta; order Coleoptera; family Chrysomelidae; genus Diabrotica; species Diabrotica balteata. The sequence goes on along the minus strand of OU898276.1, from coordinate 58,287,514 downwards.
CCTGGATTTCTCCATGAATGTTGGCATTTTCACCTGTAGCGGTCCGAAGTCGCAACCTCGTTGGTAACAGTTTCTTACGGCTGTTTATAACTGTCGGGCGTATAATGGTTCTGGTCGCTCCAGTATCCACCAACAACGTATGCTTTTTACCATTTATTTCTCCATCTACATATACACTATCTTCACGACATTTCAAAGAAGCTATCAGTATGAGAGGGTCTTTGGAAAAGTTCTTTGTCGAAGCTGCCCCCCTAAGGCCGACCCGTTCTAGTTTTCCTGATGGTGAGTTTCTTGATTTGCGTCGTACCTAGGATGCTTACAAGAACTTCGTATGTGTCCTATTTCGCCACAATTCCAGCATCTTATGGTCTTCGGTTTCTTGTATGTCATGCTTTTCATCATATTAACGAGCTGGTCAAGTTTACCTTCATCTTCTTCCTCTTTTACAGTCCTAACTTTACTGTAACCGCCAGAGGCCTGCGTAGCTGACTCGTATTCGAGGGCGGCGGATAAGACATCAACCAGCGTCTTGTGACGAGCTAATCGTAGTGTTCTTTGCATCTCATGATCACGAAGACCATCAATAAACGTTTGAACGGCCAACTTTTCCATCATGTCTTCGGGAGCTGTTGGATAAGCATATCGCACTAATCTGGCAATATCTACTTCATATTCTTGAAGGGCCTCATCTTTCTTTTGTCTTCGATTTTTAAGCTGCGACTGATATACGTGCTCCAAGTGTTCGTGGCCATATCGCATATTTAACCTCTTCTTCAGTTGTTCGAAATCATCCGTCTCCTCTACGGCTATGGTCTGGAGCACATCTAAGGCATCTCCTCGAAGAGCGATAGTCAGGTTTACAGCCTTTTCTTTTTCAGACCATCCATTCGCTCTTGCAGCTGATTCGAACTGTTTCATGTAGTTGTTCCATGATGATTTTCCGTCGAAAGTTGGGACTTTGACATGAACGGAACTTCCACTTCCTTCAAATTTCGGCCGTGTTTCCAACTTACATTTCGTCTCGTCTACTTTTGTCTCTGCTATAATTGGATTGTTTTCTCTCTCGGCGGTCGTTGTTTCCTCCATCTTCCTTTCCATCTCTTTTATCTTCTCTTCGAAGGCCAACATATCGGCAGCAACTTGGTTCTTTAACGACGATACTCTATCGTCGAGGGCAGACATCTCAGAAGTAACTTTAGAGATTTCCAAGGAGATGCTAGCAGAAACTTTGCTTTCTAGGGAAGAAATCTCGTTAGAAACTTTGCTTTCTAAAGAAGCGATATCACAGGAAACCTTGGCTACATCACCACAGACTTTGGCTACATCTTCAGAGACTCTGGCTACATCGGAAGAAACTTTATTCTCTAATTTTGAAATTAACGCGATGACAGCATCTTCAAATATATAAGTTTCCGGATCTAAACCCTCTTCCTCCAAAGCATTCTTTAGTCGTTGGACTAACTCAGCCTTTTTTCCGGTAGAAGCTAATTCTCTGTCCTCAAGATGCCTTCTTAAATTCGTAACTGTGAGCTCGTAAATCGTCGTCATATTCCACTTCTTTTTATTTAAAGTCCCGCTTGTTTATTTAAATATCCCACTCCTAAACACCACTGTTATATTTATATAGTTCTAATTTATTTGTCTTTATTCTAATTTATTGTCTATATTCTAATTTATTAAAACTCACGATAACTAATTACGAATTTATTACAGTCTTTCTTAATCCTAATTTATATTACAAATAATTTATTTATCTTTCGTTACATTTAAATATCGCGGTTCCCGAGCTTCTTATGACTAACTGACCCCTCAATGAGGATCACCGTTATTTATACATCAAAATGCCGTTATCTAGAGAAATCTGGCTAGGCATCGATCTTTCCATCCATTAGGTGAGTCATTCTCGGCCGTCGACTGCATTCATGGTTACCTGAATATTCGACCTTTCTTGTAGAAGGGTCTAGATATTTCTGTAAACAACTGGTATCGAAGCTCAGGTAGATTTTGACCTACAAATTACGAGAATCAATAAAAAAAGGTTAGTCATAAAATATTTACAGTTCTATATGCCATAACATTTAAAATCGTAACAGTATACTATAAAAATGAAACCTGATATTATTTTGGGTACCTAGTTAAAATTGGTGATTTTATTGCTTGCTCAAGGTCGAAATGTACGAATGGAAAAGAAAGATATTTAAATACAGGTTTTGAAATTAATAAGGGTAAGGATACTCACTCGATATACGATTGGACTGTAAATAATAGTTGACCAGTTGAGGTAGCAGCTGAGTTATTCGACGTTTTATCAGTACTTCTATTTGAACGACTGTAAACACTGGAAGTGACGGGACTGTCGGTAAAGTTGTTGAATATAGTTGACCAATTCAGCGGCAGAATGCTTGATGAAGAACTTCTGGCAACACTTCAGTCGGTCGACTGTAACGGTTGAATTCACTTTTGTTCTTCTGGTAATTTTGACAATAATTGTAATATTACTTATTAACACAGAAATTTAATAAGTAATACATCCAGCGACGACGGACCATGTAGGGGGGTGAGGACACTTAAGTAAATATGCATTGAATTGAGAAACTGTTACACTAAATGAACTTTATTGACACACGTTGTTACACATTCTGGAGTTATTCGCCATCTTGGTTCTGTATGATTCTCTTCCGCACGGCACACGTCCACACCACGGATATGATATGCATTACAAAAATGAGTGGTGGGAAGTGGCGCGCTAATTTAAATTGCGTATACAATTTATACAGATATAGTAAAAGCCTACGATACGGTGTGGACGCAAATCTTCTAGCTTTTATCAAAAATTTTGTTTATGATAGAAATGTTAGAGTTAAACTTACTAATCATTTGTCGAGTTCGTATAACCAAGGTAACGGAACTCCCCAAGGATCAACACTTAGTGTAACACTTTTCTTGATTGCAATGAATGAAGTTGTTGATAACATTAATATTCCTGTTCAAATTGGTTTATATGCAGATGACCTTGCTCTTTACGTAAGCAATAAAAATTGCCGGATAGCTGCAACTATTCTGGAAGAGTCCATCAAATCTTTAGAAAAGTGGTCAGAGAGAGCAGGTCTTCGTTTTTCTACAATTAAAACAAAAGCAATCTGGTTTTCAAGAAACAAAGAAACAAGTTGGCCAAAATTAACACTATATAATCAAAATTTGGAGTATGTAGAAGAACATCGATTTTTGGGAATGATATTAAATACAAAACTTACTTGGAAAACCCACATTCAACAGCTTAAAAAATCTTGCATGCAAAATATGAACATTCTCAAAATATTAGCTAATCATAATTGGGGAGTTGATACCTCACAATTACTAAATATATATAAAACACAGATTCGTAGCAAGCTAGATTATGAATTAATAGTGTACAGTTCAGCTAAAGATAGTTTATTGTTTATTAAAGCAATTGGACATCATACAAAATACCACATTAAGGCTTGCACTTGAAGCCTACAGGACCAGTCTAGTAGAAAGTCTTTATGTAGAAGCTGATGAACCACCTCTTTCAATTAGAAGACACAGACTAAGCCTACAATATGCAGCTAAAATTGAAGCAAACTCTAATAACCCTGCTTACTCCTACACATTTTCTGACAATTTTCATTTAATTTTTGAACAAAAAACCCTTTCTTTCTACATCGTTTAGTAAAAGAATTACAGGTTTCAATTTCCCGAAAGTTATTTCCAATGAAATATACTACCCTCCTCCTTGGACCATAAAACTCCCCACATGTAATACAAATCTTCTACTGTATCCTAAATCTGATACTTCATCACATATAATTCTACAACAGTCTCAAGCGATTAAAGAAAGTACAAAAAATAGTACCAAATATATATAGATGCGTCAAAAACTTCTGAAATGGAAACGGTAAACATATATTCTGCCGAATTGTATGCCATATCTAAAGCCCTACAACATATATCAAACCAGCCCAAATTGGAAGCAGTAATTTTCACAGATTCTTTAAGCGCAGTACAAGGAATATTAAGGGTTTACCCAAACCACTCAATACTATATCAAATTAAAATTGATCTATAAGAACTTTATAGTAAGAATAAAAGGGTAGAATCAGCCTCATGTAGGCATAATAGGCAATGAAAAAGCTGATCGAGAAGCTATTGAAGCCTGCTATACAAACAGACCAGATAAAGGTCTCATAGAAATTCCTCATTCTGACATTCAAAACACCATCAAAGAATTTTCAATGAGACTATGGCTCGAAAGATGGAAAAAACTTAACGACAACAAACTACAACGCATCAACCCAAATTTGTCACCAAAAGGGATAATGCCACAAAAACGACGAGATCAAGTCATACAACACCGCTTAAGAATGGAACATACCAGGTTAACCCACCAGTACCTAATGAAGAAAGAACAACAAAAACTGTGCTACGTTTGTGATATTCTTCTGACAATCGAATACATTATTGTTAGTTGCCCACTCTATCACCTGAAACGACTTCAAAGTGATTTAGCAGTGATCTGAACTATAGTAAATGTGATAAAGTGACTAAGTTTCTAAAACTAACTAAATTGTACAATCTAATATAAAAATAGACTTAAGCTATCAATAATTGTAAATAGTAGTTATAAGCAAACATCTCATTTTATGTACAAGTCTGTCCCGCCAATAACCTTTCTGGTTGACGTGGTTTACTTAATAAAAAAATATATAAGTAACAAAGTTAAACACCTACAGATTGTAAAACATGTTTATAGATCTGAGATAATTCACTATATTGTCACAGGAACAGTTTTGCTCAGAGCCTGTGGTAAAGCGTTTGGGATCTTGTAGCGCTGACTTTCTTGGTCATATTTATTACAAATTGTTAAAAAGTGTTCGACTATAAATCGGACGTTACATTGATTACATATAGGTGGATTTTTCTTTGTGAACATGTAGGAGTGCGTTAATATGGTATGTCCTAGACGTAAACGCGCAACCGCAATTTGTTCTCGTCTATTGCGCGACAATGGAAACCACTGAGATACATTATTTTTAATTTTATTTAGATTGAAATTAGTTTGAGACCACTTATTTCGCCACAAACACCATTCTTTATTTTTGTCACTGGAAATACACTTGTCTATCGGCTCCGACAAATCACTTAAAATTGCCTCTCGTGCAGTCTTGTCAGCTTCTTCATTTCCTGTTATTCCGACGTGTGAGGGAACCCATAAAAATTGAACGTTTTTTCCATATTCATGAGCTTGGTAAAGCTGGTATTTTAACAACTTTTCAAAAGTATGTTTCGGAAAAATGTGTTTTAATGAGTTTAGAGAGCTAAGGGAATCTGTTATGATCAGGGCTTTTGTGAGTGTAAGCTCGTTAAGAAGTTTCACAGCACGGTATATGACGTAGAGTTTAGCTGAATATGTGCTATATGCTGGGGGTAAACGGAAAAGAAGATTGTTTTCTGTGAAAATTTGAGTATAATATTTTGAATTGTACAACTAATTGGTCTTTAAGTTTGTCTCCTGTAGACAAATAATATCTGGAGAATATTCAGACAAAAGAAGCTGTAGCATAGGGAGACAATGAAAAAATCCATCAATGTTCCATTGAAGTATCGAGTTGAATGTTGTTAACAGATTCGGAGTTAGATGATACTGAACAATTGTCTACAGAAGAGTCACTATCTAAGTCAGAAAACTCTTTCTCTAAATGGTTGTGTAGTTTCTTTTGAAGTTTTGTAAACTTGTTTTTGTGGATCTATCATTTGCATATTGATATCTGCTTTGTAAAAGATGAAGTAAACTAGACATATCAGTTGTAAATTCTTTAACGACGCTAATAGTGTTGGAGGAGCCTTGGATATTATCAATCAGTAAGGACAATTGGTGGTAATTTAAAACGAATGGTGAGGCATGATGATCAATGAAATTTTCAATGGTTTGCCGTGCAGATGGGACTTTAGATGAGCGCGGTTTTTTTGGTTTAGAGGGTTTGTGTTTTGCAAATAGATTTCTGTTGAAATTGCGGAGTATATGGGAGACGTGTCGATCTCATCAATACTACGTTTTATGGAAGAACTTGCGTTTTCGCAATTATTATTAGAATTTTTACTTAGATTCTGGGGCTTTATTACATTTGGAAGTACTGGAGTAAACTCATTGGTAGGGACAGAAGTCGAACTTAAAGTTTTACTTGCAAGATTAGTTAAAATGGTTGTTTTAGAAAATTGTAGTGATGTATCAGTTTTATTAGAATTTTCTGCAGTTGTATCTAATGGAAAACGAGCTAATAGATTGGAAGATATTGCTTCCGAAGTTTGTGAAAACGTTATTGCCGCTGAATTAGGTTGATTGAAAGTGTTACTATGAGTAGGAGTATTATTAATTTCTTTATAATGGAAATTTGTACGTGTAGGTGATATCCTTGGATTTGATAATGGATAACCTGATGACTGCTGGGTGTTTGGTACCCAGAGTAGTGTACTTGTTGAAGCTGTTTGATTTGGTACATCATTGTTTGACTCAATATGAGTTGATTTCGTAACTAAACTGTTATTACATTGGAATGATATGTGTCCTGTATTTTTCAAATAAAGCAGGTGAGTGTACCTTGTGATAAAAATATGCGGTACGGTGTTTGGTCAAAATTTATTTATTTATATATATATTTATAATTTAGCAGAAAGACTAGTCTTTCTGCTAAAGAGACAAGTCTTGGTGCTGTTACAACTTCGCCGAGTACTTCTATAGAGATTTGTTGTGCCATGAAGTTATCTACTACAGTTTTGTCTGCCAAATACATGCAGATTCTATTTTGAGATAATCTAGATGAAAAAATAATATTTTTGGGTTGATCATTGTCCCAAAGGAATGAGATAATCCTGTAGTTTAGCATTATAGATACAACTAAATACAGTTGCTTGGGTCTTACTCGGAAAACAATGTGAAGCGGCTGATGCATAACCGTTTGTGATATTAGAACGTTGATTTAGTGAACTGATTAGATAGGAAGTTGTGTTTACATTGTGTGAGGTCATTTTAAGCTGCGGCGGCGAATGCCTTACTCCGACTTTGGTAAGTGACAAACCAACCGCATGCTACTATAAGCTGCTTATAGCAGCTAATCTCACATAATGATTCTACGGTAGTGTATATTTATTATTTGACGTTTTCTTTTCACAATAATAAAATAATAATTACGTATAGATGACTTACGTAGTAGTATCTAGTAGATAAACACTTTAATTTTAAAAAAATATTTAATAAAACCACTTGTTTTTATTAAAAACTAGGAGTACGATATCAGTACAAATTGTAACGTAAATATTTTGCCTACCTAAGGGTTCATTAATACAGGGGGTAGAAAATTGAGGGGAAGAAACTATTGAAGATGGAGATAAGGTAAGCAAAATAATCGCTACTTGTGCGAACGGCACTCAGGATTTGGTAGGAGAGCTGGGTTCGTGGATAAGTAAAAGATTAAGGGGGTTGGATTGGGGCAACTACAAAAAATGAAATAAAGGGGGTCATTAATCTTTTGGAATAAACAAAATAAAAATAAACAGGAACACAGGAATTTAATATAGGGCGCCACTTAAGGTGCCTAATTACACCCATCACAACCACTAGTTGTAACTAGGAAAATAATTAGAAAGCATCAAAAACATATCTTTTTCAAACTCAAAAAAAAAGGTTAGTTCAAAAAACACTGAAAAGACAAAAATACTGAAACAATGATTGGATGAAAGCAAATACAAAACAACAGATTCGATAAACTTCACATACAGGGTGATACAAAAATACTAATAATATTGAAAACTTGACTTTTGAGTGAGCTACACAAAATAACACAACATAAAACAACCTTGCTCTTGTTCTGAAAACTAAATGAGACTGCTCCTAGGCAAAACTAAACAGCACCTCCGATCACGAGTATTACAATTGTCATCATTCAGATACAAGACAGGAAATACAATCTCCTATTAACCCATGGCATTACATACGCCGTCAGAGCGGGATAATTAGGGAACAACAGGGGGACACAGGGGACTACTTCTCACATTCACAATCTCCTACTAGCCCGTGGCATAACACAAACGCCGTCAGAGAGGGTTTAGAGGAAACAATAAAATGGCTTAGGACAAGGAACAAACAACAAAATACAACTATACTTATCAGCTCAAAGAAAAATCACTCAAACAATAAACACATTTACTCAAAATGACCGGACAAAACAAAATTACAAAAAACGATTATTCTGTAAGAAATGTCAAATCAATCAAAAATAAATGTAACAATAACGGTATAATTTGTTATTGTAAATAACTTAAAATTCAATATTCAATCTCAAAATATTTGCTTTCATTTACCAATACACATTAAATACATATAGAAAAATTTCTACAGTACACGAAATAAAAGAAACAACATTACATATGTCAATATACAACAAATACATCTGTTGATATACAATAATACATATGTTAATACAGGTACAATACATAGAAAAAACAACAATACATATGTTGATACAAATACATAAACAAACTGTTTGTGGGACACCAGGGCACTACTCGAAAGACAGGGTTTCATATAAATGACTGAAAACTAGGGACGAACTGAAAAAGATATGTGGCTTCGGGAAAAGGGACAAAAATATAAAAAACGCCCCACGTTGGACGCAATTGTTGTGACGTAAATATTTTGCCTACCAAAGGGTTCATTAATACAGGGAGTAGAAAATTAAGGGGAAGAAACTATTGGGGATGGAGATAAGGCAAGCAAAATAATCGCTACTTGTGCGAACGGCACTCAGGGTTTGGTAGGAGAGCTGGGGTCGTGGATAAGTAAAAGATTAAGGGGGTTAGATTGGGGCAACTACAAAAAATGAAATAAAGGGGGTCATTAATATTTTGGAATAAACAAAATAAAAATAAACAGGAAACACCTCAAGGAATTTAATATAGGGCGCCACTTAAGTTGCCTAATTACACCTATCACAACCACTAGTTGTAACTAGGAAAATAATTAGAAAGCATCAAAAACATATCTTTTTCAAACTCAAAAAAAAGGTTAGTTCAAAAAAAAATAAAATGTTAAGAAAACAAAATTCAACATTTATTTTTCTGTCACCACAAACAGTTACAAAACAAATGATAATTACAAAAAACAATGTTGCTATCGGTTTACAACTCTAGACGGTGGGGACACTATAAGAACTTACATTATTAATAAATTGAAATCATATAGATCTTTCAATGCAGTTTACATTAAGGTCAACTTTAAAAAAACAAAACAAATTCAAAACTTATGGTTAGTTATGTGTATAAGAATAAGTAATTATTATGACAGATAGCCAAATCCTAATTTTTGTAATTTTACTTATTACAATTTTTCAACTTGTCATGAAAGCAATTATTAATGATAAATGTCTATTTTTACTCAAAAAAAAATTTAACAAAAAAAGTACCTGACTTCACTAAATATTAGTTTTGGGGCTGGAACTGGTTTTCTAAATACTGCAAAATAACACAAATGCGTCTCCAAGCTTCAGAATGGTCTGGAATGACCAGGGACAAACAAATAGACAAAGGAAGTTGAAGTTGGGCTGGATCATCGGGCTTCGGGTCAAAAAAATGCAAACTTCTAAGCTTGGCTTTTCAAAACTTCATTGAAAATACGATGGCCTCTTATATCGTTGTAACACCTTACAAATCTTCCATTTAGGACATAATACAACACATATAACTTTCCACAAACAGGATCTGTCGGCTTTCTGAAGATTACACGCCGAGCTCTTAACTGACACAACACTACACATTTTCACATGACAAAAGACAAAAAAACGAAAAAACATTACGAATTTGAAGAAAAATTCGGACTCCAATAAAACTACAAACGCTCTTGACAGCGGTTTCACCGAGAGTCAAGAAATTATCTTTTAAAATTGATCGCATAACTTAAAATAACAAACACTTGACAGGAATTAAAACGCAGTTTCAGGCGGTTTGACGATCAAAGGAATATTGAAGAACTTGGACATAAACAAACAATAAAATCATTTATCAACACAAAAATCGACTTGGCGACGTGAAAAGAACGAAATAATTCGGTGTTTAAATACGTACAAATCGGAAATTGAAACACATTAAAAAACATTCTGCGATTTTTCAAACATTTATGAGGGGTGTTTAATATATCACCTATACGAGAGGATTTCAAGATATTTTAAAGAATCAATGAAATTGAAAATGCTACAAACTTAACCATCAACCAACCATACAACCAGCCAGGGCTGGTCTCCCCTTCATGTTTTGTGATAGGTAAAATAGTTAAACTACAAAACCAAAAAAATATATATGCAGGGTAACTTTTACTACGGTAAAAATAAAAACTTTGCAGTTCAATATTTTTAAGTCGAAATGTTTTCCTTCAGATAATTAAAGATTTCCTGGCAAAGGCTTTAAAGACGAAGTAAATAAACTAAAATATTTGAGTTTCCTAGTAGTTTATTCTAAATTTAAAAACAATATTGTAGCAATTATAAATGTAAATATAATGTTGAAATAGAAATATGAAATGGGTGTTAACTGGTAATTATTAACTGCAACTTTGAATTCATTATTTTCAGTGGTATTTTACGTTATAGAAATTATTTAAATTATCCATAAGTAAAAAATATTAAATTATAACGTTCATAACGTATGAAAGATGTATTTTTAAAACATATTATCTCTAACCTATACTTAAAAAAAACAATCAGAACATTCTTGCATTTTTAAACAATCTTAAGAACTTGCATAGCAATTAAATGAAGTAAACAATTAAAAATGAAATCAAATCCAGAAATAACAAGAGATAGTTACATTAAAATTATTACAAAAATATAAAAAAGTTGAATAAAAAATAAGTATTAACAGGCTCCACCTCTTCGATATCTAATTCTGACAAAGTATCTCTTATAGTTTCAGAATAAACTATGTTAATGAATTTGTTTTGGAAATGACTGGAAGTTACTTTTTCCTTACAGGTTTAATAATATGATTATATTTGGACTTGATATCGGTAGAAGTATACGATAACATGCCATTAGAGGTACTTTGGTATTACATTCTATTTCAACTCTACCCGATTGAGCAGATTTGTTTGTGCAATATTTTACTGTAACATTAAAGAGATTGCTTTTTCTGAAATAGATTATTCTTACTTTACTTATTTTCCCGATGCGGTTACTTTTAAGGTACTTGTCAGCTGTAGAATTCTACTTAAAAAAATCATATGACTTATTATGATTGTAAATAATTTGTGTCATATGATTGTAGTAATCATATGACAGTGTGGTTTGAGTTTAAAGAAAAACATGGACGTCCGTTTTGAGTAAGTAATTTTTGATAGTCTTCTAGTAAGGATATTTGCATATTTAAAAAAAACTAAGTTTATTATACTTCAACTTACTATAAATTGTTTTATTTTATCAACAATTAAATGTACCGAATTTTGTAGGAATAGTCAAAGTACGCCCTTACTATATGAAGGGCCACGAGAAAGAACGATCAGACTCACATTTTGTTAATTTTGTACATTTATTTATTTAGCGTATGGCTACATCACAGGTTCATATAAATATAAATATATAAATGATATAAATTACAAACAACAGTAAATGTTGTTTGTACAAATCGAATTTGAAAGTTTTAAGTCGTTTATTTTGGTTCAGGAAAATTAAATGCAAAATATTTAGTTTTCAATTTATTACTATAAGGAGCTGGACTCTGATCTTTTTTGCGCACTAAATGTCGATTGGTGGATCTTCGGCAAATTCCACATCCACTACCCTCATTCGTACCGCCATCGGAAACTAGTCCTTGGTAAAAAAAATGCGTTTCAGGATTTGTCAGGAATTGGGTTAGGTACAATAAATCATACAACTTAGCAGTCTTAATAGGCAGAAGTTCATTACATAGCTTCTTTAGTGGAACAGGTTTCAATTTTCTCTTACGTGCCTGATTTTTTGAGGAAACTAACACGGCTGTAAGATATAGGCCAAAATAATGGTCTTTGTGTAAGATAAACCGTGTATGGTTTTTTTCTATTTTTAAAATCCTGATAGGCCTAGTCGCCGTAGGACATTTCGGCACATAAAGATGGGACAAATGTGTAAAGATAAAAATGCTTTATAGCAAACAACAGTATCTTGTAACGAGCCACTCACATTTACCTGAATTCTATAGCTATAAGAAGATTGATTAAAACTTGCTTCAGCTTCAGGGTTTTGGCTTCTCCGTCTTCTAACGGAGACGGAGGCACTTTGTCACGGTATAACCATGACCAGACCTGTTAAATATTTGTTTTGAACATTGTAGTCCCCTAACTCATTAAAATGAGAAATTAATCATTGTCTTTCTTTCAAAGAGATGACTTGAAAACAGTTGTAACGAAGGCACTTACAGTCTTCCCTGACCTCGTGAGTGTTGATGTGTAATTTTTTCATTACATCACTCATTTTGCCTGTTTTTCTACGCTTTTTGACATTTCCTGACTGATTATTTCCATTAGATATATCACTATCACTAAGATCACTTGACATTATGAATTTTCTCAAAAACAAACTAATGAGAACTGCAAAATAGCAGCACCTCGCTTAGCGATTACAGAATAGAACTGACGCTAAGATGCTATAGATGCAAACGATAATCTACGTTTTGTTAAAAGGTCGTCAGAATCTGATCGTTATTAGCCGTCAGAGCGAGGAACCTGATCGTTCTTCTCCGTTGGCTTATATCTTTCCCCTTTATTATCTTCTGTACGATGATCTTTATTGTACAAACGAAATCATGCTTGGGTTCTTTCCGAGAAAAGCTAAAATATGACGTCAATATCTAAATTCGAACCAAAAATGGAGTCTGATCGTTCTTACCCGTGGCCCTTCATATGGTTGCGGTGGGCGCTTACAGAGTGATTACCTTATATTTTTTTCAGTAGTGGATTTTCGTAAGCAGAAGCGCTAGATATGGTTTACGGTGACAAAAAATTAGTTGAGCAAGTCAATAATATTTTTATAACACCGCTAGATATAAATGGTGCGTATACAGAGGAGGATTCTGCGAATGAAGATGAAGGTGGATTCGTAAATAACCTATCTGGTTCTTAGTTGTACAAATAATGATATACCTACACATTATAATTATTTATTTTTACAGGTAGGCAGCTACGAGTGCAAGCAGAAATACAACTTTCTAGCAATGAAAGGATTGGTACTGACAATGAAGAAATGCAGACAGAGGTAACTACAATCAGTAATTTTTTAATTTGCTTAGGTTTAAAATTTATTTTTATTACAGTCACAAGCAGTAGTGGAGACACCCAAAAGAGAAACTAGAGCATCGTTTCAACTATGGTAAAATAAACGAAAATATGTAATAAAATGAAATAAAAAATGTGCTTGGGTGCAACGAGACTTATAGTCTGCAAGTTTTTAGTTTTCAGAAGATTATTCTTGGTATGAACATCTATCATGTATTGATATCTTCAGTATATTTTTTGATGATGAGACAGTAAACTACTTAGCGGAAGAAGCCCATCGATTTGCACACTTTGTAAACCAAACTGTCCCACGCATTAGATCTAGAGAAATACGTTGTTTTATAGGTATTCTGCTCCTATCGGGGTACAATCCATTATCATCGAAGAGAATGTATTGGGATATCCATGATGATGTAAAGAACAGTTTAGTTTCTAATTCAATGAGACGAAATAGATTTCTGCAACTTCAAAGGTTATTGCATTTCGCAAGTAACACAAAGCCTAAAGTTAGTGACAAAGCATGGAAAATTCGGCCATTGATTGACATAATAAAAACAACATTATCTTGAAAATTTTGTTCCAACGAAAAATCTATCATATTGATGAGTCTATAATTAAGTATTATGATCGTCATCAATTTAAACAGTTTACACATAAGAAACCAATTCGCTTTGGTTATAAAATGTGGTCGTTGAATACTTCTACTGGATATCTGGTAAACTATGAGTTATACTACTAAAGAAGAAATCCACGCTCAAATAAGCAATATGATAAACTTGTTGGCAAGTGTTTATCCCCTTTGGTGCGAATACTTAAAGAGATAAATCAGTCAGGTTTACACTACAACTTACACGTTGACAACCTATTCTCAGGACTTAATTTATTGCGATTTATTGCGATTAGGACGATTTTTATTGCCGAATCAGAAGATGATCTCCAAAGGCAGCTCTTTCAGTTCTTTCAAACAAGCCGACTACTAAATACGAACATTTTTACCAACAAAACTAAATGTATGACAATAGCAAAAGATCCGCTCAGATGTAAGTTAGTGGTTGAGGACAACCCCATAGAACAGGTGATGCAATTCAGATATCTGGGCATAGATATATAAAGCACCCACAACCCAGTAAAGGACCTGAGGAGTCAGATCAACAAAGCATCTGCACTGTCAGGATGTCTGCGGGAGATAGTCTGGTCAAATCCGTATATGCGCACAGATAGTAAAATTAAAATCTATAAGACTTGCATACGACCGATCATGACATATGGCACAGAAGTGCGCGAAGATACTAACAAAACGAAACAGATGCTAAGGGTTGCCGAAATAAAAACCCTAAGACCAATAATGGGGAAAACAAGAAGCGACAGAGCGAGAAATACAAACATTAGAGAGCAGTGCAAAATTCAAGATATTGTAAGATAGGGAAGGCAGCGCAAGAGGATGTGGTATAACCATGTAAGACGAATGGATGAGAATAGACTCCCAAAAATTGCCCTAGAAAACAATCCGCCCGGTTCAAGACCCCCCGGAAGACCACCTAAAAGATGGAGGGATAGTTGGCAATCCACCTCCCAAGAAATTAACCAGAGGCAGCTTCAGAATTAAACAGATCGAAAGATCTACAAAAAGTAGAAGAAGAAGAAGAAGACCTACGATTTTTGGTTACCTACAATTGGAACAATAAAGGAAAACAGAATTCCACCTAGCTGTCTCTTGGAAAAAAAAGGAGTTTTCTAAAAGAAATCGTGGCTATACACAACATGCAATAGAAAAAAATTTGTAAAGATAACTCTGTTGTTATAATGGCATCGATGAGTTGTGGTCGTTCAGCATTGGGCACAGTAAAAAGACTTTTTCATGAAGAAAAAGACCACATTGAAGTAAGTCTGCTTACTGTATTGCTAAATACAATAAAAATATGGGGGGTATCGACTTGATGGATCAAGGTGTTTCAACCTACCCAGTAGGAATTCGCAGTAAAAAATAGTACTGACCAATTGTAACATGGTTGTTGGATGTTTCAGTCCATAATTTATGGCATTCATATAAATAAAAAAGATACATCGTTGCTATCGTTTAGGAGAGAATTGGTCCAAGTTTTTCTCTCAAGATATTAAAGTTCTCCCTTATATACAGGAAGACGTAGTATACACAGACAGAACTTGTCAGATCTTCGTTTTGATCGCATCGACCATTTCGTTGCACCAAACAGTAGAAGGCGATGTGCTAAAGATGAACGTACAACATCTGGACGAATAATGTGCCATAAATGCAAGGTTGGTTTGTGTGTTAATTGTTTTCTAAGATACCACACCAGACGATAAAAATATTCTTAAATAAATAAAAAAATTAAATATTTTGATTTCAACGACCCTAAAAATTCCTTAAGCGCCCAGCGTTACCATATGATAATACCATATAATTTAATTTATTTGATTAAATTTTTAATGAAAAACTTATTTTTTGGATTAAATTATTAACATTTTCATCTAATTAACACTAAAAGTAAAGATTTTCTTTCAAATAAAAAAAACTTAGACGGTAATGCGTTAATAATAGCATGGATACTTTCTACTTGCATATAGGTGTGACCAATAAGTAAATAATTATTCCGCATGGTTTCCAAGCCCTTTGGTCAACCTCGATAATAGACCTATTAAGAATATTAGATATTTCGTTTTCACCCCTTTTGCCGTCACTTGCATTCCAGTAATAGCAAGAAACTTAACGCGTCCCGTGTTGGTACTCCTATAATACGGATGATCAGATTTCACCAAACAACTGTTGGAGCTAATCCAAAAAATAATACCACAAAACAGAATACCACAAGAATGAAAATTAACCATCTTAATACCTTTTTTTAAAAAGGGAGACAAATTGGACCAGTTAATTACAGAGAAAATATCTTATATTCACAACACTAAAATTAACAACCAAAGTGATAGCAAATAAAATGAATAAAATTATAACACTAGCAGAAAAATAACAAGGTTTAAGATTGGGTAGATCATGGGCCGACACTATATTTATGAGGAAGTTGCCAGAGAAATTATTAGAATAGTACACGTCTGCATATTTGTTTCGTGGACCTTAAAAGACATTCCAAGAAGAATTAACTGACCCAATTGAAGCTGGCACTAGCTTAAGCCGGGGGAATTCCCAGAGTACTTTATTTATTAACTTGATCATGGATGAAATAATAGAAAACCAAGAACTAAAAGGGATATTAAAATGGGATAAAAACAACTTATAACAATTTGCTACGCAGACGACACAATGCTAATGTCTCCAGCCACTCACGGTACAGCGAAGTCGTTCGACATAATCGGACAGCGGCGTTGTTCAATTTGTTGGCATAAATGGTGCACCCACACAAAGTACTGCGCCGCAGTATTTGTTCGGTTCTCGACCATGTCAAATCAAACAATCATTTTGGCGTCTCTTGCTTTGTGTATAACTAAGCGTAAAAAGAAATCTAAAATGAAACGCAGATTTTGGGGCAAAGAATGCAAGATTTTTGTCCAAAATAAGTCTCGTCTGTTTGTGCACCTGATTTACATGACTGCAATACTAATTTTAATTTTCTTTTATAGGATGTTAATTGTCTACAATTGTTAATTTTTTTTCTTACGTATTCTTCATTTGCATCTTTGTTTACTTCTTGCAACTTAAAATTAGAATGTCCATTGCCTGTTTTCGGGCGTTTCTATCGTGATACGTTTTACCTTTAATTCGCCATAAGCATTACTGTTATTTATATAATTCTTAAAACTCTCTTAAAAAATTGTAACTAAATGAAGCTACGTCGATTTTCTTTATGATCAAAGCAAGTGTGTATTTAAAAATGTATTTTGCATTATCGACATATTGTAAACGGTCACACACGCTCAACAAATTGATAAATCAACTCGGCAGTACTGCAGCAGACAGACCAGTCTGTCTGCGGTCAAATTGTACGATTTCATTAGCTGCACGGACGGTCACACACGATCAAAATCCTTGTCAATTCGTCGAACTCAACGAAGTTGAACAACGCCGCTGTATCGTGAGTGGATGGTAAGTAAGGCGGAAATACACCATTCAATTCGGTTGGACAATGTGGATGATTAAACCAAAATGAACCATGTAGTTTGCAATTCAATAAAAGCGTTCAACAAAATTGAACCTTGAAAACAGTTGAGATAATTTCTACTTTCGTTCAACTTCGTTGTATAACTGGAATGATTCATCCACATTGGCTCGTCTATACAAGTTTTGTCGATTGTGTTCGATTCAACCGTTTATTTCATCGAGTTATTATTATTATTTTTTTAATTATTTATTATTTTAGTTATTTTGACTTGTGATATAATAAGTTCCGTACGTACGTTTCGAATAATCAACATTGTTCAACCGAATGGAATGAAGAATAAATTGAAGCGTGTATATGTATGCTTTTCAATTTGATTGAACAATATAATTGAACCATCCACATTGTTCAACCGAATTGAATGGTGTATTTCCGCCTTATGTTGCACCAATTTATTATTCGTTATCTGCAGCTGACGGGAGGGAATATACGTCCAAGGGTTAAAGTGGTTTACTTTTTTGCATCCTTTTTGAGGTCATAATATTAATATTCTCTGTAAAATTCAGCTCGTTCGTATGATTTTTAGGGGTCAAGTCTCTGACGACTAAACTATATTATATTATTGTTTAATAAATATAAGTAATAAGCTAGTAAAATTTATATATAAATAATTAATATACAGACAATAATTAGGATTAATTACAAATTGATTGTATTACTGCTGATTTATAAATGTTTTCAATGGTGTAAATATTATGGTGATTATATAATAACCTATAGAGGACGAGACCTGTTCAGCTGCACGTAACGAAAAACCGCAAGAAAATTTAACATGGTAATTTCCCCAAAAAAGTAAATCGCTAATGAATTGAATACGCTTAAAATTTTGACTATATCGATGTAAATTTAATATCTATATATTTTTAATTGTACAAATTTTTGTTTTATTTTAATAAAAATAATCGAGTTACAAACAATTAACACTTACTTCTCCAAAAATATCCTTTTTGGCAAAATAATAAATCTATAGCCGTGCAATGCAGTATTCAAGCAAAACTGCTTTGCCTCCCTCTTAAATCTTGATAAATTAGATGCCATCGCTTCTCTCTCTTTAATAACTCTACTTAAATAGTTCAATTTGAGTTTTATTCGATTACTGGTGTATATTTATTTACTTCCAGTAAAATTTCCGGTTTGATTTCTTTGTTATCGATTTGATTTAGTCCAGGAAGTAGTTGATGTACTGTATTTAAGTTGTAGTAGTTCACGAACAACTTTAAATAATTTAATTAATTAATTAAATTAAAAAATGTAAGTTTAAAAAATTAATTTAAAAGGAACATTGTTTTAAGAAGATAGCAGTGTATGAAAATAAAATTCTCGACATTAAGAAAAAAAAATTTCCAATTAAATATCAATTAAATTGTATAAGAAAAGAGTAAAGTAGACACATTTGTCAACATAATCGAAGAATTTTATGCTGATCCTCTATATTTTTTTATTAAGTTTTTCAACACTATACACAATAATAACATAATACGATCTAGAAATGGACCCAGACAGTCAATCGCACATTTATTTTCACAATATATTTGCCTAGGTTACAATAGCGGTAAACAACGGATACAACGAACAAACAATTAATAAAATGTTAAATCAAAAACTAAACAAGAAAGCCCTGAAATTAGTATTTCCACCATCATAGAAAAAACCCAGTACCGTCTGCTCAATTACATATACAGGAAAAATATCAACAAAAATAGCCAAACACATAAAAAAGAAAGGAATAACACCAGCTTTCCAAACAAATAACAACCTAGGCAAATATATTAAAAACAACAAGAGCCAAAATAAAAAACACTTACACAGTGGTGTGTACAAATTTAAATGTGGCGACTGCCCAAAAACTTACATCGGTTAAACTGGTAGAAACTTTAATAAACGAATAGCAGAACATAAAAGGGCTTTCAATTATATAAAAAAAGATTTTACATACGCATTTTGCCTTCTAGATCACAATCGTTCTTTTAATGACGAATTTAAAATTCTTCACATTCAAAATAAAGGCCTTAAGCTATCCTTGTTAGAATCTATGAAAATCAACAAATTAAAAACCACAGATATAATTCTGAATGGCCAATTTGAGACAAACAGTACTCACCTCCTCAACCTCAACTTCAAATTTCATTAGAGACTATAAAGTGTAAATGCCAAAAATAGATTTGAGTTGAGAAAGGCAATCAACCGAAACAACTGTAGTGATAAGAGGTTAAAATAAATTTTGTGGAAGTTTGAAAACAAAGTTGTCAGTGTTTTATTGTTACAACTAAATTTATTTACATGACTACTGAGTTAATGTATATAGTCTAATTAGTAAAATTATATAAATTGAACAGCAAGGGTGCCAAAACAGATCCCTGTGGCAGTCCATTGCTGAGCTTCATTTGGGAACTTTTAGAATTGTCTATTGTGACTTGAAAAGGTCTGTCGCTGAGCATGTTATCAATGAGTTTAGTTATCTTTTGACACGGGACGGCACGGATTAGCTTGCAGATTAGTCCTTGTCTCTAGACAGTATCGTATGCAGCTGATAGGTCAATGAAAGCAATGGATGTTTTTTGTTTTCTTTGAAAACCAGCTTCAATATGTGTTGTTAAGGATAGGATCTGATCTGTGCAGCTGCGGTTAGGTCTGAATCCTGCTTGCTCAATAGGTATCAATTCAAATACTTTTCTACTGATTCTGTTGTAGATTAAGCGTTTAATTTATATATCGCGGACCTACCTAGGACAACTTCGCAGAAATTTGGCTACGCTGACGATTGGGCAATTGCAGCAAGACATAATAACATGAATATCACAGAAACAATATTAGCGGATGACCTTGCCATTATGGGAGAATACTTTCGCAAATGGAGGCTACGGCCTAATGCAACGAAAACCGAAGTGTGCTGTTTCCATCTGAATAATGCCCAAGCCAACAAAAAACTCTCCATCCAGTTCGAAAACAGACTGCTCACTCATAACTCAATACCAAAATATCTTGGAGTGACTCTGGACAGAACATTGAGTTTTAAAGAACATCTTCAAAGAACGACAGCAAAGTTGAAAACGAGAAATAATATAGTCCAAAAGCTATGTGGCACTACATGGGGGTCTTCAGCCTCCATACTCAGATCATCCGCTCTCGGACTTGTATACTCGGTGGCTGAATATGCTTCCCCGGTATGGCTCAATAGCAAACACACAAAGATTATTGACACTCAATTAAACCAGACAATGCGAATGATCTCAGGTACAATTAGACCCACACCGAACTATTGGCTTCCCATTCTAAGTCACAGTCCACCGCCGAAACTGCGAAGAAGTCATTTTCTTCTCAGAGAACACCGAAAAATTGAGGCTAACCATCAACTACCTATACACCAAGATAAGCTTGATATCGAAATAAACAGACTACGCTCCAGATATCCTCCATTGCTAAGAGCCAACTCCTTACATCAGGAACATTTCAACCTGATCAAAGCTTGGAGAACACAATGGGAGAGCGACTCACCACAGGAAGCACATCAAATGGCCTGTATCGATCAGAAACCGCCAGGCTTTGAACTGACCCGCAATACATGGACAACGCTAAACAGAATAAGAACAAGCAGCGGTAGATGTGCTGACAGCTTATATAGATGGGGAAAAGCCCTTACTCCTGAGTGTGACTGTGGTGCGCAACGACAGACCGTCCGTCACATTGTTGAAGAATGTCCCCGAAGGCGATTCCGTGGAGTTTTCGATGAGTTCCTGAATGCGACCGAAAATGTTTTACATTATATTAATAATACATTAGATGTTCGTTTGTAATACTTCATGTAACGTTTTTATATTGATTTTTTTAATTGTGTGTTCTTATTGTATGCCATACGATAAATAAATAAATAAGTAAAATTATACATTCTGGAGATATCGGATTTCCAGTACTAGCATGGATAATTATGTCAGAAAACTTAACTTTTTTTTATTTTAGAAGAAACTTGTCTAGAAAAATCTCTACGATACCAAAGTTCTGAAATTTCTTTTCTAGTTTGCTAATTGTATATAGCAGTGAACAATGTACTAGTAAAACGAGCTGAAACTCAGGAAACCATGACGAAAACTTCAGCGAGGAAGTCAAAAGCTTAATATAACCAAATTTTTTGTTAAACTTGGTTACTTTTACTAACCGAAAAAATTATTACTTTACATGTAAGTTATGTTTGTAATAAGTATCTCTTTTCAGTTTTCTTGAAGATGCTAGTTTTTCAAATAGTATTCTCCAGTTAAAACTGTTTCCCTGCAAGAGCTGATTTGTCTTTCACAGATATGGACTGATGCTGTTTTTTAAACACAAAATTACACAGTTCTGCAATATATGAAAAAGTTAAGATCTTATAGAATTTTTATATAAAAATGAGTGCACGTCATTTAGTATTTACGCCATCAAAACCCCACAGTGTTGCAAAAACATCAGAATAGTGAATAAGTGAGAAAGTTTTTAGTAAATTGGATTTTCAAAATGAAGAAATTAATCACATTTAAAAAAATAAAATTTTTCACTTTTTAATAATGTGGAAAACGAGATACGTTTAACCCGTAATATCATAAAACATCACTTAAAAAATATAATATTTTAAATATAATTTAAGGCTTAACTAGTGAGGCACTAAAGAAATCAATAACTTTTATTGTTATTGTAATCCAAATTAGGAAGAATTTAGTGTGACATTAAAAAAGACAGGTAAGTTTGTCTGATCTACTCATGGAAAATTGTAAAACTAACTGACAGAATTGCAAGAATGTAAAATGGACAGAAAGCTAAACTGATTTATACGATGTCAGAAATGAATTGGATTAAAGCTAATAGTCGGTCTCGAGGTATAAACTACCATTTTTAAGTTATCTTAACTTTAAAAATAAATAAAAGTTTTTAAACTTATTCTTCAATATTTGCATTATTCAGATACATCCACAAAGTAAAGAAAATATATACCCAATATACAGTTAATCACAATACACAACAATAATTAGTTATTAAAGCTTTTAAGCTAAATTTAATATGTATTTATAAAATTTATTAATATATAATATATTGTGAATCAAATTGTGTAAGAAATCAAAACATAAATAATGCCAAACGTTGAACTGTCATTGAAATTTAAAGTATTCCTGTATCAATGGTATACGATAATATAGTCTAGTTAATTAAAATTATTATTTTGTGAAATATTAAACTTAAACCGTTATTTCATAAAATTTATATTGATAACAATTAAAAATGCTTTTGTTTATTTAATCAATATAATTCTTAAATTTTTTTTTTCATTATTGTACCATGTTGTGTCGTATTATTAGGTGTGTATGTGCAAATTTGAACTCGTAAGGTTGATGTTATGGAAATTTTAAAAATAAGTGACGTTACTTCTTTCATCTCACATGAAATATTATGTATAAATATGAGTCGAATTCCAAGCCAAAGTCAGTCCAGTTCCTACCTCGGTCTCTTCTAGAGCTCGAAACTCTAGGAAGCCGATCACTTGGCTCTGCTTCACATTCCACTTCACCTTAGACTCTGAAGTGTCTTTTTTAAGACATTAGTCATTTCGACTTGTAAGGAAATAACTGTGTCCTTTTGAGGACACAGTTCATCTTTAAAATCCAAGTCCTGACCTACATTGGATAAGTGCCTAGGGTATTTCGCAAGCTATACGCGAATGCCCTAGTGCAGAGCGTACAGCGGAGTAGATGATTTTATAGGTCTTACTTCCGCTGAGACGACAATACATACGCATATACATATACATATTACTGCCTTGATATGAGTATTGCCTTCTCTCATCCAGAGAGGATTTTCCCTGAACCAATAGCGACGATTTTGCCGATTAGCGTGATCGTGAAGAGTAAAGGTCCACTCATCAGAAAACAAAACATGTTTTAATTGGATCAACTTACTGTCTAACATTGCCATCATTTGTTCACAAAAATACGTTCTCTTATCGAAATTATCTTACATGAGCTCCTGAGTGTGCATAATTTTATAGGGATGCATTTTGTTTTCTTGTAATATTCGAATAACCAATGAATAGCTAATATCGAGTACTGTGGCTAGTTTTTGAACAGATGTATGTGGGTATTTCTCAAACGCAAGCGTAACAGCTAATTTGGTATCCGCACTTATTACATTGGCAGCTTCTTTTTGTACCTTCCTAACATGGCCCAGCTCGTGGAATTGTTTCTCTATTTTACTAGTTGTTGCTTGAGATATGTGCGCCAAATCAGGAAATGCTTCGTAAAATAAACGAGCTACTTCCATTTGCGTCCGTGTCTTATCTCCATAGCCAATCATCTGTATAATTGTAATTTTGTGAATTTATGTTAAATGAACCCTTTTTCTGGCTTGCGGTTAATGCAATTTAAACTTTAGAACTGACAACTACTTCTGTCATGGAACAATAAAACATTGGCGTTTTAAACCAAAGTAGACATTTTTTTGTTTTTTCTAAGGGCGAGCGCCCACCAAAGTGACGTGGCAAATAGCAAGTAGCACGCGTCTAGCATGTTACTTAAAATGTAACCAATGGGAATGAATGATTAGAATGAATGACGTCACTGTCATTTTGGTGTGCGCTGAATCATTCGTTTTCATTGGTTACATTTTAAGAAACATGCTAGACACGTGCTACCTGCTACTTGTCACGCCAGTTTGGTGGGCGCTCTCCCTCCAAACTAGCGTGGCACGTGGCAAGTAACAAGTAGCACGCGTCTAGCATATTACTTAAAATATAACCAATGAAAACGAATGATTAGATCGAATGACGTCACAGTCATTTTGGTGTGCGTTGAATTATTCGTTTTCATTGGTGACATTTTATGTAACATACTAGACACGTGCTACTTGCTACTTGCCACTTGCCACGTACCACGCCACTTTGGGCTTAAATACTTTTTACTTACTTTATCATTACCAAGACCCAAATGGACAAAAAATATTAACACAGTGGTAGTGATTTTCGACAAATAAATTTTATTCTCTAAATGTGAATTTTTGCATTTTACTTAATATTTACGAAATAGTCAGAGATAGGTATAGGACATTGTATTTAAAAAATGTCTAAAATGATCTGAGAAATCTAAAAATTAATTAATATACACGACATCATATTTAAAATAAGCAAGTTGGTATTGGTCACTGTTATCTGATACACCCCGTATAAAAAGTTTTTATGAAAAAAAAATGCGCAACTATAAATACTATTCTACGTGTTCGACCGTTTTTTTGAATGTTTCCTCATTTATTTATTAGCTAATTTATTCCATTTGACTGACTCACAGTGTATAATATTCTCAATATAATATTCGAGTTTCTTGTAGCCCTCTGGCTATATCTTTGTAAATTCTACTGTATTACAAACTAATAAATAAACGTGAACTTATCAATTATTAATAATCCTAATCACATTTTTACATGTGCAATTACAATCTACCAGTTGTTTTGTTGACAACTGGTCACGGGAACAAAAAACAAAAACAAGCATGTGTCGATCGATTTTTTTCACACGCCAACAATATCTTTGTTTTGTGAAATAAATACTTATTTCTAGAAATTATTTTATAACAAGAGATAAGTATGAGTAATTTGGGATTAAAAATTAACACTGTATCTTCTTCTTTTTTTCTTTCTGTGCCTTTTAAAGGTTATTTGACATTGACATTAGCCATAAACGTTTCACGACCTTCCGCTAAAGGACAAAGAAAAAAAGAAATAAATTATCAGAGGCCATGTATTAACAAAGAAAACCAAGACCTTAGGACGGGAGATTGGTTATGAAAAATTTTTCAGATTTGTGGGATACTGATATAATCACACGCATTAAAAACAATGAAGAGTGGGAAAAGCCATGGACCTATCATGCTTCCTATATAAATCCTAAAAATTCTAGATAAGAAGCACATTGACGTTTTAGTGACACTATTCAACCAAATTAATAGTTTAGGCGTATTTCCCAAAGAGTGGTTAACGTCGATTTTTATTTGCCGTCCCAAAACGAAAAACGCAAGAGAATGCGGCGATTACCGCACCATTAGCTTGATGTCTCATGTGCTAAAGTAACGACTAAAAGTCATCCATAACCTAATATATCACAAACTGGACATAGACGTTCATGATACAAAATTTGGATTTCGCAAAGGCCTAGGAACGCGTGAAGCTCTTTTTATACTTAATATACTGATACAAAGATGCCTAGACGTCAATTAAGGTATATATGCATGTTTTATTAACTATAATATAGCACTCAGGATCATATCAAATTTATACTATAAACCGCGAGGAAAAGTACGTGTTAACGAACAGCTCTCAGAAGCAATTGAGATTAGATGTGGAGTGAGACAGGGATGCGTATTGTTGCCAAATTTTTTAATTCCTACTCCGAAGAAATCCTGAAAAATGCTCTTGAGGGTGAAACAGCTGGAGCAAAGGTAAATGAAGTTCCCATTAACAACATTAAATATGCGGATGACACTGTGATCTTAGCCGAAAATATTGAAGATCTTCAGAGACTAGTGACCAGATTGGCGGAGTATGAAAAAGAGTATGGTCTAACAATGAATGTCAAGAAGACGAAATTTATGAGAATATGGAAAACTCAAAGAAATAATGTGAATCTTCTAATAAACGGAACCAACGTCGAACAAGTGGACAAATATGCAAATCTGGGAACAATAATTAACTCCACAAATGATTAATTTCAGGAGATCAAAATCAGAATGGAAAATCGATGCACCAAGCATCAATGAAAAAACTGGAATCATTCGAGTTGAGGGTGTAAAGAAGAATCCTGAAAATATTATTATAAAATTATCTGAAATTAGAATATCTCGGATCCTATCACACGTGGAGAGAAATATACTTTGCTCCAACTGATTATACAGGGAAAGATCCAAGTAAAAATAAGCATAGGGAGGCGTAGAATGTCATGGCTGCGCAACCTAAATGAGTGGTACGGATGTACATCAAATGAACTTTTCACGGCAGCCATTTCAAAAGTCCGAATAGCTATGATGATTGCCGACCTATGCCGCGGAGATGGCACTTGAAGAAGATATAATTAGAATCCTGCAGGCAAAGCTCCAGCTTATTAAGACAACTTTATCAGAACTTACTTTGGCTATGAGAAGGTTCGATGTATTTTTGATACAAGAGCGGTGGGCATAAGCGGCATTTACTTATAATTTATTACATTTTTTGTTTTAGTAATGTAACACATTTCAAAAAAACAGCCTTTTTTGTAATTATTTACTGTTGGTAAACTGTCATAGTCAAACTGGTGAATTGGTTAATGAAATGTTTGACAACAGCACATGTATTTTTACCTTTGTGACAGTCACGTTGTATTAGCCATTGGCTTGCCTGTCCAATATAGTAATTGAAAGTCTTCTCGCGATCTATAAAGGTTAAAGCTAGTGGTATTTCATATTCTTTAAATTTTCTCACTAGTTCTCAAAGTGTAGGAATATAATTCAGGGTACAACATTCCCTTCTGAAGCCACCTTGCTCTTTTGGCTATGCAACGTTTAATGTATTTATTAATGGATTCTTGTGTGGAGCACTTTTTTGTAAGCTAATATTTTCGTTCCATAAGTGAGTACAGGTACCACAAATTGTTAAAAAATTTTGTTTTGAAGACATATGGATAGGTCTAATTTAAATACATAGTTTAATTTACCAAATACTGCCTAGGCTAATCCAATGCGACGTGGGAGCTCACATATCTGGATATCTCTACCCAACCAAATATTATGTTCCAAGTACTTATACGATGCAGTCTGTACAATATCCCTTTTATCAACAGAAATATTTCCATTTAGCGCCAGATTAGTCATGATTTACTCTTGTTTATATTAATATTTAATATTAGACCATAACCCCATAGTAGTCACATTACGAACCAAATTAAAACTGGTTAAAAACCCACACAAAGTAGAATTGATATTAAGAGATTAAGGGAACCACAAACAAAGGAACAAACTGTAAAAGCTCTTACTGAAAATCTATGTAATGCCCAGGAACTGAATAAAAGTAGCTATAACATTGATCAGAAATGGGAAAATATAAAAGTAGCAATAATTAAAACAGCAAATGGAAACTTAAAACCAAAGAATAGAAAACATAAAGATTGTATGACTGAAGAAATACTACTATTAATGAATAAAAGAAAATCATTTAAAACAAAAAATCCAATTAAATATAATGAAACTGATCAATTAATACAAAAGAGAATAAAAGAAGCTAAGGAGAGAATGTTACATGAGCAGTGCCAAGAACTAGAAGAAATTGAGAAAAATATGACTTTTTTAACATGCATAAAAGAATTAGAGAATTAACAGGAATGAGAAAAACACTTCAAACTGGGCAACTAAGAGATGAAAGGGGTGCACTTATAACAGATACAAACCAAAAATGCAGAGATGGGCACAATATATAGCACAAATTTTTAAAGACAAAGAGAGAACAGAAGCACCAAAAGAATTTAAGGATGATACTGGGCCTGACATTATACGAGAAGAAATTGAATATGCAATGAAACAAGCTAAAGGTGGTAAATCTCCCGGGCCTGATGAAGTTCCTATCGAATTACTTAAAATTGTGAATACTGTATCTATTGATCTTCTTTTGGATCTATTCAATACCATGTATAGAACAGGTATAATACCTAAAGAATGGCTCCAATCAACATTCATACTGCTTCCCAAAAAAGCCAATGCAAAAGAGTGCAATGAACATCGCACCATAGCCTTAACGAGTCATGTCTTGAAATTGTTTTTTAAAAGTAATTCACAGTAGATGTCATGTCATGTCTTGAAATTGTTTTTAAAAGTAATTCACAATAGAATACATAAGAAATTAGATGAAGGCATAAGTAATACACAAATGGGATTTAGGAGAGGACTGGGAACACGAGATGCACTGTTTGCATTAAGTGTTCTTTCGCAGAGATGCTTAGATATTAATCAGGAAGTATATGCCTATTTCATTGATTTTGAGAAGGCATTTGACAAAGTGCAGCATAATCGACTTAAAGAAATTTTATTAAATAAAAACATAGACAGTAGAGACATTAGAATCATCTGTAACCTCCATATTGGAATCAAACAGCAAAAGTGAAAGTTGAAAACGAACTCACCAAGGATATCCAGATTCGCCGTGGGGTCCGCCAAGCTTGTATTTTATCACCCTTGTTATTCAATTTATACAGTGAAGCCATCTCAGAATTAGCGCTTGCTGAGATCAGTGAGGGCCTTATAATAAACGGTGAGCCACTTTATAACATAAGATATGCTGACGATACCGTCCTTCTGGCAGGAACACTAGAAGAACTGCAACACCTTGCTGAACAACTAAATATTTATTGCGACGATTATGGACTAAAAATCAATTTGAAGAAAACCAAGTTCATGGTATTTACAAAAGCACAAAACATCAAAGTTAAGCTAGTACTAGATAATACAGAAATTGAACAAATATCTTCGTACAAATACCTTGGAGCATGGATCACAGAAGATACTGATCAGACAAAAGAAATACGATGCCGCATTGAAATTGCGCGGTCAACTTATAATAGAATGAGAAAACTTTTTTGTAATTGCGATATCAATATATCGCTCCGGATAAGAATGCTTCGATGTTATATTTTCTCTACCCTTTTGTATGGAGTTGAAGCTTGGACACTTAAAAAATCCAACATTAAAAACCTAGAAGCACTCGAAATATGGTGTTACCGACGTATTTTGAAAATATCATGGATGGATCGGAAAACAAACGAACAAGTTCTCGAACAACTAGGAAAACAATACGAAGTTTTAAATTCCATAAAAATCAGGAAATTGGAATACTTGGGGCACATAATGAGAGGTGAAAAGTACGAACTACTAAGGAATATAACGCAGGGTAAAATCAAAGGTAGAAGAAGCGTAGGAAGACGTAAAATCTCGTGGCTACGCAATCTCCGTGAATGGTTTGGATACAGTTCAATTGCAGGCGAGTAACCAATAAAATTATAATTGCCAGAATGATTTCCAATCTCCGATAGGAGTGAAACTTGAAGAGGAAGATATTAATATTTAGTCCGATATCCAAGGAAACGTGATATAATTTTTCAAACATTATTATTACATAATGCACAGGATCAGCTATAAGGACGATGTTATCTGCGATGATTCAGCATCTCTCCATTTATGTTGATATCACGATCGTACAAATGTTACTTCTTACAAATATGTTCTAAAAGCATCGTGCATTAGCTTTGGAGAAACGAAGTCTCATTGCCGTACTCCTTACTGTATACAGAAATTATTTGTTTCTTGTTCACATAGTCCTACTCTAGCTATGGTCTATTCGGCATTCTGTCAATGCTTTTAATATTATCTGATGGCTTACGAATTGAGAATTACATTTCCTTTATTCCAGTAATCTGTAATGCATATTGATCTTAGAAATTTTGTAATTTCGATCGGTCGATTTGCAGACGACATCGATCTGATCGCTAATAATCCTGCAGAACTACAAGAACTTGTAAGCGATCTAAATGTAGCCAGCAAAGAAATTGGCGTAAACGTAAACTTGACAAAAACAAAAACCATGTACAACGAGCTAGTGGATGTCCAATATTTAATAATAAAAAACACTGCACTTGGGACAGTTCCACGTTTTTTTATAGGGTAAGTCCCACAATTG